>JARFJB010000793.1:6057500-6657500 GCA_036346205.1 Vesta saturnalis
CACAAACTTTTTGTTCTAGACAAAATAAAATGACAAAACATCATCAATCGTTTTACTTATTTAATACTTACGACACATGTGAGAATCTTCGTCACTGGCATCATTACAATCCTTTTCATTATCACACTGCCAGGATGCAGGTATACACTTTCCATTCCCACAACGAAATTCATTTTTAGTGCAAAATGTTTTTGCTGAAAAAAAACTCATGTTAATATACATCGTTAACCGTCAATATTTACATGTATTCATAATCATATTAAACAGAGATAAAAACGTTGTAAGATTGCACAATCGGTAAACGGCTGATTGGAATCTAGATTGCGAGTTGTTTCAATTTAAAACTGAACCGAAAAATTATCACAGGCTTGAGACTTAAGCCAAACGTTGCCAAGTGCTTATGTAGAAAAAAGGAACAATTTGCAACACTTACAGTAGCTTAGAATTGGTACAAATGAATTTGCTTACCACACATGTGAGAATCTTCGTCACTGGCATCCTTACAATCGTTTTCCTTATCACACTGCCAGCGTGCAGGTATACACCTTCCATTCCCACAACGAAATTCATTTTTAGCGCAAGATGGTTTTGCTGAAAAAAAATTCATGTTAATATACATCGTTAACTATCAATATTTACATGTATTCATATTCATATTAAACAGAGATAAAAACGTTGTAAGATTGCACAATCGGTAAACGGGTGATTGGAATCTAGATTGCGAGTTATTAAATTTAAAACTAAACCGAAAAATTATCACAGGACTGGGGCTTAAGAGAAACGTTGCTAAGTGCTTATGTAGAAAAAAGGAACAATTGGCAATACTTACAGTAGCTTAGAATTGGTACAAATGAATTTACTTACCACACATGTGAGAATCTTCGTCACTGTCATCATTACAATCGTTATCATTATCACACTGCCAGGTTGCAGGTATACATATTCCATCCCCACAACGAAATTCAGTTTTAGCGCAAGATGTTTTTGCTGAAAAAAACTCATGTTAACTGTCAATATTTACATGTAGTCATATTCATATTAAATAGAGATAAAAATCTTACAAGACTGCATAATCGATAAACGGGTGATTGGAATCTGATTGCGAATTGTTTTAATTTAAAACTGAGCAGAAAACTTATCACAGGCTGGGGGCTTAAGCCAAACGTTGCCAAGTGCTAATGGTGAAAAAAGGAACAATTTGCAATACTTCCAGTAGCTTAGAATTGGTACAAATGAATTTTATTTTAAAAGCTTAAATAATTATTGAAGGAACTATGACAAGACGGAAATAATGTGCTGTTGTCACTGTGTAACGATATTTATTTGAAGGGAGAATGACCTGCAGACTTTTTAAGTACAAAATCATGGTTCCCTTAGAGAAGACAAAAAACACCAGGAAATGTGAAGAACACGGGATAATAAGCCTAATATCGCATACAGCAAAAGTTTTACTAAGAACACTGAACAGAAGGATATATGCAAGATTGGACACGCGCAGACGAGAAAAGTAGTTTGTCTTTTAAAAAGAAGTAAGAACACGAGATGCTATAGGACTGATCAGAACAATTGGACAAAGGTACATTGAAAAAGGAAAGAAAGTATAAGTGAGTTTTGTTGATTTAGTGAAAGCGTTCGATAGAGGAAATTGGAACCGCCTAAAGAAAACACCAAAGGAAAAACGAGTGAACTGGAGAGAAAGACGCCTAATTAAGAACCTCTATCTCAATTAAAGAGTCAAGGTTAAGATTGGAAGTGAGCTGTCAGAAGAAGCAAGATTGGGAAGGGTTGTCCGGCAAAGTTGTTGCTTACCAGCCACTCTATTCAATATATATTTGGAAGGAATAATTGAAAAGTACCTGGGCGGAACACGAGGAGTGTGCACTAGAAGGAGAATAATGGAGTGTAACAGGTTTGCCGATGATATGGCACTCTTAGCGGAGAGTGAAAGAATATCATCTGCAATGCTGAATGACTTGAATATGGCTTGCCAGGAATATGATATAGAGATTGCTTTGAAATTAAATTGCAAAAGACAAAAAAAATGGAAATAAAGTGCACAACTTGGTCTACCAATAAACACCATAACATTATCAAAGTTCTCATAGGGATAACACCAGCAGGCTCGATATCTTATATTTCACAAGCAGATGGTGGAATCACTTAAAGCCATTTGTTGTGGAATTTACCAAACTTCACATGGGCTTTACTTCATCAAAGCAAGTAACAAAATACTTACAAACTTCTATTGCAATGTCGTAAAGGCGCGAATGCGTGTTCATAAAATCTAACCGAACTATAGTATATACTAATAATGTTCACTAATTAACTATGAAATATCTTAACATTATATACTATTATATACTAACACTACAATAAGTCAATTATCAAGATTTTTCTGGAGAAAACACTTAAAAATCACAGCAAAACACGTAGGTTCCTATGAAACGCTAACACAAGTTGTCCATGCTGTTAGAGGCGGAGCTTGTGACGTCGATGTGACGTACTTGAAAATGTCTAATAAGGAAATTATTGGTCTCACACAATTTAACACCAAACAATAATCCATTAATTTCGAACAAAATAAAGAACAATTTGAATGGGACTGAGCCCTTACTAGGAGATTGTTACAATTATTCTTTACACATCCAAAGTGAGAGGGTCTAATCATTTGACAAAAGAGGAAAATTTTGTTTATGTTGTGCAGGACGGGCTCTTATAGACTAAACGCCTCTTTTACTAACTTTAGTCATCTACAAATAACGCTATCGTTTTCTTTAATGGCAATGTTGTCAAACGTAACATGTCATTTAGGAACACATAACCTCTTTAAACTTTCATATTATTGTTCGTTTGCACTACGTTATATTTCAAAATAAAGCAACTCCATTTATTAAAAATCGTTCCTTTCAGAACGCTTAAACTTAGTACAAGCGTCTTTTAAAATAATGTTGAGTATTTTCTATAACTCTGTTGTCGAACTTAATATTGTAGAAGTTTCTTTTATTCTTCGATATGGACGTGGAAGTTCAAGCTGGCCCTTCAAAACAACGTACTGGAGAATAATTCACTGGTAAGAAGAAACGACTCGTTCTTAACTTACTAAATTATTTCTCGCCCAAATTGAACGTTAGTGCAGCTATTAAAGAAGCGAGCAACGCTTTATGTTGTTCAGAACGACGTACCTATGGTATTAAAAAGAAACATTAAACTGAAGCAATAGTTAGTCCGAAGAAACGTGCGAAAAGGAAAGGTGCACAAACCAATGAACGCCTTCATGTATATTACCAGAATATCCAAATATATTATTTGTGCGAGAAATATTATATTATGTTGAAAATAAATGATGTACCTGTAATAAAATTTTAATAACTGGGTAATCCACTAATGCTTATTCGGCGTTGATAAATTATAGTAACTTTATTGCTGTTAAAGTGCAGAAAAAGGACACTTACAGAAGTCAAAATAACTAAAAATTAATACCTTAAGGTTAAATTAAACTAAAATGGCGCTGCTCAAAATCATATATGCATTTGCACCAATCGAGGGAGTTACTAGTAAAAAATATATATAATAAGAGGATTTGATACATTTAAAACAGTTTTAACAAGCTGTATCTAAAAATTATTGTCGTAATTAAGGTATTCGTTAGTTACACAAAGTTACTTTATTAAGTACTCCTTAATGGGTAATTTGAATGCGGCCATATGTGATTTTTGCATAGACTAGGTAATAATAGTGGACGTATAATGCAGCGTAAGAATCTGTTACCATTTGGGACCAATGCCACAGTGTCAGTGGCGTAGCGTAGAGGCTACGTTAACCATAAAATTAAGTTGTTCTCAGGTTTAGGAATTAATAAAACACCCATATAGAAAAACAGTTTTATTGTGGTTACAAAAAACATTTTACTGACCTTTAAATAGGATTAATTTCGTTAATTTGCTTCGTACAGAATCCTCCTGTCGAGACTGATTTTTAAAAATTCCTATTTGTTATTTTAATCTTAACCGTACGCCACTGGTGACAGAGTGAAAATAAGCATAACAACGCTAATTTAATAATTAGGCTTAATAAGATTTCAAACCAAAATATTATAATCGGCTTCGTATATCTCTATTAATACTTATATTCCTCAAATATAATTGTATAAAATATAATTTTCTAGATATCCGAGATAAAAAATATTTGTGAAAGAATGCAAATTTTTATTTACGTGTGAAAGGAAATTTCAGGATCCTTTGAACTGCTGTGGCTTTTACAACCATAAGCTGCACATCCAACCATTACTTACAACATAATTTTAAATGGAAAAGTCTTAAGAACCACAAAAAATCACAAGAAAACTACACCGTACCAAATCCTTTGTTTTCCACCAAAACAATGGCGTCTAACCGATTTTGGTAACAGAATCTTAACCTTTGCGAAATGCGACGAACGGTATCCCCTCTCTTTCCTAATCTAAGGATTTTTGTTTGCAAGTCAGTTCTTACGCCAAGACCACATCTCATGTGAAGTTCGTGTAGAATCCCATGTTGTTTAAATGTAATTAAGATTTCTTTTACGTATAATAAACATTCATAAACATAAATACATGTAAACAAGTGCACGTAAAATAAAATTCATTAACTGCAAAAATGAAATCTAATAAAGTAATTTTTACAGTTATCACGATGCTCACATTTAGCTTCTAATGCGACCAGCTTCTGATGAATCGAACTTATATTCGGTATATTTACAACGCGATTTATAAGTTCATTTAAAGTTTATATTCGTCTTTTATTTTAGGTTAGAAACTGTGTCTCTTACTGGAGCGACTAAAGAGAGGAGAACTCGTCCTTGACCTGCGCATGTACCTAAAATGCTTTTGGTTTAATGGAAGTGGTACTCAAATAGCATTTTCAATGTCAAACTGGGAGAGCACGTTTATACTAGTAGTAGAATGGTCGCCTACATCCTCTTCGGTGGGGGTTCTATTCCCAATCAATGTATTTAGGTTAGAGTAGTTTTTTTTTATCTAATCTATATATATATATATATATATATATATATATATATATATATATATATATATATATATATATATAGGGTGTCCAGTTTAAGATGAAATGCATGGGGATATTGGAAACCGTTAGAGATACGAAGATGGTTAAATGGAGAAAAGTTGCGTCATTATATGCCCAAGAAGTAACCATGGTTACATGTCAAAAATCCCTTCCATTTACTAGATACAGGGTGATAACTGAAAATATGCGTTTTCTAAAATCGCTATATCTTGTTTCTTGCAAGATATACATCCACGATTTTGCAGGATGGGGTAACAGGTAGCGAGGATTTCAAAATGATTTTGAAAAATCTAGCCTACTAGATTTTGAGATAATGCACGCAACTTTCGATTTTCTTATGGACGCCATATTGGATTTTTGCATTTTGAATTCTTCATAAAAATGCTTTTCAACCATATATCATATATTTATAATCTGCCAATGAGAAAGTGTCAAATTACACAATTAAATTTATATCAAAGCAACATTGACATATTATATATTTTAATTAAATGAAAATTAATCTACAAATTAAACTAACTATTGAGAACAATATTATTGATTATTAACATAAATCATAATAATAAAAGTGACAAAAAACAACAAAAAATAAAATTTAATATTATACTGAATTTTACTATTAATTAATCAAATGCTCGAATAAACCTTCATTCTCCTGCAAACACCATCTGCATCGAGTTAGCACTGCATCACAAGAGTACCTTATCATCTCGCATTTTGAATTCTTCATAAAAATGCTTTTCAACCATATATCAGATGTTTATAATCTGCCAATGAGAAAGTGTCAAATTACACAATTAAATTTATATCAAACTAGGCCTTTGCCAATCAACCATCTATTCAATTATTGCAAGAGAATGGAGGTTCTCCATTTAACCATCTTCGTATCTCTAACGGTTTCCAATATCCCATGCATTTCATCTTAAACTGGACACCCTGTATATATATATATATATATATATATATATATATATACAGGGTCCGGCAACAAACGCCTTCTTCTATATCTTTCGTTTTATATAAGCTAGATTAATAAAATTTAGAATGCAGTTATAGTTTAGTTGTGTGCATATTTTAAAATTATTCACGCGAATACAGGTTGTTTATTTAAAGAGGACCAAATTATTATTAAAAAATTAAATGAAACACCCTGTATATTATTATTTTGAATTTTACACAAAATATATTTCCCTATCCTAAATATAGCCGTTTTGAGTTATTTCGATTTTCTAAAAAATTGAAATTACAGAGTGTGCTTTGAAAATGTACCTCCTTAACTGTTGAAAAATAAAAGTTATCTAATTTATATGAGAATAAGTACACAGATAGAGCTTCCTTTTAGTGTGGAGAAAATGTCAAAATTGCATACAGGGTGCTTATAATTGACTTGCCAATCAACCATTATTCGAACTAGTAAAAGTTTACTTTTTCAAATAAAACACCCTGTATATTATTACATTTTTGGTTTCTACATATTAACTCTTATCAGTTCGCCATACAACTCCCTATCCGTAAATATAGCCGTTTCCGAATTATTTTCAATTTTTCAAAATGTATAAGATTATTGAAACATTTTTAAATCTATGGCCTCGTATAGATAAAAAAGAACATCATAAAACAATTGTATTATACAAAAACGCAACAGAAACTAATATATTATGATAGAAGACTAATTACAATTTTTGTACTGGAGGCATTGCATGTTAACAAGAATTTGACAAATATTTACTTCAATTTCAAGTAAAATTCTGAAATCAAGTGTGCTTCTTATAAGAATTGAATGTTTGACGTAAATAAATAAAACTGTAGTTAATCATTTACGAGTGTTATTGTTAGTAATCAAGATTTAGAAATTTAGAAATAATTTTAATAATTATAGTGTATTAGTTTCTGTTACGTTTTTTAATTTGCAATACAATTGTTTTCCACTGTTTTTTTTTTCTATTTATACGAGGCCATGGATTTAAAAAAATGTTCCAATAACCTTATACATTTTGAAAAATTGAAAATAATTCGGAAACGGCTATATTTAAGGATAGGGAATTTTACTAGTTGGAATAATGTCCGATTGGCAAGTCAATTGTAAACACCCTGTATGCAATTATGACATTTTCTTTGCATTATAAGAAAGCTCTATCTGTGTACTTGTTCTGATATAAATTAGATAACTTTTGTTTTTCAACGGTTAAGGAGGTACATTTTCAAAGCTATTTCTGTAACTTCAATTTTTTTATAAAAATCGACATAACTCAAAAACGGCTATATTTAGGGATAGGGAAATATATTGCGAATTTGTTAGGAACAATGTGTAGAATTCAAAAAAGTAATAATATACAGGGTGTTCTATTTAAATTTTTAGTTATAGTCTGGTCATCTGGAATAAATTTATTATTAATAAATTCGCCAACACCACGCTCACCTAGTATTATTATTATATACTATTTTAATTATTTTAATACAAATTTAAAAAAAATGAACAAGTATGTAGTAAATTATTTACAATTATTGCTTGTGTTTCTGTAGCCTTTTTTACGCATATATATGATCTACGCTGTAATAATAACAGTTAAAATATGACAATTAGAGAAAATATTGTATAATCTTACCGAAGTTGCACTATAACTGTGCAAATTTTCAATAAACTTCTCGTCTTCAGTTAAAACAAAACTTTCCTCTATTTTAGTATAAAAACTACACAATCACTACAACCGGTACAAATTATTGTTTACAGTATAATGGCCATTAATGATTTCTAATTCACATTATGCTAATAGAATAATTTGCAGTTTCAACATTAATTACGAATTAGTAATGGTAAATTTTCAGAAATTCTTAACAATAATGATATTTGTTTGGAACATTCTTTTATTTTAACGATGTTTATTTCTTACAATAATTAATTTAATTGAAAAATTTTCAATTTTACTAACCTAAGTTACCTCTCCGCGTGATACGTTACTGAGTTGGCAAATAATGTTTAAGACATTTGAAGGTCGTATTTGTTATTATATTTGTCTTTTGCTATTATAATGTTGTAGGAAAGGATGGAAAATGCGGTTCAGAGTAGCCAACTGAAATATCCCTTTCATTATAATGTTACACTCATAGCATTTTAGTTATTTTATAATTGGATGTTGTTCATAGTGGAATGGCAGCCATATTATAGAGGTCAATTATTCGTGAAATGCACTATATATATATATATATATATATATATATATATATATATATATATATATATATATATATATATATATGAAACACTGTTGTTTATCCGGGCGTTGTCTCGCGTCTGTTGGTGATGTTTCTGACTCCTGCCAGTACAAAAACGACGTTTCAGCAAAGTCTCATTTGCCATTTTCAAGTTTTCTCCTTCTCCAACTGATTTGTTAGGCTCCGTGTTACTCGAATCGAACTGAGGTCCTGGTGTGCGTCGATTTTCGGTATACTGTGTGGCCGAGGTACCCATTCTTCTTCTTGTAGATCATTACGTCCAGGAATGGTAGCTGCTTGTCCTCCTCCACTTCCATGGTGAATTTGATCTTATTGTGGGCGCTGTTTATGTGTTCTAAGAACTTATCGAGCTGTTCTCTTCCGTGCGGCCATATGACGAAGGTGTCATCAACGTATCTTAACCATAGTTTCGGTTTGAGGCTGGCGGTGTACACCAATAGATATCTCAACGCCCACTCACACCATCATCCTTCGCAGTTGCAGTCGGTTGTAAAGACACTGGTAACGAGATCAATAAGACTCACGGATTCGACTCACAAGAAAGAGGAGATGGCAACTCTCACAACAGCTCTACTACAGAATGGATTCACAATGAGAAACATCCGGAACGCGTCAAGACCAAGAAATACGAAACCCACAGAAGAGGAGGAACCACCAACAGCCAAGGTCACACTTCCTTATGTAAAGGGAACGACAGACAGGATTGCAAAAATCCTCAGCAAACACAACATAAAGACAACGTTCAACACTGACAGAAAAATATCATCAGTGCTCCCAACACCTAAAACCAAAATCGACTTGGAGGACCAAGGAGTCTACAGCATCCCCTGCGGGACATGTGACAAGGTGTACATAGGACAAACAAACAGACGGATCAACGTTCGTCAAGAGGAACACAAGAATGGTGTCGAGAAGAATATAGTTACATCATCGTTAGCCCAACACGCCAGTAGAACATCACACAACATCGCTTCTGAAAACACAAAGATGATAGCCAACATTACTCATGCGGCAAAAAGAACTATTCGAGAGGCGATCGAGATTGAGAAACGGGAACAGAACCTTAACACACGAGACGATTCCCAAAGGCTGCCTAATACACGGAAGATAACACTAGCAGAACATCGTCACACAAGGAAACGATCACCCGAACCAGAACCATCCATACGAACATCATGCACAGCAGCACCATCCAACACCGAGAAAGAGAAAGAAGGGAAAGTGAAAGCAGGAAAAACAGTGAAAGCAGTGAAAGTACACAACACCAAATATAAACAGAAGACAGGACAGCAGGACCTCAGTTCGATCCGAGTAACACGGAGCCGAACAAATCAGTTGGAGAAGGAGAAAATTTGAACATGGCAAATGAGACTTTGCCGAAACGTCGTTTTTGTACTGACAGGAGTCAGAAACATCACCCTCAGACGCGAGACAACGCCCGGATAAACAACAGTGTTTCATACTACACCCGCGGAAACCTTGTTAAGTGTATGCGCAGATCAAGGAACGAGTTCCTCTCGTTAGTCGTTTCTGTCTCTTACACCGTAGCTATCGGGCCCGGTATTA
Source organism: Vesta saturnalis (assembly GCA_036346205.1). Lineage (NCBI taxonomy): Eukaryota > Metazoa > Arthropoda > Insecta > Coleoptera > Lampyridae > Vesta > Vesta saturnalis. The sequence goes on from JARFJB010000793.1 coordinate 6,067,364, forward strand.
TAAAACGGTGCAATAATCCATCAGTATAATAGCTTTGGCAAGCATGTACTGCCTTCCCATAAGCCCCATACTGCATTTGGAGGTTTGGATGGTCTATAGTAATTTAACAATGATGAATTGCTGTATATTATTATTTATTTTTTGTATTATTGGGATTAATTACCATTGGCGTCTGGTACCATAGGGCACAAGGGCACGTGTCCACGCAACCACCACGATAAGCATAGAAAGAAATTCGCATATAATTCAGTGCATTATTTATTATTCTTACGTTCTTTATAACGATGGTAGCAAGGTTTCCTTCCGGACATGACGCGCATACAATGTTAACGCTCAAAACTATGTTCCGGTGAACGATCTAAAGTGTACCCATCATACAATAATATTGTATCATGAAGTGTACCTATTTCGAGTATAATTGGGTTATCTTCGTCATACGCGCTTATACGGTCGGTTTGGGGCACCGAGCGGTGCGTCTCCAACTCCAGTAAACGTCTTTTAGCTTTAAATTTATATTAATTAGTCGAGATTCTTATATTATATATTACATTTTTGCAGGTTCTAAAAAGAAATAGTAACGTGAATTAATATTAATAAAGGCAAATTAGCCTAAAAACATGCATTATTTCGGAATAACTAGCGATTAAATGAATTTTCCTAAACCTTTTGAGATTGCAACAAAATACCTTACATACAGAAAAAAGTTATAAACTCACATTTGTACACTAATTGTTTTTTATTTGTATAAACAATAAAAACCGTTTTTTGAAGGTAAATTTGTAAATCTCAACGAGTCTTAAAGTAATTTTGCTCAAATTAATAAAGTGGGATTTTGAGGTCGTTGAACAAGAATATGATAAAAAATAAAATTGAAAATTGCTAGTACAATATGGCCGACGTTTGTAAAAAATTTATTAAAAATGACGAATTTAAAAGTAATTTTACTAAAATTGATATTATAGGGGTTTTTGAGGTCCATTTTTTACACTAAAATAGTTATTACCTCTTATTATTTGAATTTTAAGTTTTATGCATTAAAACAAATATACGAAACGGTATCTTAAACAGTGTTTTGAAAATAAGATCACTGGTAACCCCTCTGACACATTTATTATTTAAGAGAATAACTTTATACACTCTTTTTGTGTAAAATTGCCTACTCTTGCGAATGGCACAGTTAGTTTTTCAAAAAAAAAATAATTTTCTGAGATATTTCATAAAAAATGCAATTTTGCAACTAATAATAATTTAGCGTACAATCGATTTTTGGTAACTTTTTATATATTATTCATAATATATTCACAAATACAAATATCTAGTATGGAACACCACACGACCTCCCAACCTACAAAATGGAAATTAAAAGAACCACTGTTTTTACGATAATTTTGCAACCATACAATCAATAATCTATGTCAGAATGACGTTTAAAACTTCATGTCAGATAGAGATTAATAGACATAAATACATGTTAACTTAAAAAAAAATCCAATGCCACGCGCTTCTATGACATATCAATATTACAGTTTAACCATTTTCATTCATATTAAATTATTTTTTAGACTTACCCTGCGTTATATTAATAAACTTTACAAAGAAAAGTTATGTAAAATTAAATTTTCTTTAAAAAATATTTCTACACTTTTTCTTATAAAATTAATCGTTATTCAGATATTGAAAAAACTAACACTTAAACTCTACCTTAGTAATTTTTTGTCATTAAATTACGTGTCGTATAAAAAAAATGCATAGAACATCGATATGTTTAAGGTCCATATCTAGGTATTTTTATATCTTTCAAATATGCAGTCGTTTTAAAAATATTTGATAAAAACCCAAAAACCGCCCTAATAACAACCCCCCGCTTTTCGCCACTGGATTCCTCCCAAAATCTAATCAGCTCCAAGCCAAATAAAAATAGGCTTAAATACAAAATTTTAAGTACGTAGGTATTTTCGTTCTGGAGTTATCGTGGATACTAACATACCTCCACACAGACACACATCCAGCCACCATGGCCGATCTTGGGGAATTGCATAACCTTCTATAACTACATATGTATATGTAGGTTGGAAGTTAAAAATGTAAAGGACTGGATTTTATGTACAAACCTCTTCCATAAGTCACGAGCCGCCACTGTAATAATTACATGAATAGAGTTTATCTTTTTGATTGTAGGTATATATTTTGATTTGTACCATACAGAAATATGTTGGTTGTCGTGCCTTTTATGTTAACAAAAGGGTTTCGTTGAATAACTAGTGCAATAATATTCCTGTGGATTTTTTTAAACGTAGTAGTGAGCTGGATTAAGTCATATAGAAAAATCTATTAAAATGCAGAATTAATTTATGGATTTAGTAAATACCTTCTCTTACATATGTACGCTTTAGGTTATATTTTACCATACAAATTTAATGATTTATTATAATTCTGTGTCAAGGGTTCCTATAAAAATAATAATGGAGTTATGTGGATGAACGATAAGACGAAAAAACTCACCTTATGTAGATAATCAACAGAACATATACAGTGCCATGAGGTAAAGTTTTATATATACAAATCCCATATGGAAAATATTGGGCTCACAGTATTTGACTTTAAATAATGAATTAATTAATTTGGACCAAAATAAATAACAACTTGAATCTAACTGAGCCGTTAATAGGAGATTGTTAAAATCAATCTTTACAGTTTACACACCCGCAATGAAGACAAGTGTCTAATCATTAGCAGAAAGGGAAAATTCTGCTAACAACCCAATTGATTTATAGCAAAGTTACCTATGAAAAACTACCCAAAACATTAAATTAAGTAAAATTTACAATAAATGTTAAAACAGGTTACCGTCACTTTCTAAACATAAATAAGTCCTTCTTACTGTTGAATCCAAGAAATGAAAAGCTCACATACAATACCTATCGCAAAAGACCGATGAAGATTGAAGAATGAAGTCAACAACGCAAAGATTAAGAAAATAAAACAAGATTACTGGATAAATTTCACGAAAGAAATGGAAAGCGATCTATATACAAGACAAAAAAGAAAATGGAAAATGTTGCGAAAAAGAAAAGCTGATATTAATGAATACTTGACAATCAATAATATCGATACCAAAGAATGTCAGCAGTATCTCAAACAATATACGAAAAACAAACCAACGAGGAAAAAGAGATAGCACAAATAATAACCGATCAAAGAATAAATGAAACATTTAAAACAGAAAAAGAACATGTATAGAAAATAATAAAGAAATTCAAAAACAGAAAACCGCTGGGGGAAGACATGATACCTAATGAACTAATCAAGTATGCTGGAGAAAAATTAGTAAAAGAAATGACGAAACTATTTAATAAAATATTGCAAGAGGTAGAAGTACCGAAAAACTGGAGAAAGAAAAAACCCATATTCAAAAGAAAAAGTAAAAAGGACCCAGCAAATTACATAGACATAACACTACTATCATGAAAATATTCACATATATACTGAAAACAGAAATCGTGCAAATAAATGACGAACAACAAGGATTTCGGCAAAATAGATCAACCACAGACGCTAACTTTGCGATACGGCAAACGAGAGAAAAAACTACAGAATATCAGGAACTAGCAGTGATATGCTTTATCGACATGACAAAGGCTTTTGGTCGAGTAAAGCAGAAAGATATATTAGCATTAATACATAACAAAGTTCCATACCCGATAACACACTTAATTCATAAATTAAATAGACGAAATTCCACTAAAATAAGAAATAACAATGAAGGAACGAACGAAGTGGACGTAGGAATCAGGCAAGGGGATAACTTAAGCCCTTTCTTATACTACATACTAATGGATAAAATCATAGAAGAGCTAAAACTAGTTAACGAAGGCTACATAGTAAGAGACAAACGAATACAGATATGCAGACGACATAGTCTTGATAGCGCAATAACAAAATGGACTACAAAGACTTTTATACAGCTTTAAACAGACAGCAGAAAGATTTAATATGGTGATCAATACGGATAAAACAAAATGTCTCGTAATCTCAAAAGAACCAGTCAGATTCAAACTGGAAATTAATAGGAAAACAATAGTTTTCTTTACTAAACACACAAAAAGGTAGTGGTGGGAATTGATTGTCCTTAAGGTCTAATCAAAATGTATAATACTAGTAATGGTACCTTTATAGGGTAATCAATTGACCACTACTCAATAATATCTAAAGTTACTCTTACTTATAGAGTTCCTAATCCTTTAGTTAATCCTTGGTATAGTATTTGTTCACTGATTGCCTTCTGAAATGTTCGTTAAATTTAATATTTCAACCCTCTTTCGAGCGGTGTTTTGTTACGGTAACTTTCGATGGCAACAAAATTTAAAATGCAAGGGCTCGGTGGCTCAGTACAAGTAGGCAAACATTGGGGCTGGGCTAGTAAATCTAGAATTTTAAGTATGATGTTGTGAGCAATAATTGAGTAAAGAATAGTTAAGAGAATGGACGCCACGTATTTCTTGGGTAGTTGTCGATATAGTTATAGCTTCTAGTTCGAAATACGAAGAACTAATAGCTTATAGGTGAGTGACAAATAAGTAAGCAAAATGGGATTAACTAAACTATAACGAACTTCAAAATAAATGGTAACATGAATATATAAATTCGACAAATAAGAGGGGTACCCGTAGGGGTAGATTGTAATACAAAGGTTAAGTTAAATATTGAGTTAATATAACAAGAGTGATTGAATTCAATTTACCTTATATGAACTTGTAAGCAAAATGTGCAAAATCAGTTACGTTACCGTCCCAAAATATTCAGGATTCGATTTACTCGAGGTGAGCAAGCGATTAAAGTACATCAATAATCTTACCTGAATAACTATCCTTCGGTGTCGTTTCCTCGCGCAAGTAACGTTGGCCGAAACAATACGAGCTAGATGGAAAAAACAATAACAAATCGGACCATAAGCAATAGGTTGGTCCGAGAAATGAATACCTTAATTACTTAATAATTATCGACAGATTCGAATACTGAAGTTAAGACAATAAATTATGTTTGAATAGGCAAGCAAGCAGTTCAAGGTAAATGTGATTTACAAATTTACTAACAATTCAAGCTTAAGAATATGAATTTAGAATAGCTACAGGCAAATAGTTACAGTTAGATTTTGAAATATGTTATGACTGTACAGTATAGATGGCGTAGAATACAATCTTTGAACTTAAGGAAGTTAAATGAGAATTTACTAAAATGAACAATTTCGGCGGGGCAAGTTACTTAGTAGTTGAATAGTAAATTATTAGCAATCTTGAGGTGAACGGACTGCAGTTTTACTGGTTGTAGTTCGTTGAAATTGAATTTCTTCGGTCGAAGCGTGAATCAATGGAAAATTAAGATGGCAGCGGCGTTGTTGGATGATGACGGCGTTTGATGGCGTAGCGAAGTAGTAAAAAAATAAATAAAACACGTAGTAAAACGCTACGGAAGAGAATAGAACATTAGGTGACGAAATTATACAAAAAGGAGTACTGACCTTGTAAGCTGGTAGCCACAAGCGTTTAAGTAGATATTAAGAAAACAACACTCTTGAATGCTTTAAAGACATAAATATCGCGTTAATTAAGTGACGAGAACTAGCATAAGGTTCAGGCACAAAACCATTTGGTCGTTGAACGATAAATCCGGAAATATCCATTTGTATAAGAAAATCGCGTCAAACGAATATCGGTTCAAATGAGTAGCGAATTAACAATGTTCTAGGCACACTAAAGCGCGGGTCACACTAGGTTGGTTGTCAGCTGCTGCCGACCAGCGGCTGGCAGTAGCACCAGCAAGCAGCGGCGGGCAACCCGGTCATATCTGCTGATATTAAGTCTTCTAATAAATTTGTATACGACGCGTCTTTTAAGTTTCGATTCAAATAATCTTTGGACGAAACGTCCCACAAACACGGATAATTTTGAAATACATTTAAAAAAGAAATTATTTCTTTTCCTGTCCACTTTAATTCGGTCATTATTAATAATAATAATTAACTAACACAGACAAATATTAGTAATTAAAGATAGTAATAACAGAACATACATCGACGTAAACTATAACTACAAGAATATTAAAACTATTAAGAACCACGTGCCACTGTGCTGGTTTACTCGCCGCTGATGCGCTACTTGAGTGTTCAGACTGCGCTGCTCGCTGGCGCCACCGGGTGCGAATGAGTCACGTGACCTGCTAGTAGCCGCTGCCGGGCTACCAAAATAGAACATGTCCAATTTCACCAGCCGCTGACAAATACTCGCCGGCTGGTAGCGCCAGTGGCAAATGTCATGCTCACATCAAGCTGATTGATGGCTGACAGTAGCGGCTTCCACAACTCGCGGCTGGCAGCCAGCCTAGTGTGACCCGCGCTTAACGGGCAGGAAACAAAAACTAAAAACGGAAATAAGGGTTCGAGAGTAACGAACACAATTGCGCCAATAGGAATTAAGTAAAATGTATTTGTACGCCATCCGACGGTAAAAGTAAAGACGAATGATTCCATAGAGTCAAGATTATAGAAATGTAACCAATTTATGTAAGAGAACATAACAGTTTATACACAATACTTGCTCTTAACACAACGGTTTCTGTTTATCTCCTAATCTGTTTAAACACTATTTAAATTTCTGTAAAAATCTCACACCAATTTCTAACTCCATACATCAACTTTATTTGTAAATGTTTTAATATTCTATCCCCAAAAATGGGATGTAGCAGTAAACACGACACCGTTTTAATTTCACTTCTGTTACAACATAAATTAGCACAGACCGTTGTCCTCTTAATAAACCAAGGTGCGCGAACGTTCTAAGGGTTCGTTAACAAAAGACCTCTCTAGCTTACCTCTCCCTCTTTTATAGATTCTCATCCCCATCTTGCCATCGTCACCAAATATAAAACCGCTAAATCAAAACCCATCACTCTCAAAGGGTTTAAATGTCACGTACACCCGACGTCAATGAAAAATCCCACCCCCCGAAGCCATCTAACGTAGAAATTTTGGACACCCTTAAAATGTTAGCAATAACCAAGAACGCATTGTAATAGTCAGATAAATTTTTCATTATATTACGGGCACGTAGATATTCTCTTAAACAACCAAGTTGTTAATGAAAGACTTCTTATGAAAATATGTAATGCCTGGTTCGAAACTGACTTGAAAATCTGTTACATAAAAAGAAGAATTATACTTTTTATATTTTTAATGAATTTGAATATATGTGTATTTATAAAACCAAACAAATGATCTTATTCTTATTGCACTATAATGGAACTAGATAATAAATTTAAATGTCATTATGGTTTACTTTAAGGAATTTAAAACAGCTCCAAGTTAGTTGTTTTTCTTCACATACAGGAATTGATAATATGAGTAATACATTTTTCGTATGAATTAACTTCAATGAAATAGTTGCACAATTAATCTACGATATAATTAGACTGATTAGAAGAAATACTAGTAAAAATTCAATTCCAAATTGTTTTGATTTCATTATTTCCCTGATAACACGGTGCTTGTTTTTTTTCCATTTTAATTCAAAACACTACTAAGAAAAGAGGAATATTTATGAAACCGTATTTTCAAGGATGTAATTTAAATTAAAAAGCGTCCTAATTGATAAAATAAAAACACGTTATTTGGCATATCATTTCCCATTAATTGTGAAGTGCCGCTAGAAATCGAATTTATATAGAAGGGGCAGTTTTTCAATCAAAAATGATAAACTATTTTTGAATTTACCAAATTAGTTTTCTTTTTCCAACGATAAAAATGGAAATTAAATTTAAAAAATCGATTTCTTTCTACCTTTTATATTTAATATAAAGGTTTCCAAAACGAAAGCTTTCCCAAATCCTACGAACATGCAACGGTACTTTCGCGAAAGCTATTGTCGTCATGATCGTTCCAATTCCTTGCCATATCGGCCCAAAGGTTCTTGATTGGATTTAAATCTGGAGATTTACCGGGCCAACGCAGTATGCAGTATGCAGTATGGAAACTGCAATTGTCTTCGACAAAAGTGATTGGTCCATCACGTTCTTCTTCCGGGTATAAAATATTAATTGAAGGTAAAAGCACATCTTCCAATACTTCTATATATCGAATGGAGTTAAACGATGGCGGAGGTACTTGCACCAATTCTCTAGGTCTAGCGCTGCTCATCCATTATACACATGTGGACACACGCCCGCTTGTTGCTAACGGCATAACGTATCTTTGATTATACCTTTGGTTATCGGGGCGCCATAAAGTGACTGGATCATCTTGCGATGATGAGAACGTCTTTTCATCAAAGAAAATCACCGTCGAGCAATCTATGACCTAATTATTATTACAGAAATCCAAACGCACTGCAGCATGCTCTGGAGAAAGTATAATCTTCCTAGCCGGTTTTCTTGAATAAATTCCATTTTCATGTAAACGTCTCGATATTGTCTTTTCACTGCAATGGATTTTCAATCGCTCCTTAACTTGAACGCAGTTAGTGAAAGGTGCATTATTTATTAAGTTTACTAGTTCTTGATCCTGTGGTGGTCACACGTGCCCTTCCTGGACGGTGAGTCAACAGTGATATTTCGCTGCCTTCTTCATATCGATCTCGCCATCTGCTTACTTGTGTTTTCTAAAGTTACAAATAAAACTAGTCTTAGACAAATCCAGTTAAAAAACGTACAAAAAATGCAAGCAAAAGTAATATGATCAAACTATGTAGTACACATACGTAACAAAATTACTTACCGATAGGTTACGTCGACAGAACCCTTCGCTTTTTGAGGTTTCACTATTCAATAAACCAAGAATAATTCCCCTTTGCTGTAACGAACTATCCGTTTGCGTTAAGCGACGAGGCATTTTTTCTTATTAAAATAAATCTTCACAATATAGTTACGATAAGGTCAAGACGGGTTATAACTGAATATTTAATAATCATATGTTCTTCTATTTATACCCCATTTTTACAAAGCAATTTTAAATTCTATTATTACCTGTAGTAATTACATGTAATTACTTGCATGGTATTGCAAATTAATTGATTTCCGGCTTAACCATTGTGCAATAATCGTAATTACTCTAAAAATAAAATATGCCAAATATACCAGAATAATAGAAAAGTATATTCTTATATTTTCTACATTGATTGACTTCGATTACATGTTAGATAATTTGATAAGATAAATATTTGAATTGAATCGAAAAACGTTATAATTACTAAAATAAAAACTGGTTATTTGACATAAAATTCCCCACAGGTAGGGTGGCATTATTTAATTTACACACATCCCAAATGCTTTTCTAAGAAACCGGAAACGCTAAAAATGTCCATTTAGGTTTTTTTAGGAAATCTCAAAATGAAATATTTTTTGTATTGTAATTTAACGAATCCTTTTCAATTTATTGGCTCTATATCACGCCCTGAGGGGGTTTGGACCTGCTTTGTGCAACAAAATAATAGAAAATCTGACCAGTCTTGCATTTAAAGGGATGCCAAAAATTTATGTTCATTTTTAAAACTACTTCGAGGATGGCCTTTTTTTGACGCCGGGTGTATCTTTGCCAAACATAAAATATGAAACGGAACCAAACGCAACAGAACAAAGCATTTTTCGTAGTCATATTTAAATTTTTGAGACAAACATAATAATTCTTAGAAACGTCCGATTTCGGCATTCATATTCATTAAATACAACATTCAGAACCAAACTCAAATATTTATGAAAGTCTCGTTCCGCAAATTCGGTAAATTTCAATTTTACTGCAAATGCCGTTGATTCATACTTAACATTTACCATTGTGAATTCCTAACTCATTAATGTAAGTAGAATAAACATACATGTTTATCCCACACCCTACTACAATATTAAAATGCCATCCATTCGTTCACGCTGCCTGTTCGTAACAGTTTTCAACCGGTATGCCTGAAAATATAGTGGCCACACTCCCATTAGAGGGTTTTACTAAAATATTATTTCTCATGAAAATTTTATTCTTTCTTCATTTCTAACATCTGTTGCCGTGACCCTTGTTGGCTTTCAGGTTGAGGCTACTTAACCACGCCCCACCCCCATTTCCTAAAATTAGAGGTTCGCCAGATTCCCCCTTTTCAGCAACTGAGGCTCCACCCTGGGCCCCATTTCAGGTTGGGGCTTCATCACGACCCCCATTTCTTACAGTTAGCTGCATAAAATGAAGAATACAAATTATCTATCAAAAACATTTACCCAATTAGCTCAGAACCGAAAGAAAATCATATGTTGGAAACATCAGAGAAAAGTTCACAAATTACAAAAGAACAAGAAGTACAAAATAGCTTTCAAAACTAATACCAACATTCTTAAATGGTTATTTAATGCCAAATATTCAACTAAAGACATTTTGAAGTCGGACGTTTATAAACTGAACTGCACATCCTGTAATTTTGTTTATATTAGATAAACGACGTTAGATACAAAGAACACATCACAGACACACAATTTATGTCAAAGATTTAATATTAAATAATCAACGTATGACTTTACAAGACAATATTAAATCTTTATATTTTTGAAATAAAACAGGCAAATTAGGCCTTTTGGAAACATTCGAAATTTATAAACATAAACTAAAAGTACCTTTAATAAACGAACAGGTTGATCTTATAGACTCACCTTTAACAGTTATTTTAAATATAGAATTATAGTATACATCAAGTACTTTACCTTAATGATTTATTACTATAACTACTTGTCGTGGAATTCCACGAAGTAAAGTTAAAGACTATAAATTTAAGTTTAACCTTCATTTATAAATCAATTAACTACTGTTGATTGTATTTCATAGTTGATTTTTGCCGTACCTTATATATAAACTTTAAAAGTCTAAATTATTTTTACACAATTTTTCCCACTAACATTGAATATTGCATGGCATAGCTGCAATATATATATATATATATATATATATATATATATGTGTGTGTGTGTGTGTGTGTGTGTGTGTGTGTGTGTGTGTGTGTGTGTGTATAACTGAAATTATAATTAATAATATTTTCTTTGTAAATAATGATTAAGCAAGGTGTACTAGTTATCGGTATTTTTTTATCGATTTACACCGTTTTAAAGTAAATTTATTTCAAACAAAAATCCGTGGATGGCTTCCCATGAGCTATTTTAATCATTTTGAAACTACTTCGCTTTCTATCTGAAAAGTATTTAAAAACTAATTTGCAGTAAAAATTTCCTCGCTATTGTAACAAAATTTAATACTTTAAAACCACTCTCAGTATAAATTAATTGAAAGTTAAACCAAACCGAGTTTTCATTAAGGGAAACTATTGCAATTTTCAACCAAGCGAAAAGTTATTAACACGGTATGTTTTCGTTGGTAAACCATCGATATAAATCGATTATCCATTTTCTTTTTGCTTAAATTAATTATGAAAGTAAAGTTTTCACGGTGATCCATTACTACATATAATTGAGTTATTTTAATGGTGTATTTCATACATTTACAGACTTTGAACAGTGAACCAAGTAGTAACTTAACGTCATTTAGGATAGTTTTTAGTTAATACAACATTAACTTTATCATTTTAATAATTTATATTAAATTATTACATGGTGTATGTAGTGTAACAAATAAATAATTACGAGTTAATTGAAGAATTTTGGAAAATGTTAACCTCAAATGATGAATTATCTCAAAGAGGTGTGACAGACAAAATAACTCCATAAGAAACAACATTGAGATCATCTTTACCGCCAACACGAAACTCGATAACATGCTCCAGAACTCGAAGACGAAAATTTCACTCAAGGAACAAGGAGTGTACGAAATACCATATACAAAGTGCGCAAAAAGCTACATAGGACAAACCAATCGACGCATCAACGTACGCAGATGTAACGGGAGCCTTAGACAATTCAAAGATTCGCGCAAAATTATACGAGATTAAATAGTTATATATTATTTTTCTACATAAAGAAATGGTTATTGGTCATTTGTATTTAAACGTGACTAATATTAAAATGAAAAGCTTGAGTTTATTTCAATAAGTTATCTATATATTTAATTTGAAAATATGTCAAGTACGGGGCAGTAGCAAGTGCATTGCTGCGTTGGAAGGGATGAGACACTGTCAAAATAGTTGGCAGTTTTTTATTAGAGCTGGTGGTTGTTGGTCGATTGACGCCGCAGCACGAGGGAAATTATGTAGTCACGCGGCCCCCTAAAGTGTGAAAATTAAAAATAAGAATTAATTAGCGGTGCAATAAAGAAGAAGTAGAAAAATACCTTCCTTATTAAAATACTAAAAGGCTACAATAATAATGAAAAGTGCAATTGTTATCGAGTGGGTGGTAATAAAAAAGGATTACACCATAATTTAAAAATTCGCATTAAAAATGACGTAATAAGCGAAGATAACGCGTTTTGTATGTATCAAAGCGGCAATCAATTGTGTTTAAATAGTTAACAATAAATGTAAAGGACAGTGATCGATCCAAATTGGTAAATCAAGGTATAAATAACGCGAATTTATTGATGTACAAAAAGAGAACCATCGCGGTGTGTAGTTAAAGAGGTTGTTCGTCGCGCACGCGGTTTGTATTTAAAATTAAACAATTCAAGTAATAATTGACAATTGTAAATATATCAAGTAATTATTTACAAAAATCGTTCAATTACTGTAAGGAAAATTGATGCCATCTTAACCCACAACAAAGGTATCAAACAGACATCGTGTGAGAACAAAGGAAGCGATTCCAGTTTGGCGACATAGCGACATCATCGGAGGGTAGCCCAGTAACCTATTTGAGGCCTCTTCACCGATCCAAGAAACGCGGGGTTACGTCATCCGCTTTCAACGAGAGTAACAAGTAAGGACCTTTTGATTGTGTGAATAAAAGAAACTTCTATGTGTTTGATTTTCTCTGAACTTTAAATTTGAACATCAATATTAAACGAAAACAATGCGTTTAATTTTGATAAGAAATTATTGTTACATGTTAGTTTTAAGAATATTATTTTAAATTATAGGTTTGATTTTTACATATGTATTGTAAACAACGCATTGATGCATTTTCGTTCGGATTTTGGATTTAATTAAATGAGTATAACGTTTGATATACTTTTGTTGCTAAAGATTATGAAAAGCTTATACAAATATTGAATATGTAAATGCAGAAAGAAGCCAACTCAATAGGAATCCAGAATATTAAGATAATCGAATTGAGTATTAAATTTTTGTAATGGATGGCAATGACCATTTCTTTTAACATTTCGCTAGCTGGTGCCTTTAATTAAGAAAAGAATTTGCAAGCGTAAGTATTAAAGTTCATTTACTCAAACTGAAATTAAATAGCAAGCGAATTAAAATTAACTGGTAGATGATATCTTTATAAATTGAACCCATTCCGCGTAAATAAAAAGGTAATCATTTACAGTCTCACAGAAAAAATAAACATTTTTATTCAATAAAAAATGGTAAAAGAACTCAAATATTATTTTTTGTAGCGGGGTGATAATAGCACGAGTAATAACCAAGGGTATTGCGCCCATTGCACAGAGAAAAACATCGTAACACGATACTGAAGAATCTGGCAACCTCTTCACTGTCCCAAGATATGCAGGATACAGCACACAAAATAATTTCGATAATGTCAAGATGCTAGATAACATCCAAAATAAGACACACCGAATATTTCGGGAGGCCATCAAAATTAAAGAATGATCGTTCTGCATGAACACACGGGATGATATACAAAGGTTACCCAATCCCTGCAAGCCGCTTCTAAAGAACTACTCACCAGTTACCACACGGAACGACGCCCAAACAACTAGAAAGAGAAAACGAAACGAGAAAGAAGAGAAATAAGTAAAAGTGGCTGTAGTCAAAGTGAAAGAGAAAACGACCGAGAAAGTGACACCTCAACGAACAGTTACACGAGCATCGTGTCGGAAATCACCAGTAGTCGGACACGGATTACGTGTTGCGAAGTACGGTATTTAGTGTAAAAACACTCATTCTATTGTACTAAATACAACATGCAGAAAATCGACAGTTTCTCGTGCAAATACCCTGCTTTGTCCATCTTGGCAACAATGTTAGGTAAGAAGCGAAAGAATGCAGGTGGTTTTGTCAATACTCTAATCAATAAACTTCCGGTTGAATTGCATTTATCTGACTACCAGTATTGTGGTCCTGGTACAAAGTTACAGAAACGACTAACATGCGGTGACCCCGGTTTTATCAATTAGATGCGCAGTGCAAACTTCATGATATCAGTTACAGAGATTACCGAGATTTAGAAAGTATACATCAGGTGAAAGAACCAGCTATAGCAGTCAGTGCCACTATGAAAGCAAAGAGCAAATTAGGAATGGGGTGGAAACGTCGATCGAATCTGAAGAAGAAAAAATGTAATGGTGGACATTTATTGCATTTACGAAAAACAATAGCTAAAACAATTAAACCTAACGAAAATTTCACAGACACAATAAAGTCAGTGCTTTTAACGTCAAAACGTGCGGTAAAAAGTTTAGGAGAAAAGAAAAACGTTCCTAGAGTAATTCCCTTACCTAATCAAGGTGGGGTTTTACTATTCTTTATTGCGTTAGGTGCAGGTTTATCGGCAATCGGGAATTGCTAAACAGTCAATGAAGCTAAAAATGCCAAAAAATTGCAAGAAGAGACCTCGCGTCATAATGACGTGATGGAATCGATCGCTTTAGGCTCCGTAACTAAGAAAGGCGGCGGGGAACTTTATCTAAAACCATACAACTCTGGTGGTGGTGCGCTGTACATAAAACCGTTTCCAAAAAACTGAATAGATTGTCCGAAAGACCGTTAACAGATACTGATTTAAAGAAATATACCAAAAATGTGCCCTACTTTAGGGATATCTTTATGAGATTATTATTAACTTAGATAGCCAAAGCGGGACAGGTGCGCATTGGGTTTGCTACAAAAAGCGAGGTAAAAAGGTATGGTATTACGATAGTTTCGGTAATCTTCGACCACCAATCGAAGTGATTAACTACATTCGGGGATGTAAAATTTATTATAATTACAACCATGATCAAGAATTTAATACAATTATTTGCGGACATCTATCCCTACAATTTTTATATAAATAATCGGAACAATGTCAAATTTTCTCAATTATGCCCATAACATTCAGTTTGGAAGGTGTTGGTAATACAGTTAGTTACAAACTTCTATCCACCGATAGAACTAGATTTGGGGGAGAAATGCGTTATTGGATTGGTTGGATTTTACCGTTGCGACAGCATTAGCAACATTTATACAGGCAACGATAGATTTTATTTTAGAACAAATCCATCACATTTGCGAGTGCATATGAATTAGATGAAATTAACGATTATCTAAAATCTAAAATACCCACAGAAAAGTTTAGCATTAGACGATATACTTACATGTGAGATAAACAGTTCATTTGAGATTGATTTTACTAAAGAAGATGCCATTGGTCGGATGATAGGGTTTGAGTCTAAAATAATAGAACCAAATATTTTACATACGTCCGCGTTAGACATAGTGTATGACCAAGAATAGTAAATGTTGTCGAGCACTGCTAAATTGTATACGTTCGGTATTATATTCCAGAAACTTCTGTAACAATGTGGTTATAATGACGCCAACGTGCATACAAATCGAAAAGTTTCATTTTAAATTGAGCTCTCTTGATTTTACAAGTTATATAATAGACAAAGTATAACTCTTTAAAAGAGAACAAGTACAATGTTAAAGTCTCAGTCAGAGAAAATAAACGAGTGCAGGTTCTGTGAAAATACAGAAAGAGCAAATGCACGAAGTCGCCAATTTAAAATTGCACGTACTAGAACTGCCAACATACGCCACGTTATGTTAGGACTTTTTAGAATTTCACTATGAAATGAGTATATGAATAAGTGCTTATTTACTATATCCAATGGTTTTTAAAGTTGCACGTCTTATAGTCGGCGATTATTTCTATTCCGTGATATTAATGATTTTTCAGTTTAAAAGTGACGTTTAAGAGAAAATAAGTGAAAGCTTGGAATTTAAAATTATCTTTCCTTTTGTGTTTTAATAAATGGTAGAATTAGCAGTATCCACTAATTAAATTTCTGTTAGTTGTTAATTAACCTCAGCAATTTTGGTTTTCACGTATTTCAAAATAAAATTTACGGATTTTAGTATTAATTACCTTTCATAGCAATCGCCATTACCAAAATCATAATTATTAAATAACGAAACCTTGGTATTTACACTTGAATATATTTTAAAAAAAGTAATACAGATAAGAATAAAAGCTCTAAAGGTGGTCCTTCACAAAAAGAGTTGTTACTAAGTCTATATAGAGCTCTGCTATGCACACAAGACGTGCACCAACCATCACAAGTTGTAATACTATAAATATACGTCGAGACCAGCAAAGTGAGTACATTGGCCTTATAGATATCGATTTTTCCATACATCTGTTTCAACTCATTACAAAAATGTAATTCATAGTTACTTAAAGTGTATTTTAGGAAATTTAGGGGTTTATGCATCACAAAGGTAAGGGATAGGGTTAAATTAGATTCCTTTTAAGTAGAGTACATAATGATTGAATAACTTACGGGTAAGCCACATTGAAATTAGTGTATTAGCATAGATTTCTTGGCACAATTTGATTCCAACGCTAACTCATGGGTCACAGAATTTAGCTGTTGGAAATGGAGACAATTTATTTTGCGTCAACTTCAACGAAATAGGCCTATCAATATAGTTTTTGGGCAAAAATCGGTCAGACTGCTGACGAATATTCAATGGGCAGATAGCTCTTGGCTACTCGGTGAATCCATTTTGCCTTAGCTCTAACGAAATTGACGTTTAAATTTCTCCACAGAACAAGAAGCCTTAATGGTTGAAGACCCGACCTCGAAAGTAATTAAAAAGCATTTAAAAACTGGGCCAAGAATTCTCCATACAGAAGATGAAACAAAAAGATACACGGAAACATGATGACGGTGACAGTATGACTGAAACAAGATGTCGGAAAGAAAATGACGGCAACACGGTTGTGTAAATCTAAAAATGTAATTAGATAAGATCACGCCAACGCCAAGAACGACACAAAACCAAGATAAAAGAAACAAGTTGGCGGCCAGAAAGACACACGAAACCAAAACACAGGAAACAAGACAGCGGCAAAATCAATAAGGCACACAATGGCAGGATCCAGATGGCGACAACACTAAAAATACACACGAAAGCAAGATGGCAAAAGAAATATGGAGGAAAGTAATGACACGAAAATTTAGAAAAGTACGAAAACAAAGTGGAGGAAACAGGACAGAGACAAAGCCAATGGACACACGTAAACAAGATGGCGGAAAGTTGAAAAGGCACGCAGGAAACAAGATGGCGAAAAGAAGCTAGTGGAGACAAGCAGCGTAAACAAGATTGAGGCAAAAAAAAATCCAAAAAGGCTGGAGAAAGATCAAGATGCTAGAATAAGATCTCAAAATGCTGAAACCAGCAGTTGACTAAGATGTTGGAGCAAAATCCCATAATGCTGAGACCAGGTATACCTCTTTGAAATCGCAATGCAGCCCTCAGAAGGAGATGCAAATCTGATTTTAAAAAATGATAAAGATGTGCCGCAAAAAAAGAAGCCTTAATGGTTGAAGAAGCGACCGCGAAAGAAGCCGAGAGCAATTAAAAAAGCAATTAAAAACTGGGCCAAGAATTCTCCATAAAGAAGATGAGAGGACATGACAATCTGTAGGGGTTAAAAAATAAACCGAAAAAGTGGCTTAGGCAAAAGAAGACGGTATAAAAAGACCATTAAAAAGCAATTAAGATAACAGTCATTAAACAAGAAATTTAAAAGGTGCATCGAATGCCTGATTTCCTATAATAAGATTTTTCGTGTGTTTCTCTTTCCTGGTGGGACATTTATATGCCCCATACTTTACAGTGAAATTCCTGAAATAGGAAAAATAAACCAACTAAAGTCGCTATTATTCTCCCTAAATATCTCCTTCTAAAGGCTCAATAAAGTCGTGGTGAAAGGATTTAAGACATTTGATTACGTTTACAATTGTTTTCCGAATCAAAAGATACAACAAGAAGACGTGTTATGTTTAACATCTACATTAAATTAATATTAAACAAAAATTATGTTCGCTGTTTGTAATTGTTTAGTTTAATAAGGTAAACTGGGTAACGTACTGGGTAAAGGGTAACGTACTGAATAAATAAAATACTTATTACCTAAACTAGCAGTTGTTCAATGAACATAAATATAAACTTGAGTTACTTGCTTTGAATTGACACATAACAAAACTAAGGATTAAACAGAATAAACATTCTAGATGCTAACGTGTCTGACTTATCTTTGGATTCGGTTTGTTTTGCCTTCAGCTTCGGTACTTTGAAGTGAATCAAATCAATCTTGGATAAAATTCAAATTCAACTGAAAACTTTATGTAAAGTTAAATGGTCATATAATAAAATTGCAGATGGCATTGCCTAATATGCATACGTTATCATTTCTTTAAACAAAGATAAAACGTGCGACAAACAAATTATATTTGGGGAATAGATAAAATCAGACATGAGACTTTGCCGCCCTGGATTCCCATATTTTTATTTTAGGTAGTGCATGTAAATACACACAACTTACCAACATATTAGAGTGAGCTTCTTTCAACTTTTCTAGATATAAATATTTTCGCCCTGGAAATGCATATTTTTATTTTGGGAAGCGATACTACACGAAAATACACCCGACATATCAAAAAATTAAGCGTTCTCCTGATCCAGATAAAACTTTTTATTTATTATTTATTCTCTATTTAAAATTTCAAATAAAAATATGCACACCCAAGGCGGCAAAAGGCCCACGCAAGTCAGTGTGCGTGCGTGAGTTTGGGTGCGTGTGCATGTGTGTGAGTGTCTGTGTGGGTGTGAGTGTGTGTGAGTGTGTGTGTGAGTGTGTGTGTGTGTGTGTGTGTGTGTTGTGTGTTGTGTGTGTGATGTGTGTTGTGTGTGTGTGTGTGTGTGTGTGTGTGTGTGTGTGTGTGTGTGTGTGTTGTGTGTGTGTGTGTGTGTGTGTGATAGTGTTGTGATGTGTGTGTGTGTGATATGTGTGTGTGTGTGTGTGTGTGTGCTTGATGTGTGTGTGTGTGTGTACTGTTGCGTGTCGTGTGTGGTGTTGTGTGTGTGTGTGTGTGTGTTGTGTGTGTGTGTGTGTGTGTGGTGTGTGCGTGTGGTGTGCGTGCGTTGCAAGTGTCGTGTGTGTGTGTGTTTGTGCGCGCGTTGTAACTGGAGCCTTAGAAAATTAAAAATTTCGCGCTAATAATAATGTGTAGTTTTTAAAACAGTCGTGTAAGGATGAGAGTTGGTTAAAAAGATCGAACTGAGTAATTCGTCGCCGAGACACGAATTACAAGGAAAGCAGTGAAATTACCTTCCTTATTAAAATAATAAGAGGCTAAGCATAGTTGGTAAAGATATAAAGTAATTCGTAAGTTCGTAACAATAAATATCTTTAAAATATAAGATGTAATAAAGTAGTAAATAGCAAGTTGGTATATCAAAGGTAATAAAGAAATAATTAAAAAATCACGTTTGTGATCGCATCAAGAGTATTCAAGATTGTGTTTAAATATTGAACGATTACATGTAAAATAAGACAATCGATGCTGAGATCGATCGATGCATATAGCAAAGAAACTGGAAATATTGACAATTAAAAACACGGCCGTTAGTAGCTTGCTTGCAGTTTGTCGTTAAAGTTGAGCAATTAAATATGAAAATGTAAATTAACTTAACATCATATAAATACTATCTTTTGGTTTAATGTGTATTTAAATTATACAATTAAATTTCATAAACTTAAGTTTCTTTCAGTAAATATTGTAAAATTGTTAAAGATGGTTAAATTTGTCAAAGTTAAAATTAAAAAAAATCACGTTTAATACAACAGTTTAGAAATAAAGAATTTAAAATTAATTTAAATTTATAAAGAATAATAATCATTAAAAATTAAATATTGTTAAACTGCCTTAAAGATGACAAACCAAACATTTACGACGAAAGCTAACAATGAAATTTGTCAAAAACACATTTAACAAAATTTAATCGAGTTATGATGTAAATGTAAAGTTGTGAAAAACTTCAATTTGAAAATGATAGAAGCATTCACAAATCCAAACATCACATCAAATAAAATAACCCAGTTAAATCTAACAAGAGATATCTTTATCAATAATTGGTAATGTTATTACAATAAAAAGCATAATGTAGAACGTTTTTTGTAGTTTTCAATTTTAATTTAATTTCAACTACTTAATTTAAATTATAGTGCTGTGGTAATTTAACACATAATTGAAGCATTTACGTCGTAGAGTGTTCTGGTTTGTATCTTAAGCAGTTTAACAATATTTAATTTTAATGACTTAGTTATTCTTTACTAAAATTTGAAAATTTTATAAGTTGGCATACGTTTCTCAAACTGTTGTATTAATACAGCTGATGTTTATATTTTCAACACTGTTTAATTTTAACTTTACAAATACTACTGACAAAGATAACTTAAGTGTCGAGATGTAAATTTAAATACACCATTAAAAAAAAATATTTAATTAAAGTAATAATTGTCTATTATAAATATATCCAGCAATTATTTACAAAAATTCTAAAAGTGTTGGAATGAAAATTTCAATAGACTTAATCTACAAAAAAAAAGGTGTAAACAAGGTATCGTGGCAACAAAAGAAGCAAGGCTCCGATTGCATCACCGGCCAAACCACATTGACCACATTGCAGTTACGTCATCGGCTTTCAACGAGGCCCCAGATAGGTACGATTTTTAATAGTGTAAATAAATAAACGTTTATGAGTTTAGTTTTCAAAATTGAACAGAAAACATTCAATTCAATTTTGATAAATGGTTTTTATTGTTACATGTTAGTTTTAAGAAGGTTATGTTAAATTATAGGTTTGATTTTATATATGTTTGTAAGCAATGCATTGATGCATTTTCGTTCAGATTTTGGATATAATTAAATGAGTATAACGCTTGATTTACTTTTATTGCTTAAGATTATTAATATTAAAAGCTTATACAAATATTGAATATGTAAATGCAGAAAGAAGTAAACTCAATAGGCATCCAGATATATAAGTAAGTCTAATGGAGCATACTTGTGGTAAATAATAACAGTAATTATTTCTTTACTTTAATATTTGAGCTAGATGGTGTCGATAAGTAAGAAAAGTATTCGCAAACGTAAATATTAAAGTTCATTTAACCAAACTGAAATTAAATAGCAAGCTAATTAACACTGAACTAGTAAATGATATCTTTATAAATTGAACCCATTCAGCTTTAATAAAACGTCAAAAATATAATCATTTTAAGTTTCACAACAACACTATTAAATTTTACTCTTTAATTTTGAAATTATAAAAAAGTTTAAAAGAACTCAAATCTTATTCTTTGGAGCGGGTTAAACAAACAAAAGTAATATCCAAGGGTATTACGCCCGTAGCAGTGTGCGCGTGCGTGCCTGTGCGTGTGTGTATGTGTGTGTGTGTGTGTGTGTGTGTGTGTGTGTGTGTGTGTGTGTGTGTGTGTGTGTGTGTGTGTGTGTGTGTGTGTGTGTGTGTGTGTGTATGTGTGTGTGTGTGTGTGTGTGTGTGTGTGTGTGTGTGTGTGTGTGTGTGTGTGTGTGTGTGTGTGTGTGTGTGTGTGTGTGTGTGTTTGTGTGTGTGTGTGTGTGTGTGTGTATGTGTGTGTGTGTGTGTGTGTGTGTGTGTGTGTGTGTGTGTGTGTGTGTGTGTGTGTGTGTGTGTGTGTGTGTGTGTGTGTGTGTGTGTGTGTGTGTGTGTGTGTGTGTGTGTGTGTGTGTGTGTGTGTGTGTGTGTGTGTGTGTGTGTGTGTGTGTGTGTGTGTGTGTGTGTGTGTGTATGTGTGTGTGTGTGTGTGTGTGTGCGTGTGTGATGTATATGTTGTATGTTAGATATGTGTGTGTGTTGTGTGTATGTGTGTGATGTGTGTGTGTGTGTGTGTGTGTGTGTGTGTGTGTGTGTGTGTGTATGTGTGTGTGTGTGTGTGTGTGTGTGTGTGTGTGTGTGTGTGTGTGTGTGTGTGTGTGTGTGTGTGTGTGTATGTGTGTGTGTGTGTTATGTGTGTGTGTGTGTGTGTGTGTGTGTGTGTGTGTATGTGTGTGTGTGTGTGTGTGTGTGTGTGTGTGTGTGTGTGTATGTGTGTGTGTGTGTGTGTATATCTGTGTTGCTGTGTGTGGGTGTGTGTTTGTGTGTGTGTGTGTGTGTGTGTGTGTGTGTGTGTGTGTGTGTGTTGTGTGTGTGTGTGTGTGTGTGTGTGTGTGTGTGTGTGTGTGTGTGTGTGTGTGTGTGTGTGTGTGTGTGTGTGTGTGTGTGTGTGTGTGTGTATGTGTGTGTGTGTGTGTGTGTGTGTGTGTGTGTGTGTTGTGTTGTGTTGTGTGTGTGTGTGTGTGTGTGTGTGTGTGTGTGTGTGTATGTGTCTCTGTGTGCGTGCGAGTATGTGTGTGAGCACGCGTGCAATATAAATTTTACTCAACAATTTTGAAATTATAAAAAAGTTTAAAAGAACTCAAATCTGATTCTTTGGAGTATGTGTGTGTTAGCGCGCACGCTTGCTTGTGTGTGTGTGCGTGTGTGTGTGTAAGTGTACGAGTGCGTGTATGTGTGTGTGTGTGTGTGTGTGTGTGTGTGTGTGTGTGTGTGTGTGTGTGTGTGTGGACTGGAGGGCGGGCGGGCAGGCGGGCAGTCGTGCGTGCGTATGTGTGTGTGTGTGTGTGTGTGTGTGTGTGTGTGTGTGTGTGTGTGACCGTGTGCGTGCGTCTATACGTGCGCGCGTGTAGGTGTGTGC
This sequence comes from Vesta saturnalis, assembly GCA_036346205.1. NCBI lineage: Eukaryota > Metazoa > Arthropoda > Insecta > Coleoptera > Lampyridae > Vesta > Vesta saturnalis. The sequence continues at coordinate 6,090,278 of JARFJB010000793.1, forward strand.
GAATGTGTGCAATTACATTCACAACAAATAAATAAATGTTTATATCTAGAAAAGTAGAAAGACTCTCATTCTTAATTTTTGGTATGTGGTGTGGGTTTATATCCGTATCATTACCTAAAGTAAAAAGATGCAAATCCAAAACGGAAAAGTCCCACGTTTGACTTTATCGATTCGCGTGCGCAAGAAATAAAAATATATATCTAGAAATCGAGAAAGCCATCCATATTATTGTTTTGGTATGTTGTGTGTATTTATATATTCTATTATTACTTAAAATGAAAATGGTCCAATCCAAGGCGGAAATTGCCCCACGTATGATTTTATTGATTCACATCGGCGAGAAATAAAAATTTATATCTAGAAAAGTACTTACTTACTTTTAATTTTTTATTATGTTTTCATTTATATATTCTATCTGAAATAAAAATATGTAAATCCAAGGCGCAAAATGCGATTTTATTAATTCAGGTCCGCGAGATATTAGAATTTAGGTATATCTAAAAAAGTAGAAAAATGCTCTAGTGTCCATCATTATCTAAAATAGAAATATACAAATCCCGGGCAGAAAATGCCCCAGGTATGATTTTATCGATTCGCGTTCGCCAGGAATAAAAATTTATGTCTAATAAAGACACTAATTTTTTGATATGTTGTGTGCATTTATATATTCTATCTTAACACAAAGTAAAAAGATGCGAATCCTCTCGCATGATTTTATTTCGTCACCAAGAAATAAGGATTGATACCTAGAAGAGCCGCTCATTCTAATTTTTTGGTGTTTTGTGTGTATTTACATATTCTATCATTATCTTCGGATCGAAAATGCCCCACCTATATATGAATTTATAGATTCGCGCCTTCACGAAATAACATTTGTGGCACATTTCAGTTTTTTTTAAGAAATGGTAACGTATGCCTCTTAGCAATGTCTTCTGTAATTTTATATGACAATTTAGCATTGCATAGTGTTTTCGTTCGAATTTGAATGTTATCCAAGAGTTATTTGGTCCACTGTAAAAAAATCGACGCTGGAAGAAAAACGAATCCGAATCCCAAGCTATCTTCTCACAGGTCTGGAAGGTCTATGACAATATAACAAAGTAACGTACCTGGATTATCTTTAGCTTCAGGTACTGTCGCATTTACTTTAACTGGAGTTTCAACCTGTCCAAAAACGTAACTAACACTTATTAAAAACACAAATATGATATCCATGTTTGAATTTAAACGTAGACAATATTATAAACTATTACTTCACAGACATAATTTTGAATGTAAATGATGCAAAATGTTTAAATTAAATCTATTTAGGAAGCCACAAGAGATAATTTATCTATTTGATAACCAAAACAAGTACTATTAACGTTTTCAACAAAAATCATATCGCTAATGATTACCAATTTTGTTGCTAAAGAATCCGAGCGTCTATCAAAATTACCATTTCCGGCGATAAAACAAAATTTATTATGAGTCACGGAAATAAGGGACTTTACGGTAAGAAAAATGCGATTACATCTAACTATCTAGATTAAAATGCAAGTGTAACATATTTGGCAAAATAATTTAAAACGCGAGATTATTTAAATATGGTGTCTAGTATGATAGAATGGAAACGATCATGTTTAGTAGTACTTACATGCTGATGTGATGCCATGGGAAAAATGTATTATATTAACTAATTCTGCAGGAATTCTATTAGTGGTTAATTATTATACGTTATCTTTTGTCTATTATTTTTGCTAAATCTATAATGAAAAAAATATTTGGTATAAACTGTTACATGTTTATATAGTATAATCGAAAATTGCAAAAGTACATGCGGAGTGCGACAAGGCTCTATCTTGGGACCTCTACTGTTTTCTATTATTCGTTTAATATAGTAAATAAATAAAGCATTGCAACTATCACCTATATGCTGATGATACGCAGATTTATTATACATTTCAGTAAGTGATATAGAAAAAGCTAACTACCGAATTAATGAAGATCTTAATCAATTCGTAGACAATGACCCTTTAAACTACTACTTGAGTTATAAAACTCATTAAAAAGAATTCATTGAAATGACTTTTTTTTGTTTAGTATCAAAACTTTACTATCTCGATGGGACAGAGGGCCGTGAGCGTGTTTTTGAATTTAAAAATATTAAAGGTGGTTTGTCGGATTGTCGAAAGTCGCAAATAAGGATGCGTCGCAATTGGAATAAAGTCAAATAATGGACGCCAGACTGTTAAAACAAAGTCGGTAAGATACACCTGGACACACGTAGATAAATCAGCTTTAAACAGTCAAAAGGTCTCACTTATCTTTACGTGGGCTACCTCCAAGAGCACGTAGGAAATGCTTCGGAACTTTAGCTCTAGAACAATATCCAAAATAACAACGCGCTTCAAATACTAAGGAAGCGTGCCACAAAACATCTGTTGGGGTTCAATGGATTTCTTTAACTTAATTTTACGTTACATTACCCCTAACGCCTGTAAACGCAATACACTCAAACAAAACAAAAAAATAAACAACGCTAAATGTTTCGCTTAATTATTACAAAGTCAAATTCAAATACTAATCATCTGCAAAAATTCTGTCATCAATTGAACTCAAAATAAAATAACTAGACATAATCTAGACAAACGTCAATCGAAATTCTCTAATTTGTTACGTTAAAAAAAACTATTTAATAAAAAACTATATGAAACTAAATGTGTCAAATTTTGGAACTTGCCATCATGTCCCTTTCAAAACAAATCAATAGAATTTTAAATAAATAAAATTAGCTTCTACTAAAATCGTTTAGTTTTCAATCTTTAAATCACCACTTCTCGTTAATTATTGCTTTCACCGCTCGGGAGAAGATCACAAATAAGCTATTAAATGTAATTAATTATACATATATTGCCCACACATAAATAAAAACACAACAATAATTCATATGATACATTTACGGCCGTATTAGTTTGTGGCCAGTTACCTAAAAATTTGATTAGGGAAGGAGATACTATCCCTATTCCATAAATCGGCCACGCTTATAAGCTCTAGCCTTCCAGCTCAGTTTAAATTTTGAAGTTAAAGTTACCTCAATTCTGTTAGAATTCAAAACATTTACGTAAACAAATGTTTACTCCAAGTCATTAATTTTACTGCGTGAAATTTTTATACACATAAACCTGCCGTGGATTTAATTAAACATTTAAGAAAATCTCAAAAGAAAGCGCAAATAAAAGTAGTTCGTCAACCTTAATTTAAAATAACGTAAATGGATTAACTCTTCAACTAAAAACGACTACGTCTATTCGCTTTATCGCCAAATAATTTCACCAAAATTCAAACAATCGTATGATAACACAATCACAATGAACGTACAATGTTAAGTTACCTTCTACAAAATTCTTGAAAACTTCTAGTGGAAGTAATTTGGATAAGAACAGCTTCAGGATAACTGCTTAATGACTTCCAAACGGAAACCTTATGCAGCAATTTCCAAATAACAACTTCAATAACGTTACGGTTTACTTGACTGACTTGGACATTGTATAGTTTATGTACACAAAAAATCTTTTACGCACGCTATTATTCACTGCATCGGGCGTAATACCCTTGGTTATTACTTGTGTTTAATTCTACCCCGCTACAAAAAACAACATTTGGGTTCTTTTACAATTCTTGGTGATTTATAAGCTTTTAATATTAATAATTTTTAATAATAAAAATAAGTCAAACGTTATGCTTATTTACTAATTGCTTGATATATTTATAATAGTCAATATTCCTTTAATTGTTCAATTTTAACAAGAAACAGCTTGTGCGACGAACTGCAAGCGAACTACCAACGGCCGTGCTTTTAATTGTCAGTATTTTCCCGTTACTTTGCTTTATATATCTATCTATTACACTGGATCGATTGTCTTATTTTACATTTAATTGTTCAATATTTAAACACAATCTTGAAATACTTTTTTAATTATTGCGTAACCTTTAACGCGATTTGAATGTATTGCACAATCTTTTTTATTGTCACCAATTTGACACTATTTGCCTCTTATTATTTTAATAAGGAAGGTAATTTCACTTCTTCCCTATTATACACTAAATGTTACCTCACTTTACTTCTAATTTTATGGTAACTTGACTATTACCTTGTAATTCGTGCCTCGGCGACGAATTACTCTGTTTGTGCCTTTTAACCAACTCTGATCGTTTACTTAAGGCGACTCTCTAAAAACTGCACGTTATTATGACAGCATCTCTCCCTTCTCCTCCAACATATTTATGACCTTACAAATGCCACGTACTTTAAATATTTTCGAATTAAATAAGCAAATAACGTAGTGATGGAAATTCAAGATTTTCATCTTAATATTAAACACATTCAAATACAAATAACCAATAACCATTTCTTTATCTAGAAAAATAATAATACAACTAACAAATCTCGTATAATTTAGCGCGAAATTTTGAATTTTCTAAGGCTAACAACTATCAACGCGGAAGAAACGATATGTCTTTACCGTAAATGACCGAGAGAAATTACGTCATATTTTTGCTTTCACATAGAAACTGCATGGCCATCTTTTCCACTAACCGTCGCTTATCTACTCTTACGGTGCACATGCACTAAATTTTACTGAGGTCATATTGTAGTTCAGACAAATATTGCCTTCTCCTATAATGATGATTTTTAATTAAAAGTAAATCGGCAAGCTGTACCGCAAAAGAATCTTGAAAACCGACACAATACGAAAACAACTTGGAATTTTATCTCTCAATAACAAATTGAGTTTTTAATTTTAAAGCTTGGAAAAATGTATATGATATTCACGATTCTAATTTAAATTAATTCTGGAAAGAAATCCAATTTAGACTAAATACGACAAATTCTAATCCGAAAAACAATATAAAGCAATCGATATATCAATTTAATTTTAAAAGAACGTAATTTACTCCTTCAGGTCACGAGAATTTCTAAAATTTAAAATAACGAAAATACTTATTTACACAAAAACTACTCTAATTGTAACGTAAGTTATCACCTGTGACTGAAACGTAACTAAATCTTGAATTACCGTTATTTGACAACAAACAAAATAAATGCTATACGTCTTTACAAAATTGAAATTCCAGATTTTAACTTGTAATAAAAAAACTTCAACATCCTCAAATAGCAATAACAAAACAATTACATCTTTTGACTTTTAAAATCAAAATTGAAAAACGAGACATATATATATATATATATATATATATATATATATATATATATATATATATATATATATATATATAAATAATAAGATCACGTTTAGAACTGATGTTCACAACATTAATATCCGGCGAAAAGATCTTATTAGTATACCATCACATAATATGCAGATGTTTAAAAGATCAATTCGATATAACATTAGCTACGTGTGCAGCTGGATGTGAAAAATTTGCCATTGTCAGGATTTAAATTTGGTATAAAATTTGCTAATAATAATAATAATAAAATAATAATAATAGAAACTGTAAATCGCTCGTTTTTTTTCTTCTGTATCTTCTTTTTCTTCTCTCTATATATTTTCTTGTTTAGTAATTTATGTTAATATTTTGGTTTTAATGTTATCTACCTAGTACACTAGAACCTTGATTATCCGAACCTCTACCATTCGAATCCTCTATGATCCGAACTCGTTAAGTTAGAAATGCCAAAAAACAAACACTGGTTGATATTCCGACGATATAACAAGCGGATCTTGCAAATATCGAGTAAGACGCATAGCAACAAGTCGTGCGTCGATCTCGAACGTACATTCGTTAAGACCGCGTATTTCGGACTTGAATGGAGGCAGGAAGACTTTTGCTAGTCATCAACCGGCTTTCCCTGCGCACGGTACCTGCCAACGCTGAATTGCCCTTTGTTCGTTCTTTACGATGTTTGTTTCAAGTTCAAAGCGTAAACGGGTGGTGCTGTAAATCAAGGGGAAAGTTGATATTTTGGAGAGTATAAAAAAGGGTAAATCGGCCCATCTTTATCGGTGAGAAAGTCAACGATTTCGGACCTTAGAAAACAGTCCGGTGCGGTTTGACGTTCGTGAGCAAAATTAATTGAGGTACAGAATGTTCGAAACACAAGACTATGAAGAGATCCGGCAAGGAATGTTTTAATGGGGCTCTTTCGACGTCGTTTTCCGAAATAATGTTACGGGTGAAAATGGCAGAATTTGCGTAATAAGTAGGGAGGTGTTAGACTGTAGTTCGGTGGAAGGAGATGGATGTTGTTGTGCGTGTAAGATAAATAGAATGTCATAAATCGAAACAGGGAGTCATAAATCAAATGGAAAAGTCATAAATCAAAGGGCGCCAGTTTGCTTAAATCAAAAATTTTTGTGCAATTAGCACATAAATAAACACTAGTAGTCCACAGAAAAGTTGTAAAACAAACAAAACTTGCTTACCTTTTGTAGCATTTAACCCGGTCGATCAGCAAAAGTGCTCCTGGTTTAGTGCCATATAAAAAAGTTTCAAAATAATAGCACGCAATAGTAAGATGACGTAAGCATACGGCGAGACCAGTTGTAGAGATCACCACACTTAATTTACGAAATGTTCCTCTTCTTAACGTATTTAATAAGCTCTATACTCACAAATCAATACCTGCAATGAACGTACGATATCAACATCGCAGATCATAAAAATATAACACTTAATCCTTGGGTCTAAAATTATAAACAATAAAAAAAACGTCGTCGTCGCAAAGGACGTGTAATTCCGAAATTGATAAACAAAACAAAGGGAAACCCTCATAATAATTTTGGTAACCAAAATCGTTAAATAATTTTACCACTGAGAGTTGGATGAAAATCACACGAATAATAAACTGTTTCAAAATAATACACCTAAATTCTACTAACACACCTGTATTATAAGTAAATTTTTGGAACAACTAGTTTAAATATAAAGTTCATGCATGAAGTTGTACATAAAACCGTTAATTAAAATTTCTAATTGTACTGGTTTATTGATTCTTGCAAAATCAAACTAATACATCTCAGATCCAAATTATTCAAAAGCCTTAATTTTGGTTAACATAAATCGTTCTAGTAACCTAAATTCTAAAATCTGCTTTCAACACATTTTTAAAGCGTAAATACGCAAATTACAAAAATGATAACCATAAAACAAACAATAAAGTAAACAAATGGAAAAACACTTCTGTAACTAGAATATCTTATCAATGAAAGTACACTAACGTCTGAAGGACGTCCGCTAAAATTGCAATCACAACGCTTCAACCATACATATACATGGAAAATATAAAAAACAATTTTATTAATTTTCTCAAGTTCGCAGTTAACAAATTTTCGAACGATTTTTCTTTCCAAGTCACAGCTACAGATCACGGGAATAAAGTTACTCTAGTTGAAATGGTCCTTTTAACTGATCGGGAACAATAAACAGATGGAATCTTCAATTTCTTCTTCATAAACGAACCCCCGGCAATCACGTCAGGTAAATTAACTAAATCTTTTAATTTACATTCGCAAATGAACAGTGAGAACTTAAGTCTAGTCCAGGTGTCCTTTAATCAACTGCACCACCTGGTTTTAACGCGAGATCTTCCAAGGGCAAAATACCAACAAAATATTAATCTATATATATATATATATATATATATATATATATATATATATATATATATATATATATATTGTATACATATGATGTATTTTTCTTTTCGTTTTTTTGCTATTTACTCAATTCATGCTAACGAAACTTGTTGCTTTTTGGTGGTCATAAGAGCATAAATAAAGTGAAGTTTCATAGTGGTTTTCGAATTAAACTTTACGTATTGCAATGTATTGATGGATTTGGGAAATTGGCATTTATATATTTTCGTTGATTAATTGGAAATAGGAAATTTTAATAAAAAGGTTTTAAAAATAAAACGTTGTTGCTGATAAGAATAGTTCGAATTTAAATTGAAGCGTGAGGTCATTCGTTGAGTTGGTTGTTTAAAGCAGGTGCTGTTGATGGTATTTTTACTTATTGCGTTTTAGTAACTGACGCAGTTTTTCTGTCGGAACGGAGTATGTCAATCCGTTAGTGTTAATTAATTATCGTTATCGTTAAAGTAATAATTCGATGAATGACAATGTGTACTTGGGTAAACTTAATAGCGCGAGGCGATACACGCCGCAGCTTAGCAGTTTTTTCATGTTAAGGTTTGGTTGAGAAAAATGGTGCAATACTATTGAGAGGCTTTTTTTGCGCGATTAATTGCGCGGGGGATTGTCGTTCTGACTTTGTTTGTAAAAGATGTGGTCTGTGACACGGGGCGTGCCTTTGTTTCGAACACCTGTCGAGAAGTTGTATACAACTGAAGCACCAGTTAGGTGGATATGGATGTAGTCGTTCATTCCTCCTGGTTATTTCTTCTGAAGTTACGGACACAATTAGTCTCATCTTATGAACATTTCATAAATGGATGTGTTTGTTTAAGTGCATCTTTTGAGTGGAAGATCAAAACGGGAAAACGCGGAATAACATTATCGAATAAAAATGATTCTGAAGGCACAACGTTTTGTTTCCCCGTAATAGCAAGCAGCTGTAACAGTCGAGAGTCTCACTGTAAATAACTTGTAAATAGATATTTTTTACTAATAAACAGACTTGTAAATAAAGCTACCGAATTAGTTAAAGATTAGGCAACATTGTGTAAATAACTCGTGCATAAAAGCTTTTTGTTTTGTGTACATAAACTATATAACGTCCAGTACAGTCAAATAAAACAAAACGTTATCGAAATTGAAATTTGAAACTTACTGTCTTAATTTGCCGATTGGGAAGTCAGTCAGCAGGTATCCCGAAGCCGGTTACGTCAAGATTGCTTCAGTGGTCACCTGGAGGAGAAGTACTCAAGAATTTGTGTAGAAGGTAATTTAACACTGTACGTTTATTGTGATTGTGTTACCATTCAATTGTTTGCAAATTTGGTGCATTTCATTGGAGATAAAGCGAATAAACGCAGTCGTTTTTGTTTTTAGCTGACGTTGATGCTTTCACGTTATTTTAAATTAAAACGTTGACGTGTTTGTGCTAACTTTGTTTTTTTTTTTAATATTTAATTAAATGTACTACAGATTTATGTGTATAAAGATTTCAAATTGTAAAATTGATTTTTGAGTAACCATTTGGTTACGTAAATGTTTTGAATTTTAACCATATCTGGATAACTTTACTGTCGAAATTTAAAATTAAGGCAATCAGGTGAGCTTGCAAATTACGTTCTCCCCTACCTTAAATTTTTAAGGCTTATGTTGAATATCAAGTATTGTTAACATATGTACATTGATGCTGTTGTGTGTTTTTCTTGTTTTACCGATATTTAGAGAACAGATGAACAGTTAATTGAATTTTATAGTGTTATTTGTGATCTCCCGACCAGTGAAAGCAATCATTTACGAAAAATGGTGATTTAAATATTCAAACTGAAAAGAATTGATTAAAAGCTAAATTTTGATTTAAAGTTTTATTGATTTATCTTGAAAGTAACCAGTGGTAATTTCCTAATATTGACACATTCAGCTTCATGTGGTGTTTTTTTTATAGTTTTTATTAAATCGTGTTTTGTTTAACGTAACAAATTAGAGGAATTTTGAATGACGTTTATCTAGTTTATATCTAATTATTTTATTTTGGAGTTCGATTAATGACAAAACTTTGGAGATGAGTAGAATTTGATTTAATAATATTTAAGCGAAAAATTTAGCGTTGTTTATTTTTTTATTGGATTTGAGTGTATTTTGTTCACATGCGTTAAGGGTAACGTAATGTAAAATGAAATTAAAGAAATCATTGAACCCCAACTGCTGATTTGCGCACACGCTGCCTTATTAATTGAGCGTGCGGATATTTTGAGATTTGTTCTAGAGCTAAAATTTCGGAGCATCTCCGGCGTGCACCTGGAGGTAGTCAACGTAAGATAAGTGAGATCGTTTGACTGTTGAAGGCTGATTTATTTATGTATGCCCAGGTGTATTCTAACCGATTTCGTCTAAATAACAGGCTGGCGCCCATTACTTGACTTTATTCCAATTACGACGCACCCTTATTTGCGACTTTCGACAATAAGACTAACGACCTTCAGTATTTTTAAATTCAAAAAATACGCTCACACTTTCTGTCTCACCGAGCTAGTCCGGTGAACTTTAATTATCTGTTACCTTCTGTGTTAATTTCATTTTCGGCCGTAACAAGGCGTACAAGAACAGCAACGCATTAAAGCAATCTCTATAAAAGAAATAAAATATGAAATTAAGTTCAAAAAAATCACCAGTACTAGGCCTCATTACAGCCCAAATGCTTAAAGAACACTAATGTATGTATTCAACGCCATAGTAAGAATAGTCTACTGACCCAAATCACTAAAGATAGCGCAAATAAGTATGGTTCCTAAACCAGGCAAAGATGCAACTGATGTTGCATCTTATCGGCCAATATTATTACCAATAATTTCAGAACTTCTACACTAGCTAATGCTTAAACGTATCTATACGTACATTGTTACAGACGAATGGGTGCTTGACCATCAATTTGGGTTGAGGCTGTCGCACTCAACAATTCAACAGTGTCGTAGAATAGTAGACCTAGTCAACAAAACTATGGAAAACCAACAGTACTGCACCGCAATATTCTTGGATGTAAGCTAGACCTTTGATAAGGTCTGGCATCAAGAATTACTAACTAAGATTAAAAGAAAACTCCCCAGCAAGTATTTTCGCCGACTGAAATCATACTTAACCGACAGAGAATTTATAACAAAAGTTAATGGAGAAACTTCCAACCGTTTCCCTATCCACTCTGGATTGCCCCAGGCAAGTATTCTTGGTCCCCTATTATATTTATTGTACACGACCGACTTACCAACTTCTAAAGAAGTAACTATCGGAACCTTCGCTGATGATATAGCCATAACATCATCACATACAAATCCTATTATGGCATCACAAAACCTTCAGGAGCATCTTAGACCACTAGAAATTTGACTAAAAAAATGGAAGATAAAGGTAAACAGCTCCAAATCGTCACATATAACCTTTACTCTCAGAAAATAACGCTGTCCTACTGTAAATCTCAATCACGAGACTGTAACAACCCATTTTGAGTTGTATTAAAATATACCGTAATTTACGTTCTTCGTTCATTTAGTTGTAAATATAAGAAAAAAAAAGTTTTTAATTATTAATGAATTATAAGTATGTGGTAGGCAACTTAATTTGCATTTTGGTGTAACTTAAGTGCATATCTTCTTAGGGGTTTATATTCCATATCTTTGACTTAATTTTTTGCGCACATTTTTTCGCGGACCGCTATATCACCTGATATCTAAGCGTCCTTTCGAGTATTACTTGATGAACCTTATGTTGATTACGAAGCCATTTTTGGGTTTCCACCTAAATTTTGTGAAAAGTGCCATTGATTTAATGGTAAGATACTTTTAACTAGTATTATATTAAAATCTAAAACATTTGCTTTTTGCAGGCACTTTTTTACTTTTACTACTTTTAATTGCACATTTAATTCTATTTTAATTACCCGTTTAATTCTACTTTTACGTACGCTTGTACTTATACTTTACTAGATCTAAATTTTGATCACATTTTTTATTTGAACTTTTGAGAGAATGCAATAAACATTGCATTATTCAAATTTCATGAAGATAAATTTATAAGAAGTAAAATTCAACTTTGGTATGGTTTACAACGTACAGCATTGTCATTACAAGATATTGCACAATATTGGTGCAAAGATTACATCACCTTTGATTTACATTTCCGTATTTGCTTTAGATACCAGATGTTATCAAAAAGTTGTGTACAAAAATTTTTCGAACAGGTATTTATATCCATAATCTAGTAATTTAAGGTTTTTACAACTAATTTTTAAGATATATTTTATAATTGTAAATTTAAATATTTAATAAACATAGTTTGTACTTCTTTTATTTTGACATTTTGGTGATTTTTTTTATTGTATCCTCGGTTTAGTTATTCCGAGCATAATCAAAAAAATAACTTGCGTCCGAGATAATTTTTATTATTGTTACAATTCAGTTACTATATTGATGTTAAGTGGAAATAACAAAGCAGAAAATTGTGGTAATTAAGCAAATCAAAAAGATTGAATCGGCCTACTTTAATTTACCGACTGAGACAACGGCATTATCTTTTATTGAGTGTTTTGGATCTCTGGTTATTTTAACGATTTGATTTGAGAACATTTACACACATTTCTCATTAAGTTATTTAAACCTTATTTACACGTGGTGCTTCTAAAACACTCATTTATACGTGACGCATTCAAAACCACTCATTTATAAGACGACCCCACAGGTAGAAGTTGTGAAATATCTTGAACTCTAACTTGACAGGAAATTAAACTTAATGAATTAAATTGGCTAATGGGACGTAAATCTAACATATCAATTGAAAACAAACTAATCATTTATAAAACAATGATCAAACCTGTTTGGACCTATAGAGTAGAACTCTGGGGCTGTAGAGCGAAGTCCCACATCGCCATTATGCAGAGAGTCCAATCAAAAATTCTCCGAGCAATAACTAATGTACCTTGGTATGTATCCAATGTTACACTACGCACAGACTTGAATATACCCTACATTAGAGAAGTCATCCAGGATAGAATTCGCAAGCACCATGAAAAACTCGAAGTACATCCAAATCCACTAATGGAACCGCTTTTACAACCAATCCAAAACCGAAGACTGAAACGATGTTGGCCATCCGATCTAAATAGAAACTGAGGTGAGTTCGCTAGATCTTCACCTCTCCAAGACATCAGCGCAAGATATCATAAACTCTTGTCTAAGTCAGCACATTAACTTAAAGATTGTAAGATTTATGTATCTGATTACTAATAAAATATATAAAAAAAAATCACACATTAACTTTGGAGCGTAACGTAATATTAATTTTATTGGGCATTTTTAGTTTAAACGGTTCTTAACCATTTTACGTGTTCCCCGTACATATTTAATTATTAAATTAAGTTCTCCGCGTGTAATGCGTTCATTAAGTTGATTGCACAGGTTAAGATAATTACGTTGCATAATTGTTTGATCATATAAGAAATTCTAAATGATGACTCGTTGGACTTAAGTGATTTATTTAACATAACAGCATTCTTGACATCATCCTCACCTTTAAGAATTACTTTCACAGGTCTTTTCTTCACTTCCACAAATTTTCCCAAGCGGTAAGCAAAAATTCCGTTGACGTCAATATTATTAACCGGAGATACGATATTACGGACCATATTCATATCTTCATTTATGCGCTCGGTTTTATCCACTGATCCGATTCGTCAACACTAAAAACTAGTAAATTTTTTGTTTGAGATAAGAAGTAGTATATTTTTATATCAATCACTCCGTTATTTAATCAACAATAATTTTAGCGTACTAATACAATTAAAAAATTAGTAATTAATTTAATTTTAATTATATAAAACTTCCAACGCTCCTGCCTGAAGATAGGGAGAATTGGAATTCCCAATTATCCCACCGCTAACATCTTTTACGTTATATAAGTAGGTCACGCGGGCGTTTTGTTACCTCCGACCAAGGAAAGGCCGATTTCTTTGGTCACCACCTCCAATCCATATTCCAACCCCCAACGATCCCCAATTCGATCCTGTTTTCAAGGAAATCGTCGAGAACCGCCTCGAGGAATTCCGAAACCTTAACCTTCCCGGACCCGCACTCGACAACGAGAATCCTTTCTATGTCCCTATTACGCCCGATCAGGTCAATGGCTATTTTAAAAAAGGAAAAAACTCAGCCCCAGGCCGCGACGGCCTCAATAGAAAAATCCTACGCCACCTACCAGGCCCATGCCTCCAACTACTCTCAAACATATACAATAAGTGCCTAACCCTCTCTTACTTCCCGACGGATTGGAAATCGGCCTCCACCGTCATGATACCAAAACCTCACGCAGACCTAACCTCACCTAATTCCTACAGACTCATATCCCTCCTGAGCTGCCTCAGAAAATACTTCGAGCAAATTCTAGCCAGGCGGCTCAGGGAACACCTAGAGTTTAACGACCTCCTTCCCAACAGCCAATTCGGCTTCCGCCCAAACCGGACGTGTCACGATCCCTTGTTGAAGCTGCTTATCGAGACCACCAGAGCATTCAACCATAAGCAATGCAATTTGGCTGTGTTCTTAGATATTAAGCAAGCATTTGACAGGGTCTGGCACGCCGGTCTCCTACAAAAACTCGGAAACCTTAACATTCCCGACCCCTTCTCCAAACTCCTGCTTTCGTACCTGACCAATCGATCGGTCAGGGTGAAAGTAGGGAAAAACCTCTCAGACCCTTTCCAACCCACTGCAGGCGTTCCGCAAGGTTCTGCTTTAGCCCCCATCCTTTACACCATATTTGCTTCAGATATCCCTCAAGTTACCCAACCCGGAGTAGTCGTTGCGCAATTTGCAGATGACACCGCCTTCTGGTCGGTTAATCAGAACAGCGAAACGGCCTCCAACCGCATATCCAAAATCCTTCGGAACTTTTCCAGCTGGGCCAACCGGTGGAGAGTCTCCATTAACCCCTCCAAAACCCAAGCAATCCTTTTCCGCCACCCTAACTACGTCGAAGACAAATTCCCAAACCTATCCTCCAGAAATGTCTCCCTCACCATTAACTAAGAGAGAATCCCCCTTCAAGACCAAATCACATACCTAGGTATCCCATTCACCAGAACACTTAATTTGGCTCCACGATGTTAGGAAAACACTTAACAGAATTAGAAACCGTGCAAACCTACTAGGCGCCCTCCGGGGTCGAATCAGATGTTGTCACCCCAAAACACTCCAACACACATACAAACTTACATCCGCCCTGTTATGGATTTCCGAGCACCAATACACACAAACATTAACCCTAACCACCTTTCCTCTATAGCATCCTGTGAACGCCGGATATTTAGACGTATACACGGGCTACCCTTCAGGTACCCCAGCAACCTCACAACACAACACGCAAACATACCACCAATCACAAACAGAATCCAAACACTTCAGAAAAACTTTGCACACAAAAGGATTTTCGGCGATACCATCCCTACCAAAGAAATCATCACAACTTCCTACACCTACCAACCTCCCAAATTCCCACGGAAAAAACCCAAACTTAAATTTAAACACCCCCCGCGATCTTAACCCAATTATTAGACGACATCCCAGAGGAGATAGAAGAGACCCTCGACAACATCCCATATGCACTCCGCATCCCACCGTATACAGGATAACGACCACGCAAGGATACCGGCTAACGAATCGTCAACACCCTTACACCCCTCACCACACTCAACCACACGCACACCTAAATCTAAATATTCACAACAGTAATAAATCAGACCTTTAACCTTTTTTTACATCAAATAACAAACCCTCAACAAATTATCTTTCTCTTTTTTTTACACCAAAAATAATAAACTCATGAATGTAAACCACACAATTACAAAAAACATCGCAACACCAACAATAATGGAATGACCAGGTCTGAAGAGGAGGAATCCTGAACAGTCTACGAATAAGCATATAAGCATAAGATATAAGCATACTAACCAAAAGCATGAGCATACTAACCTTAAAAAAAAAAGCGTTCTGTTATCTTTATCGTTCTTCTTGCCTTATTGAACAGTTCGAAGCTGCATTTTATTGAGAGTATGATGTAAAATGGTGGTTGTAAATTGCTTATTTAATTTTAACTTAATAGATACTCGCTTCAGAATTAAATTTAAAAATATTTAATTTGCTTTAATACTCGTAGTAAAAATTGCCTTACTACGGATATTTATATTTTAGCCGCTGAAATTTAATTGGATTGAGAGAGCTCGTATTTATTAACAATCATTACATTGATCATCAGTCATTGGTGAAGGATCCCTATTTGCAAAGGGGGACCTGTGACCTTTATCTGCTACCGTATCCGTCGTCCGCCCAAATTAATTCTGTTTTAAGAACATCTTCCACCTCCGGAAAACACCCTGAATTATCCTCCATTGAGACCCGAGCAGCCGTTCGGAAACCATGCAAGTTCAGGATTAGACCCAAAGAGCAAACAGCAATTTGTCTTTGAGTGGCGCCCGAAACATTTTTACCCGTTTCCCCCTCTGTAACGGAGAACCTGGTATCCGTAATCCGCCCAGGAGTGGTACCCTAAAATAAAATAAATACCGTAACTTATCTTATTATAAGTTTTTTGTTATGAACGAATAAGTTCAAGGTAAATATGTAATTAAAATTTATTATTAATTTTATTAAATATTTAGAAATTGACATCCGTTCTACATACATAAAGACAAAATTTACATCGATTGGGGCTTGAACCTTGGTGGCGCAGTTGGTAGCGCGGTACTCTAGCAAAGTACAGGTCGTAGGTTCGAATCCTACTCGAGGTAAACTTTTTATTTATGTATTTAATAAAATTAATAATAAATTTTAATTACCGTAACTTATCGTTCAGCCTGAATAAATTTTTTTCCAAACGAGTCTTGATTTTTGTATTGATGTACGTTGAGGACAGGCTTCACTTGCCACCACCGAAACACCCCTTACTGGTATCAGCAAAACAAATTAAGCCTAAACATTCCAAAATGTAGAATTCTAAGTTTTTCGAGAAAAACAAGTAAATTTGATTATTATTAATATAATATAAATGGGATAGTATTAGAACAGGTTGATACATACAAGAACCTGGGCGTGATCTTTGACTCAAAGCTAAGCTTTTGACCATCATAAAGCACATATAATCAAATCCTCAAACAAAATGTATGGTCCATTATAACAAACTGTAAAGATTTCACCAACATTGATTGTCTACAAGTATTATACTTTACATTGCTAGATCTAAATTGGAGTATGGTGTTATTATTTGGTTTCCAATTTATGATCACCGCAAGTATTTTTATTAGTACAACGCAAATTTATATATTTTAAGTTAAATGGGGTTTATTCACAAAGACATTCTGATTTGTCCGAATTAATATCACAACTCGGATTCCAGTCATTACAAAAACATAGGTAACAGTTCCTTTTTTATATAATTTAATTCATTTTAACATTGTAGTTCTCTAGTGTCTCAAACAAATTGTTGAGTACCACATTCAACACAATATCCAGGCAATTTTTTCTCCCGAAAGCCAATACAAACTTACTAAAGAAATCGCTTTGTTATGTTATATGCAAAAATTTAAATTGAATATCATTTTTTTGCAATATTCATTTTTTTATTTAAGAATTGTTAATTTCATAGGTTAACCATAATATAAACACTTTTCGAATGTCTATTGGTTTGTATTTTGGACAATAAAAGTTATTATTGTTATTAGTAACATCTCAAGCAATTATCACAGATATTACCATTTACTGTGGATGAAAACTGTAATTGTTACCGAAACATGTAAATTTATATAAAATATAAATAGAAAAATACACCATTTAAAAATCCCAAAAGCTAAGTATTTTAATTATGTATAATAATGGTAAACGTTTACATTTTCATATTCCATAATTTTCAGTTTATTAGGTACGGTTAAGCAGGAGTTGAGAATTTTCTCAATTCAATAAAACGAAGTTAATTATTATTCACTATAATAAAAGGGATCTTTACAGGTAAATAGTGAAAATAATTACACAAATATATTTACACATATTACCTATATTGCAATGCAAATATAATACAAATAGATTTCACATATTTGGCAAATTAATTTTAAAACACAGGATTATCTAAACATATGTTTGCAACTAAGCTGTATAAGATTGCAACATACGAAAATTCACATGAATTATTACATCACAGAATTCCAGAGCTGCTTTAAACAACACCAAAGTTATTAACGAGTATTTTTCGCTTTTTTCAATAATTAAATTACAATGTGATGTTTTGTAAAAAACAGTACGTTAAAACTCTCTTATACATGTAAATTACTCAATTACTACAATTTATATATAATATATTATATACATAACAACTTAAAATTGAGAAACAAGAATTACGAAGTTTAAACAGGATCAGATTGGAAAATGTACAGAAAGTTAAGTAAAAACAAGGTAATTGTAATTCTTTGGATAAATAAACTATTCCCCTGATTGTTGTGCCTTAAATAATAAATATTAATAAATATAGAAGAAGATAGTAAAATTGAACAATAATTTAAGTAACAACGGTCAAGAGAATAAACTATTAGTCTTTTTCTTTTTTTTGAGCATTAACACCGGCATTAAGCCAAACTCAAGGGATGTCATGATGATTGGCACCAGTGAGAGGTTGTTGTGCCTATAAAATAAAAAAAATTATTTAATTTAGTATTATAAAAATCGTTGGTATGAAATGATGAATAAAACAAAGTATGTAAAACTTACCAACATTCATAATCATGATGCATGAAACAAAAAAAAATATGCACGAGTTCGAATGATTAACAATATTAAAATAGACACAGAGAGCCTATTTTAAAAGTTGAAACTCTAAACAGGTACGACACATATTACACCACTGATTACAATAGCTAAAAATCATTAGCTGATTTTAAAATTTGTGCAAAAGAATTACTCGTTACATGAATATCTTCAGTTTCATAGGTGTAATATGTGTAGTAGGTATGACTAGACACAATTAAAAATCTTAAAAACTCCAAAATAGCCTCCTAGTATAATCAATTATCAACCTTATTCAATACGTTATAAAATTGTACAATATGGTGCTAGGTACTGAATGCACGCAGCCATTAACCTTTAAAATTCGTTAATGCAATAATTATAATACATTAATTAAAATTATAAAGCTAACACAAGTTAAACACGAAAAATTTGTGACAAACTTGGCACAATATAGATTAACATACATACATGATTACAAAAATATTAATTGATATATGTTTATATTAATACCGACGGACATGCGAACATTAGAATAATACTGTAAATTTCAATCACAAGTTAATTAGTTAAGATCTAAGACTAAAAAAATTTGGCAATTAGTAATACTGTTCATTTCATACAAGAAGCAGAACTAACATTGAAGTCTGCCATTTAGCAAAGTTGTAACAATACATAAAACAATTATACATCTATATTCATTTGATATCTGAAACTTATTATAGAGGCTGAGTAAAATATTTCAAAAAACACAACTCCCACCCATGCTCATAGATATAGTTATACAGTACGTACAAAATGGACAGATTATCTAGATGCCAAATTATTATAATCTAATGTTAGAGCTCTTACTTCTTCACCAACTGTACTTGGGCATACTCTTGTATGTTGGAAGGGATTTTTCTCTAACGAAAATTGATCTTCTGTAGTTTTACGATAAACTGGATTGTCAAAGTTCATTGACGTAAGATTGCGATGTACATAATTTCTATATACTACGTATATTAACTGTAACAATTTCAGAAATAATAATCAATATATGTCATTTCAAGATTCAATAATTGATACTCAAAGAATGACTTTAGTACTATTTAAATTAAAGAAGTATATACATACCCCACTCATTAATAAAAATACAAGTCCAGTAACTATGATGACAATTATAGCAATAGTTCCTGAACTACTATCATCTGATTCTATTACAACTTTAGTTGGAATACCTAAAAAAATGATTAACTTATATTACAACTAAGTGTGTTAAAAAGTTAATGCATAGAATTTGCAAGCAAAAGTTTTTCAATAGAAAATGAAAGCGAATGAAATGCTACTACATTGTATCAAAGCAGTTTCGCTTTGATGATAATAAAAAGAACTAACAAATTGTACAGTAATCTTTTTAAAAGTATAGCAAACTGATTTAAATTAATCTACTATTATCTATTATATATTATTATAATAAAAAATATTGTGCAGAAAAAGTAAAAAAGCCACAAAATAAATCATTACACGGAATTACTTGTTACAACACCAGAGACATAAGAATGAGGCACAGAATTTGGGTGCAACAATTTTATAGTTCAGATCTTCAATGTAACGTTTGAATGTTGCTGAAATATATAAACTGGTATAGTACCATGCATCCTTGTGCTAGCACTGTTATGGAATTTATTATTATATATATATATATATATATATATATATATATATATATATATATATATATATATATATATATATATATATACAACGTGTCCCAGATAACATTTCCAGTATGGGGATCTGCTTATTATAAAAGATACAGATTTGGTTAAATTAGATGAATTACTCCTAAGGATTAGTGAAATTATAGGACACTCTCCAATTTCCAAATTTCCATGTATTTTAAGACTTATGGCAAGAAAAGAAAAATGTCAAATTTCTTTTCTTGTAATATCTTTTGTTATATTAGACATATAAATTTTATTTGCACTTTCTTAAGATATTTTTATGCAGAATTTAAATATCAATTTGGATTTTTTTGCACTTTCTATTTTTCAGTTTCAACCCATAAATTAAATTTTTCTTATGGAATGACAAGTCGGCTTTGAAATAATTGATCGTGTTTTTTTATCCTCTTTACAATGATATAGCACATGTACTATCTATTTTTAAAAACAACAAAGAAAATTTAAAAAAATGTATTTTATTAAAGACTCTAACAATAAGTAGGCCGTTAAACATGAGAAAACGACAAATAATAGATAACAACAAGAGTTAAGCAGGTAATAGTATTGGAGATAATTATCCAATTTTAAAAGATGTTCAAACAATTGACCATTCCGTTCTAAACATAATTGTGCCCTGCGTAGTGTCGACGTAATTTTGCTCTGCGTAGTTTTTGGCGTTTAATGCTACCAAATGCTGCAAGAACAGCTT
The DNA here is from genome assembly GCA_036346205.1 of Vesta saturnalis. Classification (NCBI taxonomy): domain Eukaryota; kingdom Metazoa; phylum Arthropoda; class Insecta; order Coleoptera; family Lampyridae; genus Vesta; species Vesta saturnalis. Next base: position 6,111,141 of record JARFJB010000793.1, read on the forward strand.
CACGAAGATCTTCGGCATTCTCAAATGTTTGCACGTACACTCGATTTTTTACGTAGCCCCAAAGGAAAAAGTACAAGGGCGTTAAGTCTGGAGATCTGGGTGGCCATAAAATCGGCCCTCGATTACCAATCCATGAATTTGGAAACCGATTATTAAGATATTCGCTGATGATGTTTGAATTGTGGGGTGGGGCGCCATCTTATTGGAAGCAGATATTAATATTCTCAATCAGTGGTAAATCGTCAAGTTTATTTTCTAAATCAGTTTGTAGTAAATTCAAATACCTTTCACTATTTAATGTTTCGTTAAAAAATATGGGCCCAATAAGTTTAGCGCCTAAAATGCCACACCAGACGTTAAAACCAAATCTCACTTGATGCCGACTTTCCTTAACAACGTGAGGATTTTCACGGTCCCAAAAGTGAACATTGTGTCAATTGAAAAGGCCATTATTTGTAAATCTGCTTTCTTCAGACCACAAAATCGTAGCTGGAAAATTATCGTTATTCTCACATTGATTAACATACCATTGGCAAAATTGTAATCTTCTCCCCTGATCTCCATCTCTAAATCCCTGCAGAATGGTGTACTTATACGGATGATACCTGAGACGTTTTAAAATTCTTTGTGATGTAGTTTTCGAAATACCAGTGTTATGTTCAATTTCTCTAACAGATGTTGAAGGATTTTCAACAACTGATTGTGTTCTGCATCTTCATTCCGTAATTTCGGATTTCTAGTAGGTTTTGAAAATGAACCATATTCTTTTAAATTAATTACCAAATTTCTGTACGTACGAGCACTGGGCTGCCTTCTTTCGGGATACAGCCTCAAGTACATCCGATCAGCTTCTAAACTGTTTTTATGAGACAAGATGTAACAACTCAACATATCAAACTTTTCAGTATTAAATAAATAAAGCCATATTTGACACAAAAATATTCTAGAACGAATAATTTTTAAGTGACATTAAATTTGATTGTGTTTTTATGTTTCACGACCTGCTTATTGTTAGAGTCTTTAATAAAATACATTTTTTTTAATTTTCTTTGTTGTTTTTAAATTTAGTACATGTGCTATACCATTGTAAAGAGGATAAAAAAACACGATCAATTATTTCAAAGCCGACTTGTTGTTCCATAAGAAAAATTTAATTTAGGGGTTGAAACTAGTGCAAAAAAAAATCCAAATTGATATTTAAATTCTGCATAAAAAATATCTTAAGAAAGTGCAAATAAAATTTATATGTCTAATATAACAAAAAGATATTACAAGAAAAAGAAATTTGACATTTTCTTTTCTTGCCATAAAGTCTTAAAATACATGGAAATTTGAAATTGGAGAGTGTCCTATAATTTCACTAATCCTTAGGAGTAATTCATCTAATTTAACCAAATCTGTATCTTTTATAATAACGAGATCCCCATGCTGGGACTTGATTTATATATATTATATATATATATATATATATATATATATATATATATATATATATATATATATATATATATATAAAATATAAAATTGAAAAATTTATATACTTAAAGATACCTCAAATGATTCAAACTCATGCCTCTTGTTGACTAGATGACTGTTACAACTGAGCTACAGGGTTTCAAATTCATTCGATGAAACTTAATATCTATATAATTGTTGACAACAGGATATTATTACTAATGGTAACATTACTATGTTACTATTATCATGTGCCTGCATATCACTAAGTTGACCAAGTACATAACTGATTGTTATAATAATAATTGCTATGAGCAAATTTTTAATATAAATAGTAATCCTTGGTCATTTTATTTTATTTATTATAACAATCAGTTACTTATGTGCAACTTAATGTTATACTTAGTAACTGTTACATATTACAATTCTGTTAATATAATAGTTATCTTCATAATCACTGTAGCTCAGTTATATATGCTAGTGAACGAGGACATGTTTGAATCATGAGGACTATTTTTATGCATATAAAATTTTAAATTTTATATTTCATAAAAATCACAAATGCTTAATATATATATATATATATATATATATATATATATATATATATATAGTAATCCTTGGTCATTATCTATCTATCTATCTGTGTGTGTGTGATGGTTTCTTGGATTCTTGATCTGTTTATAGGTTTAAAAAAAATTATACTTTATATTATCTTGTACATTTTTGGATACTATTCTTTCGTTGTGTAAAAAAGTATAGAGTTAAGTGTCCTGTCTAGTCTGTGGGGCAGCTGATTTTAGTCTTAACAGGTTAACTGCGGCACCGGTCCTCGGTGTTGATCTTGTAATTCCATTATTTTATCTTTGAATCCAATTTTACAAATAGCTTTCATATTGTAATTGTGTTTAAAATATACATATACTAAAAAATCTACAGGTCCTGCAGAAGTTATAGTAGTTATAGAAGTTATATTTCATTGCTTATGGGTGACACTGATCCCGGTGGACTGTTGTTGATTTAATTATGAATAAGTTTAAAACAATGTCAGCTTGCAGTAGAAAATATAATTTTTTGCTCAAAGTAAGTGCAACTCCAATAACGTTCAGGTATATGAAGCGTTATGTCTAAATATATTTTTAGTGTATTTATCCTATACATTTACAATCATTCAGATGCCTTTAAACGACAACACTGTAAAACCAATTTCTAATATTTGTTATTATTTAATTTGATGTAATTTCATATTTATGGTCTACAGCCTTCTGTAGTCATTCTACCTAGATATACAATTGATGTTACTTAACGTCATTATGAACTTCACACTTACCTTACTTTCTAAATCATTTTGAAGTCATATATTTATATATATATATATATATATATATATATATATATATATATATATATATATATATATATATTTATATACAGGGTGACAATTTTAAATAAGTTTCTATGGGTAACTTTGTTATTATAACAGCTAGAGAGTTGGTTAAATTAGCAATATTGGGCAGAATTTCAAGACCAATCAAATGACGTTTTGAGTTTTGACCAGTGTTGCCAACTTTCGTAGTTATTTAGAAAAAAACTAAAAATGAGCCGAATTTTCAAACTCAAATATCTTTGAAACCGTTGCAAATAAAGCTAAAATACAAGAGAAGTAATTGATAGATATATTTACGAACTTTAAGATAAGTCTATTTTTAAATATATTTTGCATTTCATTTTTTTTTAATGGAACGTACAGTTTATTTTACTCCTATTAAATATCATATTTTTTACTGATTTCAAAAATGTATAGTTTACCTTATTTATAACAAGTAGTTTTCTTGTAATTTAATAAAAACTGTAAAGTTAAAATTGAGTATCAGTTTTAAGAAATAGAGCGCCTTGAAATGAAATAAAACAAAACAAATTTAACTCTTGCATTTAATTTATGTTTATTTTAATTAAATTAAAATTTAAATAGCATTCCTTATACGAAAAAGGTGATTTTCTAAAAAATAAATATGGAGTATTCCTGTGACGAAAAGAACGATATGTTATTTTGCTATTATATTTCTAATCGTGATGAAAATGCAGCGTCGGAAATGTATTTACAGAGGTACATGGAAAGAAGACAACCTGCTAAAAGATTATTTCGTAAACTGGAAACTAATTTAAAGCAATACGGGTCTTTCAAAAAACCAAAAGACGCAAAAAAAATTTAATGAAGAAACCGAAGTAAATGTTCTGGCTTATAATAATGACAAACCGATTGCATCTGTACGAGAAATTGGACTCGAATGTAATACGTTAAGAGAAGAAGCACACATAATCTTGAAACAAAATAACATCAAAGCTTACCGTCACCACGTCGGAAATACATTATATCCTGCAGATTTTGAAAGACAATTAAATTACGCTACCTGGTTTATTGAAGAGCATCGAAGAAACAATGACTTTTCTAAATCAATTTTGTTTATGGACGAAGCCAAGTTTACCAACAATGGTTTATTTAATAGAAAAAATCACATTTACTGGGCTCAACAAAATCCTTATTCAACTGTAAAGAGACGAGATCAACATGTTTTCTCAATAAACGTATGGTGCGGTATGTTAGGTACTAAAATCGTTGGTCCATATTTTTTTGAACAACATTTAAATGCTGAACGATACTTAATGTTTTTAAGAAATGAATTTAATACACGCTTTTCGTTATTTTCAACAAGATGGAGCTCCTGCTCACAATGCAAATCTTGTTTCAAACTTTTTAACAGAAAGATTTAATAACTGGATTGGTACTCGTGGTACTATTCCATGGCCTCCTAGATCTCCAGGTTTAACCCCTCTGGATTTCTTTTTGTGGGGAACAGTTAAAGAGAGCGTTTATAAAACTAAACCACATAATGTCGAAGATCTAAAAGATAAAATAAGAACAGCTATTGCAGCAATTAGACCTAATACCTTGTTAAAAGTGCAAAATAATATATTACAAAGATGTCGTAAATGTGTTGAAAACCATGGTGGCCATTTTGAAATCTTGTAATTTAGTTGTAATGTAGTACTTAGGTATTTCTTTTGTTTATAAATATTTATGATTGGTTGAAATTTTAAAAACTTCAGCATTAATAAAGTTCGTACTCGAAAGTCTTTCACAACCGACTATTATTGTGTTATAGATTTCTTTTGTTTTATTTCATTCCAGGGCACTCTATTTTTTAAAACTGATACCCGATTTTAACTTTACAGTTTTTATTAAATTACAAGAAAACTACTTGTTATAAATAAGGTAAACTATTTTTTGAAATCAGTAAAAAATATGCTATTTAATAGGACTAAAATAAATTATACGTTCCATTTAAAAAAAAGTAACTTTGTGTTATATCTCAAAAATGAAATGCAAAATAAATTTAAAAATAGGCCTATCTTAAAGTTCGTAAAAATATCTATCAATTACTTCTCTTGTATTTTAGGTTTATTTGCAACGGTTTCAAAGATATTTGAGTTTGAAAATTTTGCTTATTTTAGCTACCTCATGCACTTCAAATAGTAGTCAAGGTGTCGCTTTGGGGTAAAATGTAAAACTGATTATCCTAATTATCCTAATGAGCAGAAGATGAAGATTTTAAAGGTTCACTGGTACACCATTCTGTTTACGCACCCCGAAAATAATAAAATTAGTTGTTCTTAAATATAAATGCAAAAAATTAAAAATACAAACAGGTACGTTTCGTATTGTCCATTACATAATTTGAAATTCTGTATAATTTTGTAGGGTGGGGGATATAGGAGTGTGTACCAGTGAGTCCTGAAGATATGGCTTCTGTGAATTCATGGTTGTGTGTTTTACAGTTTTGTTATAGGTAGCTAACTATGACGGTTGTTTTGCTTGGGACACCCAGTATTTACTCGAACAGTACCAGTTGGCATAATTCAATGCAAAATTTACTTATTATTAACAGTTGAGATGACATTATTACCCTTATTTCAAAAAGGTGAGTTTTAAATCGCATTTTAGATACGCTTCTCTGAGGTTAGACAATAACATACCCATTCTGCTCTAACGTGTTCGAAATGAATAAATATAGTTTACGAATATTAAACGTTTAAAAGTATGTGATTTACAGATATGTATAAGACATATTTTACTTTATTATTCGAGAAGTACACGAGAAAAATACTATTTTCGTGAAAGGCGATATCGAATTTTTGACGGTGTTACACGTTTTACGAGTTTTAAAAATGATCTAGACATTTATGGGTGTACGAATATAAAAAAATCCGGTTAAAATTAATTGAGTAACCTTGTACACCAAATTTATGGTTTTAATCGACGCTTCATACGATTTAATTTCGAGTTATTATTTGTTTCAATTCTTAGAGGTAGATAGTTTAACCGAAAGTTTTATCCCAAAGTAGGTATATTCACCCTTAGATTTCTTTTAGTAAACCTAACGAACTGTATATCAAGAAACAAGTGTCTTAATTTTGAACTACGTAGTAAATGGTTACGATACGAGTTAAATTATAAGCATTTAGTGATCATTTTTCTATGGGAATAATCCGTTTGTGAATATTTAAAGCGGTTTTGTAAAACCGGAAACTTATTATTCGGTAATAAAATACTTATCTTTTTTGGGATTTTTTAACACTATATTTACAGTTACTGGTGAAATATCTCTCTTCTATCAAGTTTGTTAAAATAGTAATAGTCAACGATACTTTATAGCGGGCGCTCAAGTGCGTTGTATATGAATAACTCCAAAATTATTCACTTTCAAGTAAGAAGTGAAGAGAGCTTTCTTACAGTTTATTCGATTTTGCATAATCTTTGTTTATGACAATTTTTGTTAGAATAATAAATACACATTAAAACGGTTTTTAGCAAATATATCGGAAAAAATGTTAATTTTGGAGAATTAAGATTTTTTAGATAACATTTGCTCATTTAAAATCAGTTTAGCCAAATTAAAAGAAAGATTTTAGCAAAATGAATTAACAGTTTATTCTTGAGCCGTACATATTCAAACTATGCAATCCAAATATGGAAAAACATACATTTCTATTTAAAAATATGTAATCTAATGAAAAATTAGTATAATACATATATTGCTAATTTAAGAGTTTACACACGATATATTAGTTTGAAAAATTTAAAATGGTGAAATTTATAATAAATGTCGTTACATGAATGTTATCATTAATTAAAATGAGATAATGGTATTGTTAAATTGATCTGAGAAAACTTATGCTATAGTAAATGTTGTGTTAAATTACGAAAACTGATTTATTCAATCATAACTCAAATAATCAATTTTTATTGATTTTAATACTCTTAACACATTTTCGGTTTTTGTTTGGTATTTGACATGAAGTTTATTACTTTTTGTTATAACTCTCTGAAAATATCGTTATAGATAAACGTTATAATATAATAGTCAATATCATTTTTTCTCCTAAAGTTACCTGTTACAATTATTATATCGATGCACCCATGTAATTTTTGAAAATTCTTTGAATACGTTTATCAGGATGTCCATGTTGCTGGTTTTGGTGTGCGTATTTATACTTTTAGAAATAAAGGTAGGTACTTGATCTTGGAGATTAAATTTACATTTGTGTTATATTCAGAGAGGTATAATGAAGTATGTCATCCCTCTATGTCCATAAACAGCATTACTAGTATCATTGAGTAATGATGTAGTAAAGAGACTAACTTAAGTTTTGTCGATAGCAAATTGGGCTAAAATTAGCAGCGCAGTATCATGTGTCGTCACTGCCGTGACCGTGTAGTGAAAGACGGTCACGTGATACTCGCGCCGCTTTCTCGGTGCAATTTTCTATCGACAAATATTGCGCTTACTAATCATACTCAATGCTAGTATCTAATAATAAGATGCAACAGCACCTGTATTATTCCTTTTCATGTTGAAATTTTTTATTGACTTTATTTTTCAAAAGACGAGGTTTTAGCCAAGGCTGCTCTACAAATCTAACCCACTGTACTTACAAAACACTCACGCCTGAAACAGGTTGGAACCAGAGACTTTCTTTGGGTTGAATGGTTGTGAAGATATTACAATTTGTGAAATAACTAAAAAAGTGGTATCAAAGAATGATTATGTTAACGATTTATTACAGGATGAATTTAACTTGAGTAATGTGCATCAGGCTGTCGTACTAAAACCAGCTATAATGAAAATACTGTAATGCCAAAGCGAAATTGTAAAAAATTTGAAATTGGTAATTCGTATGAAAATGTTAATAGAGAATTAGGTTCTCTGTTTTTCATCGTAACCTGTAATTTATTATTTAATAAAAGGTACATAAGAAAGAACTTTAATATTAATATTGAATACAACCACATCTCACACCTGGAAAATTCCCTAGTATGCTTTTATAGATTATATTTATACAAATCATGTATTTTACTACACAACCGAGTTGTAAATCTACATTTGGTAATTTTGTAATTAAATAATAACACTAATGTGTTAAATACAATATAATTCCAGAATTTCTTTTATATAATTATTTATATTTCTACGTGTTTCAATACAATAAGTATCACTATCAACAGAGAATATATAAGTAAAATAATAACAAGTAGTTATGGTAACAAATCATTAAAGTAAAACAGCAAACTTGATGTAAATTAAAATTCTATATTTAAAATATCTGTTGAAGGTGAGTCTATAAGAGTTACCTGTTCGTTCATTAAAGGTATGTTTATAAATTTCAAATACTTCCAAAACACCTAATTGCACTTTTTATTACAAAAATGTAAACATTTTATGTTGTTTTGTGAAGTGATTAAATGTTTAGCATAATTTTATTTGTTTGTGTTTTTATATTTGTAACACCTAATGCGTTTTTTGTATCTAATATCAAAGTTCCAACGTGTTTGTCCAATATAAACAGAATTACAGAATGTGCAGTTCAATTTATAAATACCCAACTTCAAAGTTGAATCATTTGCATTAAATAAACATTTAAGAACATTGTACTCCTTGTTCTTTTATAATATATGGACTACTTTTTCTGATATTTTTCCAAAATATAAAATTGATATGTATTAATTTTCTTTCGGTTCTGTCTTAACAGGGTAAATGTTTTTGATTACCCTTGATTTTTAACTAAAGTGACAATATATTTCAAATGCAATTATTTGCTTGTGCATTTCCTACAGGTAACTGTGTATATCATTAGTACATACATCAATGTCATTACCATTAAAGCAAACAAATTCCAGAAGAAAATGGTTAGATACATTTCAAACATAATCGACACTTTAGTTAAAAATCAAGAGTGCAAATTATCTATCAAAAATATTTACCCAGTTAACACAGAACCCACAGGAAATAAATATATATCAATTTCATATTTTGGAAAAACTCAGAAAAAGCTCATATATTACAAAAGGGCAAGAAGTACAAAGTAGCTTCCAAAACTAATACAAATGTCCCTAAAGGTTTATTTAATGTGAAAGATTCAACTAATGATATTTTGAAGTAGGGTATTTATAAATTGAACTACACATTCTGTAATTCTTTTTATATTGGACGAACGTTTAGGAACTTTGATATTAAATACAAAGAACACATTAGATGTTACAAATATAAACACATGCACAAATCAAACTATGCCAAACATTTAATAGTAAATCACCACCTTTTCACAAAACAACATTAAATTTTTACATTTTTGTACTGCAAGAGACAAATTGTTTTGGAAGCATTCAAAATTTATAAACGTAAACAGAAAGTACCTTTAATCAACGAACAGGTTTGTTTTATAAACTCACCTTTAACCTATATTTTGAATATAGAATTACAATTAACATCGAGTTTGCTGTTTTTTTACCTTAATGATTTGTTACCAAAACTACTTGTTTATTATTTTACTTATATATTTTTTCTTGATAATGATACATATTGGTATTGAAACGCGTAGACAAATAAATAATTATATAAAAGAAATTGTGGAATTAAATTGTATTTAAAACATTAGTGATATGAAATATGGAATTCCACCAAGTAAGATTAAAGAATATAAATTTAATTGCATAATTATCAATTTTCATTACATTCTCATTCTCTTGCCATTTTGGTTTTTGAAAAATGACGTAATTTTCTTAAATTTTATTTTGACTAATAGATTAATTATTTTTTATTTAAGTACGATACTCGTACAATTGTATTGAAATTGCCACATAATTCCATGCGTGCAGCATACTTATCTATCTTTTTATAAAATAACCAGTTAAGACTGCATTTTGTTATGAAGATTTGCAACACACATAGTTAAATCATTAGGTAAGTAAACTGCTTTGAAGCTAAAAGTATTTAGCGAAACAAAAGTTAGTACTAAATAAAATGAGTTCAAAACTTACATTTTTAATTAAAAAAAAATAAATTAAAATGAAAATGAAGGTGAGTAAAATCAAGTATTGAACTCAAAATATGTTAGATCAAATATTAACTGATGTATTTCAAATTCTGTACTCACTCGTTGTTTCAACATCTGTATGGGTATGGAATTGCTTTGATAAATCTGAATGAGTCACTGAATAGGGAGTTGTAACGTTATCTGCTAAATAAATATAAAAAATAATAAAATTGTTTTATTATAAATAAAAATTATGTTATACAAAGCAAGAAAATAAAATAGATTAAGCTAAAAATAAAACCAAAATACTTACTGTCTTGAACACATGTAAGCCCATCTGATAATATACGCAAACCTTCTGGGCAAGCACAAGATATTAATGGTGAATTCTGATTCATTTTTGGTGCAGGTAAACATAGGTGTGAACAATGACCATTTACTGCCTGACAATGATTTTCACCATCTGGTTGGCGATAGGGATGATAAACATGGATAACCATTGGATTTTGTATCTATAAGCATCACGTCATAGCAAAATTTTAATTAAACAAAAAAAAAGTACCATTTCTGTAGCAGTAACTGCTTGTACATCTTTTCCAGTAAATTTATTAGCTTTAAAAACTGCAAATTTATCCCAATCAGTCCAATAAACCCAATCCTCAAATGTAGTAATAGAAAATGGATGTCTTAATGTATCGGGAGAAAATAAGATAACTCTTCTACTTCTTCCATCATAATCACAAGATGAGATTGTATTTAACTTTGCATCTACCCAATAAACCCGTTTCTTAACTAAGTCTAGAGTTAAACCATTTGGCCATTTAACTTCATACGATACGATTGTTTGACGATGAGAACCATCCATACCAGCTCGTTCAATTTTTGGGTCATATCCCCAATCAGTCCAAAACATCCATCCCTCGATTGGATTTAAAGCAATAGCTCGTGGTTCTTCTAATTCATCTTTAATTAGAACTTTTCTCATCTGACCTTCAAAATTTGCTAATTCTATTGTGTTTTTTCCAGTGTCCGTCCAATATATATGATTATAAATCCAATCTACTGCTAAACCATCCGTTGTTGTAGTATCATTATTTATTACAATCGTACGTTCACTCCCTTCGTCAATTGGGGCTTTGTAAATCTTTTGATCAGTTACGTCACTCCAAAATATCATCCCAGTTCTAAAGACAAAATCTAAAGCTGTTGCAGAACATGTTTCATTAACAATAGTCGTCATTTCATGGTGATCCAAAGATATTTTACGAATATCTCGACGACGTGCAAATAATAATGAAGCATGACCCTCAATAGCTTTGCATCTTGTTAAATCTCGAGGATCTCGCATGTACCCATGTTGACATTCACATTTAAATGAACCTCCTTTATCATTTATGCACAATTGTGAACAACTCCCCGGTATTTCACATTCGTTTATGTCTATAAAATACAATTGTCAACAATCTAATTCTCCAAGATGTTTATACCTCACCTTTACAAGTTCTGTTATCAACAAGTTTATATCCATGATTGCAGTCACAGTAGTAACTAGCTGGAGTATCAACACATTTTTGAGAGCACCCTCCATTATTTTTCTCACATTCATTTATCCCACAACGATCTTTAGGTTCATCTTCGCCTTCTGGGCAATCTTGCTTGCCATCACAAACTTGAAAAAGCGAAATACAGCTTCCTCCTCCACAATCAAACTGTGTTTTTTTATCACATTTTTGAATTATTATGCCTGAAATATGTAATTAATGTAGGTAAGTGCCTTAGTATCTTGTATATTAATTACCACAATCAACTTCATCACTACCGTCTGTACAATCAATATGACCATTACAATTTAAACGTCCAGCAATGCAACTACGATCTTTACATTGAAACTGATCAGGTCTACAAGTTATGTTTTGACAATGAGCGCTTGATTCATCATCACCACCAGGGCAATCTTTTGTACCATCGCATAACCAAGCATGCTGAATACAAGTTAGATGATCGTTACATTTAAATTCTTGAGCGAGACAAAAAGATTTAGTTTCAGTAGGTTTTGGACAACCCTTAAAATAATAATACAGTCATAATCTATTGGTTGCTCCAATTTTGGTCATCTGATAACCATAAAATCTATTTAAATACTTATCTTTTGGATTTAAATAGTGTATTTTTATATTTCTATTTATATAATTACATATATTTTGATAACACTTACAGTTAATAGTAAAATGTTTTAGAATTGTTCAAGGTGTCAGAACAAATTTATGAGGACAATAACTGTAAGTGTTATCGAAACATATAGAATTATATAAGTATAAAATACACCATTTAAACCCAAAAGATAAGTATTTAAACTATGTGTAATAATGATGAAAGTTTATATTTTCATAAAATGTATTTTCTCATAAATCTTGTCCAAAATTTGTGTTTCGTTAAATTTACACCATTTATTTTTAAATCAATAGTTTTGATACATCATTAACATATTTTTGTTCGAAACGTGTATGTAGACAATTTGGATAAAAGTTTGAGAAAATAGGTATAGACATATTATAATGTACCTGTTCATCTTTACCATCAGAACAATCGTGATCACCATCACATCTCCAACGCGATGAAATGCAGTATCTTTCGGTACACTGAAATTCTGTATCTGGTTCACATGTAATTGCGGGACAATTTTCTTCATCTGAATTATCACCACAGTCGTTATCGGCATCACAGATCCACCGTTTTTGTATACATTTACCATTACCGCAAGTAAACTCATCAGATCTACATGTTTCATCTAAAATTCATCGTTCAGTAAATTTTTATTAATATATTTAAAGGCAAATGCAAATGTTAAGCTACGAATTGATTACTATTATTACATGAATCTCAGTTAAATGCACAAATTCTTGGTTTACTGGTTACAAAAATGTCAATTTTTTTTAATTACCTACCTTGTTGTGGGATTTTACTACATGTATATTTTAATCAATTGATAAAAATAGATATAAAGTACATTTCTTATGGCTATATATAGAAATATAATTAAAACTAAGAAAAACAGGAGATCAAATTTTAATGTTGAGCTGTTGTTTATCAGGTGTTGTTTACACTGACAATTTTATTGAAGGATGGTCATGATACCCTTTTAGAACCGCTTAATTATAAGTAAATGTGAATTCGGAAAAAGATGAGTTCAGTGCTAAAAATTGTATGATGATGTATAATTTTTCTTTTGAAGATTTCGTTATAACCTTTTGGAGCGAGTATCGTGCATCTGCATCCAACAACTTATGTAGTATGATATCGGCGTTTTTGTAAAGTTGAAAGTACCTATACATATCATTGTGTATGAGTAATGTATCAGTAATTAAAATGTTTTGCGTGTGTGGCAGCACCTGCCAGGTTAAATACGGATTTCAAAAGTACCGCGAAATCATTTATGAAGAAAAACCGATTAAAATTTTTAGCGCTTTTAATTGTTTTTGTCTTTAATAACCGACATTGGTCGAGAATTAGTGGGTGGGTGGGTGTAAGAGATTCAGCTAGTGACTACAAACGAAGTAAAAGCTAGTGATCGCAATTGTTCTTATAACCGTAGTCGACTAGTGGAAGAATAAAACTAGCCATTAGTCATTGTAATCGATAAATCGGATAACCCTCAAGTAATCGACTAACCAAATAGTGGACTAACTGAATAATCGACTAACCGATTAGCCCACTAATTTATTGTGATCGGATCGATTACTTGCCTAACATGATTAATGGGTTAAACGGCTAAGACTATAAAACCGATTAGTCAACTAGAACAGTAATTAATAACAGTTACAAAAGGTAATACAATACACACTTATTGTTTTTTGGGTTTAGTTTTTTTTTACATAATTTGTAGCACACATAGCTTGTTTAAAAAGTTGTGACTATGAGTTACAGAAATAACATGAAAGGGTTAGAAAAACATGCTATAAGATATTAATTGATTCTGACTGGTTGACTGTATTAGTCAATTTTGACTAGTTGACTACATTAGTCGATTTGGACTGCGATTAGTTGATTAGTCGGTTAGCAAATGTCAAAAACCGTGACTAATACCTGGATATTTAAGGTTTAGTGAAAATTGTGATCTTGGCACAGTTACAAAAAAAAAAACTCATCCAATACGAAATACGAAATGTGAAGTGCGAAGTGAGAAAGCGCGAAACGCGAAACCCGAAATACGAAATTCAAAATACCAAGCACGAAATTCCAAGTACGTAATAAGAAGTACAAAATAGGAAATACTTAATACGAAATACGAAATAAAGATGCTAGTTCAACAAAGTTTACGAAATTTCACTCAAAAATATTCTTTTAATTACAAATAAAAATTTAAAATTCTTTTAGTCCCTTTAATTCTGTAAATCTCTGCATTATAAGCGTTTTGTAACTGTGGTCTCATATTAGTTGAGCTAATCGGCCATTTCCAGTTTTTGCTTTTATAGCACGACGTTTCGGAAGCGGACTGCTTATTTCATTAGACTTTATACTGAGAAGAACTGATTTCGCACTTGGGTCGAATTCATTTATTAGATTTTCCCAAGCACGTGACTACTCTAGATTCAAACTTTGGTACCTTTCCTTGCAAGTCAGGCACCTTTAACATTGAACCACTGACTAATCCAATATATATTTTTAGAACACACAAAAAAATATATATATATATATATATATATATATATATATATATATATATATATATATATATATTAATTACAGGGTAGATCATAAAAGCTTAGAAGTAATTTTAAATTTTTTTAATAGAAAACCCTATATATTATTACATATTTAGATTCTACATACAATTTTAGACACATTTTATGTATAATGTCCTATACCTAAGTCTAACCGGTTTTGACAAAAAAAAAGCCTTTATCAATTAGTTATGGTTGGTTTCCTTGGAAATGGGGACCTACTCTAATGGGCTGTATTGATATTTCATACAGGGTGATCAAAAATGGACAATAAAAAGTAGATTCAAAAAACCTATAAAGTCATTTTTTTTAATGGAAACCCCTATTTTTAATTCTATCTTATTTAGCATTAAAAATAAGGGTGACTTTGTATAAGAGTGTATATTCCAAAAATTGTAGTTTTGAAATAATGACAATTTAACATTTTTTATTGTAAAAAGGCTATACGGCTTTCAAGTTTTGTTGTTAGTCGGCCGTGACGGCGAGGCGTGGCATATAAAAATAATAGAGATCATCAGAAACGTCATTAGTTATTGTCAGTTGATAATTTGTGTGATGCATTAGTGTATTTTATAGCAAATTGATTTAAAACTTGAATTAAAATTGTAAATAATGAATTTTCGCAAGCCGAGATGGTTGATATGATTTTGTTTTGGGAGCTAGTGATAAGAATACGCTCTTAGCAAGAAGACTGTATCAACAACGGTTTCAGAGAAACGGCAACCTGAAAGAAGGGCATTTGAAAAGCTTTTGGAGCGTTTTGAAAGAACTGGCAAGTGTTATATGAAAAAATGCTAGGGAAAAACGTGCACAGACTGAGGAAAATCAATTAAATGTACTATTAACAGTTACCGAAAATCCATATATTGGACAACGACCCATTTCTCAGCAGGTTGGTGTTGAACGACGTACGGTACAGCGGATATTGAAGTCTCAAAAAATGCACCCTATCACATTCAACTACTTCAAGAGTTGGTTCCTGAAGATTATCAAAGACGACCGGAATTTTGTCAATGGGCTCAAAACAAAATAAAGCAACAAAGAAATTTTGTTCATTTGATTTTATTTACAGATGAGGCCACATTTCACAGAAACGGAAGTGTAAACAGACACAATTTTCATTACTATTCTACCGAAAATCCACATTTTGTAAGACATACTTCTCAAACTAGATGGTCTTTAAATATTTGAGGAGGTATTGTCGGTAATCATGTAATTGGACCATATTCTTTTGCTCAACGAGTAACAGGGGAAGTATACTTAGACTTTCTGCAAAACCATCTACCTAATTTGTTGCGTCAAGTGCCACAGGATACGCAACAAGAAATGTGGTTTCTTCATGATGGGGCCCCAGTACATCATACAGGTCCGATAATAATTTTTTTAAATGCTAGATATCCAGAATGTTGGATTGGGAGGGGAGGGCCTGTTGCATGGCCTGCTAGATCCCCAGATCTTACTAAAATGGACTTTAGCATATGGGGGTACGTCAAAGAGCAGGTTTATAAAATACCGCCTACAACAAAGGAAGACATGAAGATTAGGATTAGAAACTGTTTTCAAAACATTAGTGTTGAAATGTGTAGAAATTTAAGCATCGAATTTGAGAGACGTATTGCATTGTGTATTCAAGAAAGAGGCGAACATTTCGAACAACTTATTAGGTAATACGTATTTGACGTGTTTCTAGTACTTTTATCTGTATAATTAGTTACAGGTTTAGTTACATTAGAGGTGTTAAGTTTATGATTAGGATAGCCTTTTTAGAATAAAAAAAAAGTTAAATTGTCATTATTTCAAAAACTACAATTTTTTGGAATATACACTCTTATAAAAGTCACCCTTATTTTTAATGCTAAATAAGATAGAATTAAAAAATAGGGGTTTCCATTTAAAAAAATGACTTTATAGGTTTTTTGAATCTACTTTTATTGTCCATTTTGATCACCCTGTATGAATGTATTACAAAATATCAATACAGCCCATTAGAGTAGGTCCCCATTTCCAAGGAAACCAACCATAACTAATTGATAAAGGCTTCGTTTAGAAAAGATTTCCACCTATGTTTTGGCCTGCAAACGTCATTTTGACAAAAATTTGAAATTTGTCAAAAACCGTTAGACTTAGGTATAGGACATTATACATAAAATGTGTCTAAAATTGTATGTAGAATCTAAATATGTAATAATAATAGGGTTTTCTATTTAAAAAAATTTAAAATTACTTCTAAGCTTTTATGATCTACCCTGTATAATTAAAAATATTTTTGGAATATGCACCAGAACATATCTTACAACTTTTGTATTTAATTTTTTTGTATCTCTTTAAATAAAGGAGATATGGGACTTTGTCACACTAATGCGCCACCTATATATATATATATATATATATATATATATATATATATATATATATATATATATATTCTTATCGTACTCCGTGTTTGGTACTTCATTTTTCGTACTGCGCATTTCGTACTTCATATTTTGTCTCTCGTATTTCATACTTCGTATTTCGTACTTCGCATTTCGTACTTCGTATTTCGCACTTCATATTTCGTACTTTGTGTTTCGTACTTCACGTTTCGTGTTTAATACTTCGCACTTGGTATTTGTAGGTCGATATCCACATACCAACGAAAACGAAAAGCGTCCCTATGCATATTACCTACCGATGGTTATTAGCACTACCCGTTACTCGAATTTTGCCTTACTAAAGAAATTTCACTTTCAGTCAGAACTCATAATGTGCCAAAAAATATATTATCATGAGACCTATAGTTTTATTTCCTTATTATGTTTACATTAGCAAAGTCATAGTGCACATGTATCACTCGATTTCATTCCAATACATTTAAGTGCAATGCGTTTAGGTAAAAATATTTTTCGCGATGTTGTGTATTCAGCTGGAATTAGTCAGTGAGCGCTCCCTTAAACAAATGCGTTAACATTTTCTACGAAGATTAATGCCATTCTATTTTGAAATAGGTTGACTATTTTGTAGCGTTCTTCGTTAAATCCTAAAATGGTTATAGGGAGCGCAGGAGATATTTAACTACATATGTTGATTAACTGGCAACTTGCCGTTACACCTCGACGAAAATGTAATGAACACATAATATATCGGTAACCTAACATTTGAAATGGCATTCAGGAAAAAGTTAAATGTAAAAAGTACATAAAAGCACTACGTACTACAAGATTTTTCATCACTTCCATCTGAACAATCTGGATTATCATCACACATCCACGTTAAAGGAACACATTCTCCGGGAGCAGCCCTGCATGTAAATTCATCAGAGCCACAAACTTTTTGTTCTAGACAAAATAAAATGACAAAACATCATCAATCGTTTTACTTTTTTAATACTTACGACACATGTGAGAATCTTCGTCACTGGCATCATTACAATCGTTTTCATTATCACACTGCCAGCGTGCAGGTATACACCTTCCATTCCCACAACGAAATTCATTTTTAGCGCAAGATGTTTTTGCTGAAAAAAAACTCTTGTTAATATACATCGTTAACTGTCACTATTTACATGTATTATATTCATATTAAACAGACATAAAAACGTTGTAAGATTGCACAATCGTTAAACGGGTGATTGGAATCTAGAAAAGGGACAATTTGCAACACTTACAGTAGCTTAGAATTATATAATGAATTATATTTTAAAACTCGAAATTTAAACTTAAATAATTATTGAAGGAACTACGATAAGACGGAGAGAACGTGCTGTTGCCATTGTGTAACGATATTTATTTGAAGGGAGAATGGCCTGCAGACTTTTTAAGCACAATAATGATTCCCTTAGAGAAGACAAGAAACACCAGAAATGTGAAGAACACAGGATAATAAGCCTAATATTGCATGCAGCAAACGGTTTACTAAGAATACTGAACAGAAGGATATATGCAAGATTAGACACCCACATAGGAGAGCAGTTTGGCTTTTGAAATGGAGTAGGAACACGAGATGCTATAGAACTGATCAGAACAATTGGACAAAGGTACATTGAAAAAGGAAAAAAAAGTATACGTGACTTTTGTTGATTTAGTGAAAGCGTTCGACAGAGTAAAATGGGACCGCCTAAAGAAAACACTAAAGGAAAAACGAGTGAACTGGAGAGAAAGACGCCTAATTAAGAACATCTACCTCAATCAAAGAATAAGGTTAAGATTGGAAGTGAGCTGTCAGAAGAAGCAGAATTGGGCAGGGTTGACCGACAAGGTTGCTGCTTACCAGCCATTCTACTCAATATATATTTGGAAGAAATAATTGAAAAGTACCTGGCCGGAACACGAGGAGTGTCCATTGGAAGGAGAAGAATAGAGTGTTTGCCGATGATATGGCACTCGTAGCGGAGAGTGAAAGAATATTACCTGCAATGCTGAATGACTTGAATATTGCTTGCCAGGAATATGGTATGGAGATAAGTGTCAAGAAAACGAAATGTATGGTTATGGGAAGCAGTACAGGAGAAGTTATCAAAGTGAATGGAGAAAGCATTGAGCAGGTGGAACAAATCAAATAGTTGGGCAGCGTAATTACTGACCAGCTTTACTGCGAAGCCGAAATAAAAACAAGAATAGCTATTGCAAAGCAAGCCTTCAATAAAAAGTTACTGTGTGGTCCATTGGAGAAAAATCTCAGAAAACGACTTAATAAATGTTACGTATGGAGTACAGCACTGTATAGAGCAGAAACTTGGACATTGCGGAAGGTAGATGAGAAGCGATTGGAAGCGTTCGAAATGTGGGTGTGGAGAAATACCATGAGAAGACCTATCAACCGACAGAGCGACCTATGATAATGATTTAAACTTAAGAATCGAGACCATTTGTTAAAAAAAAAAGTTTTCTGCACTTTCAGGTAGAAACATTGCAGATATTTATGCGTAAACTAATAAAAACTAGATTATATAGTATTCGAAACAGGTGATTAATTGTTTCGATTATGGGTATAATAGACAAAATTAAAAGAAGTAAGACTTCTTCCGGTAAAGTTGTACGTCTTTTATGCTAAGGGGCCCCCTTTTTTAGTTCAAGCTTATGGTTTTCATTCGAAAAATATTTTTTAATTGACATAATTTAGCCAATTTAGAGAAGTTAAAGATCCATTGTAATCATAAAGTATATTAATTAAACACTGGATTTCTGCTTAAGGAGGTGCAGCTGGTGGTAAGTTATTATTTTTCAGCTAATTAAAAAATGGTAATAGACGGTCTGCTTTGATGTAGATTGTAGACTTAGCTAAATTATTTATTCTATCTTACAGTAGAAGTGTGAACCATTCGTTTAAAATAACAAGTGCGTTGAGATACTCTCGTTATTAGAGTCCGATTCAAGTCAGGTGATGGTGTAAGAACAAAGGTCAATGGTAATTATATGTTACAAAATTCATTCAATTGAACTCAGGTTCTTAGGAAGAGATTCAGAATGCAATAGTATTAGTAATTTACAAGCTAAAACGAGGGCAAGTGTTAGTTATTATAAAACGCAACCTGTCAAGCTTCGAACAAAAATTAACTTTTTTAAACATAGTGGTAAGCTATATATTAAGAAAAATCTATTAAAAAACAGAATTAATGTATGGTATTTAGTAGATACCTTCTCGTATAAATATATCAATATATATATATATATATATATATATATATATATATATATATATATATATATAATAAAAAAGCATTTGTATGTGACTGAGCCCTTAATAGGAGTGTTAAAATCAATATTTACACAACCAAATTGAGAGAGTGTCTTATCATTTGAGTGAAGAGGAAAACTTTGCTAATGACGCAAATGAAATCATGTGGCTTTGCCCTATAGACGGAAATATATGTATAAAAATTAAAGAATTCATGTTTCTTTGGATAGGCAACTAAAAATACACGATTGAGAATAAGTTTGTATGTTGGAGTTTTACAAAAATGTAACTAGCATTTTAATGATGGATTACTGTTATATTATTATTCATTTATGTCTACATTATTGGGATTAATTATATGAATTGAATTCATTTTTTTGATCGTGGTAATGTTTTGACTTGTCCCAAAAAGATATATTATGTTGGGTGTGATGCTTTTATTGAGTACAGTCTCAAGTTTTATGCTACGAAAGGTTTAGTTACGTAAAATGTTCTTATTGGTCCAATAAGGATATTATTGGTCTCACACAATTCAACACCAAATAATAATCCATTAATTTGGAACAAAATAAAGAACAATTTGAATGGGACTGAGTTCTTCATAGGAGATTGTTACAATTATTTTTTACACATCCAAAGTGGGAGGGTCTAATCATTTGACAAAAGAGGAAAATTTTGCTAATGATCTAATTATCACATTCAAATGGCTTTGGCCTAGAAATATGTGTAAAAACTACTAATACAAGATTGAGAATAAGGTTGTATGTTGAAGTTGTATGACAATATAACTATAGTCTGTCCAAACCTCCAAGTGTAGGACGGGCTCTTATGGACTAAACGTCTCTTTTACTAACTTTAGTCATCTACAAATAAAGCTATCCTTTTCTTTCATGCAATGATGTCGACGTAAAATATCATTTAGGAACACATAACCTCTTTAAACTTTCATATTATTGTTCATTTGCACTACGTTATATTTCAAATTAAACCAACCCATTTATTAAAAATCGTTCCTTTCAGAACGCTTAAACTTGGTTATCGAACTTAATTTGGTAGAAATTTCTTTGATTCTTCTATATGGAAGTGGAAGTTCAAGCTGGCCCTTCAAAACGACGTACTGGAGAATAAGTCACCCGTAAGAAGAAACGTCTCTTTCTTAACGTACTAAATTATTTCTCGGCCAAATTGAACGTTAGTGCTGCCGTTAAAGAAGCGAGCAACGCTTTATGTTGTTCAGAACGAAGTATCTATGCTATTAAAAAGGAACATTAAACTGAAGCAATAGTTAGTCCGAAGAAACGTGCCAAACGGAAAGGTGCACAAAGCAATGGACGCCTTCATGTATATTACCAGAATATCCAAATATATCATTTGTGCGAGAAATAGTATATTATGTTGAAAATAAAGTACCTATAAAATTTTAATAAAATTAGGTAATCCATTAATGCTTATTTGGCGCTGATAAATTATAGTAACTTTATTGCTGTTAAAATGCAGAAAAAGAACACTTACAGAAGTCAAAATAACTAAAAATTAATACCTTACGGTTAAATTAAACTTAGATGACTGTGCTCAAAATCGTATACGGCATTTGCAACAGTCGAGGGAAATACTGGTAAAAATATATATATAATAAGAGGATATGATACATTTAAAACAGTTTTAACAAGCTGTATCTAAAAATAATTGTCGTAATTAAGGTACTCGTTATAGTTAACTCCATAATGGTTAATTTGAATGTGGCCATAATGTGATTTTTGATTCCAAGTCAGTTCTTACGTCAAGACCACATCGAATGTGATGTTCATGTATAATCCCATGCTGTTTAAATGTAATTAAGATTGCTTTTACGTATAGTAAACATACATAAACATAAATACATGTAAGCATGTGCGCCTAAAATAAAATTCATTAACTGCAAAAATGAAATCTAATAAAGTAATTTTTACAGCTATCTTGGTGCCCACATTTAGCTTCTAATGCGACCGGCTTTTTATGAATCGAACATCTATTCGATTTAAAAGTTTATATTCGTTTTTTATTTTAGGTTAGAAACTGTGTCTTACAGAGCCAACTAATGAGAGGAACTCGTTCCACGATCTGCGCATGCACCTAAAAACACTTTTGGTTAAATGAAGTGGTACTCAAATAGCATTTTCAATGTGAAACTGGGAGAGCACGTTTGGACTAGTGGTAGAATGGTCGCCTACACCACATCGCTTGCGGTGCTTTAGGTTAAGAGTAGTTTTTTTATCTAATCTAATTTTTTTTTAATCTAATTCTGTTAGGTTACAGTAGTTTTGTTTATCTAATCTAAACTATATATATATATATATATATATATATATATATATATATATATATATATATATATATATATATATATATATACATACCGAAAGTTTTTAAGTGCATACGCAGATCAAGGAACGAGGTCCTCTCCTTAGTCGTTTCTGTCTCTTACACCGTAGCTATCGGGCCCGGTATTATAAAACGGTGCAGTAATCCATCAGTATAATAAGTTTGGCAAGCATGCACTGCCTTCCCATAAGCCCCATACTGCAGTTGGAGGTTTGGACAGTCTATAGTATTCTAATAATGATGAATTACTGTTACATTATTTATTTTTTATTATTGGGATTAATTACCATTGGCGATTGGTACCGAATGGCACAAGGGCACGTACCCACGTAACCACCAAGATAGAAAAAATTCGCATGTAATTTAGTGCATTATTTTATTTTACTATTCTTACGTTTGTTTATAACGATGGTATCAAAGTTTCCTTCCGGATATGAGGCGCATGCAATGCTAACGCTCAAAACTATGTTTCGAGGAAGGATCTAAAGTGTACCTATTTCGAGTATAATTCGGGTGACTACGGTTATCTTCGCCATACGCGCTTATGCGGTCGGTTTAGGCACGATACACGTACAATGGTATGCTCCAGCGCATGTTATCTGTCTCTCTCGCACAATGTGACGTCAAATGTATTGCACTTCGTAGTGCGTACAATGCAATGCAAACGATGTATTACACGTTATTATTTAAATTTTATTCATTAAAACAAATATACGAAACGGTATCTTAAAAAGTGTTTTGAAAATAAGATCACTGGTAACCCTCAGGCACATTTATTATTTAAGAGAATAACTTTATACACTCTTTACATGTAAAATTGCCTGTTCTTGCGAATGGCACAGTTAGTTTTTCAAAAAAAAATTAATTTTCCGAGATATTTCATAAAAAATGGAATTTTGCAACTAATTTGTTTAATAAATAATTTAGCGTACACTCGATTTTTGGTAACTTTTTATATGTTATTCCTAATATTTTCACAAATACAAATATCTGGTATGGAACACCATACGACCTTCCAACCCACAAAATGGAAATTAAAAGAAATGAAATAATTTTAATAACACTGTTTTTAGAATAATTATGCAACCAATAATCTATTTCAGAATGAAGTTTAACACTTCATGTCAGATAGAGATTAATAGATATAAATACATGTTAACTTTAAAAAATCCAAGGCCCCCCGCTTGTATAAGATATCAATATTACAGTTTAACCATTTTCATTCATATTAAATTATTTTTTAGGCATATCTTACGTTATATTAAGAAACTCTATAAAGAAAAGTTATGTAAAATTAAATTTTCCTTAAAAAATATTTCTACACTTTTTCTTATACAATTAATCGTTATTCAGATGTTGAAAAAACTAACACTCTAACAATTTCTCCTTAATAATTTTTTGGTGCTAAATTACGTGTCGTATCAAAAAATCGCATAGAACATCGATATGTTTAAGGTCTATATCTAGGTATTTTTATATCTTTGAAATTTGTAGTTGTTTTAAAAATATTAGATAAAAACCAAAAACTGACCCAATACCCCCCCCCTCTACGCCACTGGATTTCTCCCAAAATCTAATCAGCTCCAAGCTAAATGATAACAAGCTTAAATACAAAATTTTAAGTACGTAGGTATTTTCCTTCTGGAGTTATCGTGGACACTAACATACATCCACACAGACACACACAGGCACGCATTCAGACATCATGGCCGATCTTGGCGAATTGCATAACCTTCTATACCTACATATGTATATGTAGGTTGAAAGTCAAACATGCAAAAGAGAATGGATTTTATGTACAAAAAATAGGTAAGTTTTTTCTTGTGCCCAACCTATTCCGTAAGTAACGAGCCGCCATTGTAAAATTACATGAATAGAGTTTATCTTTTTGATTGTAGGTATATATTTTGATTTGTACCAAACAGAAATATTACGTTGGTTGTCATGCTTTTTATGTTAACAAAATGTTTCGTTAAATAACAAGTGCAATAATATTCCTGTGGCTTTTTTTAAACGTAGTGGTGAGCTGGATTAAGTCGTATAGAAAAATCTATTAAATTACAAAATTAATTTATGGATTTACTATCGGTTTCAAAAAGCAAGACACCTGAGTTTAGAATGCTATAATTTTTTTATTTGGCGTTTGATTGTTTTGATATTTGGCATGAATGTACCTACGTTTACGGTCATTAAATATGAAAATTGTAAGTCGGAAGTTATTTGTAAAGAAATAAAAAAAAGAACTGTTTTTTGCACATATTTTACATACGTACACTTTCAAGTCATGTAACGTCATTATTTTTAGCTAAAAATATATGAAATTTTAACCAATAATGCATCCATCCTTTAAGAACGGGTTAGTAATTACAAATCTTCCAGTAGTTTTCAAATTTTGATAAGAATGGACCTTTCATCAGTACATGCCAACTTTTTAAATATGCATATTTTTGCGTTTCGACTGCACTAAATTGTAGAAATGAATTTATAATAGTTCGTCGCAATCAACAAAAAATTTAATCTTGTCCGCTGACGAAGAGAGCGCAATAAGTTGAGAGATTATATTCACGCCACCGATTCCTCCTAAAACAAAACTGCGATTTCTGTACATTGTTCAAAGTGAAAGTTTTACTGTTATTAAATAGGCGCAAAACGTTTTTCATTTGATAATTGTTAGCATTAATTTTATATTGTAAGTAACATAATTTCAATTCATATCTTAGTAGGTATAAGTATGATTATTTACATTCTAAAAATGTTATTACATTTTAACTGAATTTACATTGGATAGCTAATTGTTTATTTGTAATATTGTTACATATCTTTATTACTAATACATTAATTTGAATTATACAAAGGTACTTATTATTTTATCATTAATATAAATTCAGTCATGTTACATGAAATCGCAGTTTTGTTTATATGCAGATCGTGTAATTTAATCATCGTATTACTCAATCTCATTATTATTATTACTCTCAAAATTCGTCAGCGATTAATCGAGTTATTTATTAATAGGTTTCATTTGATAGTGATTATTTACTATAAATTCATTCCTACAATTTGCAGTCGAAACAAAATATGCAATTTTAATAAAGTTCATTTGATAAGTGATCATTCTTATCAAAATTTAAATACGTGAAGAATGTAAAATTATATAATTTCTTATAGAATTGGAAATTGAATATTGTTAAAATTTCATACATTTTAAAAATAATAAGTTATGACTTCAAAATCTATGTAAAATATGTGCAAAAAAACAGTCCTTTTTTTGATTTCTTTATAAATAACTGCCGTATACAAGGTACGTTCATGCCAAATATCAAAACAATCGAACGCCAGATAAAAAAATTATAACCTTCTAAACTCAAGTGTATTGCTTTTTGAAACCGATAGTAGTAAATATCATCCCTTATATATGTACGCTTTAGGTTGTGTTTTAGGATACAAATTTAATGATTTATTATAATTCTATGTCAATGGTTCCTACAAAAATAATCATGAAATTATGTGGATCAACAATAGGACGAAAAAACTCACCTTATGAAGAACATCAACGGAACTTATACAGTACTTGTACTACGAGGTAAAGTTTTATATATACAAATCCCACATGGAAAATATTGGTCTCACAGAATTTAACTTCAAATTATTAATTAATTAATTAATTTAGACCAAAATAAATAACTTGAATCTAACTGAGCTCTAATAGGAGATTGTTAACATCAAACACACCCGAAATGAGAACAAGTGTCTAATCATTTGACAGAAGGGGAAAATTTTGCTAATAACCTAATTAATATTATATAGCCTTGGCCTAAACATTTTGAAGTGTAAAAATTATATAATTCATGTTTTCTTGGATAGGCAACTAACAATACACAAGTGAGAATAAAGTTGTATGACAATCTAACTAGTATTTTAATAATAATGGATAACTGTTACATTATTATTTGTTTATTAATTATGATTATATTAATGGCATTAATTATATCTTCATTTTTTTGGTTGTAAATGATGATGATTTATTATAATTCCAATATATCAAGGATTCCTATAAAAATATTAAAGGAATTATGTGGGTGAACAATGTGACGAAAAAACTCACCTGTGCGTGGTAGGGATAGAAGATCAGTTAAATGGGACAAAAGTTATCTAAACGAAATTATATTTATGGCGTTTACAAATTCCAAATACCTTTAACGTTTTGAAGATATTTGACATTGTTATTTTTTCTACTCTATTAGATGATGTTAACTAAAATTCTGTACGACGTTTCGTTTCTGAACAACCATCGCCAACCTTGTCTTTAATCCATTATGTACCGGTGTCATATATGTAGGGCAGGAAAAATAGCAATTTTTATTTCTTAGTTGTAATTCAAAAATGTATGTTTTTTAATTTTATATTACTTTGTCATCTTTTAGGAGCAAGATTGTACCTTTACTTAGTACTTATAAACAGAAAAATAATTTACAAGAAAGGTTGTTTTTTCTTCGCTTGTCACGCATTTAGTTTTCCTTAGTTTTTTGAAAATTCAATGAATTATGTAACTTTTCTGTTCAGAATTCATAAATAGAAAGTTTTTTTGCTAAAATTGCATAATTTTTTCAAACGTTGATCTTATCAAGTACAAAATATGATATAATATTTATAGGACACTGGTCCAATTCGTATACATTTTTACCAGGGGCGTGCGATGAGATTTGGGACAAGGGAACCAATGTTTACCTATTGTAATGTAGTTGTATTTTTCGCAAACTCGTCTATAATTTCGTCGTAGAAACGCGGATACTGCGACAATTCCTGAACAAGATTGTTTTCAATAGCCAACAGGGATACATCTGACAGACGATGTTGTCCTGTCCAACTCGGCAAATAAGTCTTAATTTGTTTAATGAAAAACTACGTTCAACCAAGGCACTACTAGCTGGGATTGTCAACACTAACTCATAATTTTACTACCTCTGAATATGCGTTTGTCAAATCTGGATCTTTCAAGAAAGCCAATAACTCACTTGCAGAATTTTTATCGATGTCTTCAGTTTCATATATAACTAAGTTCCGAACGTAACAAAACTAAATCAAAAACTGCTCATAATGATGCATTAAACATTGTAGCTGGGGTTCCGGAAAATGTTTTCCTTAAACAGGTTAAAATTACACAATTCAAGAAAGTTTAGTTCTTTAAAGTTTTTAAACCTGTTTATTTCGATAAATCTGATCCAAATTTGATAAAAGTCGAATAGCATGTTTTAATAACTCAACATTATCCGTGTGCACGTTTTCTTTGAGGTTCCAAACCGATACCGATACTAGTCGTGTTTTCAGCATTTATCAAAGTCTTCTTTTTTGTTTATAATATTCTTAAATTCACAAATTTCTTTATACAGAATGATATCGTTTGTTTTACATTGTAATGTATTACATTATCAGAAAATGGAAATATTTCTGAAAAACAAGAAGTATATAGTTAAAGTTAATATCGCACCACACCAGAAAGCTGACTAAAATGGTAACATCAGTTGTTTAGTCCAAAATAATAGCTATAAAACACGTCTTGTTTAATTTTGTTTAAAATACCAGTCGAAGTTGCAGAAATTAGATCGTTTTGAAATCGATTTGAAGTCCTTGAAAACACTGCTCTGTTCTAAATGGCTTTTAAACAAGGATCATTTTTATATAATAGAGAAACAAGGTCTAAATAATTGGCTGTCTTTGCAGAATTCATTGATTCATCGTGATCCTGAAATCCAAGTTTATGAAGGGCAACGAAACACACAACATCAATAAGTCTTTTAGTACATCTCTATTTTTATTAACTAGTTTATTATGTTGTTGATGGCTAATGTAACTGTATATCTAAACTGTGTTAGATTCGTGTTTTTAAAAACTTTTTCTTTGATAACAGCTTACAAGTGGTTCTAGAGCCAATGTGACGTTTTACTACTTTATGTAAATTATTTAAATCAAAACCAAATAATTCGACACATGTTCATTAACAAAAAGCAAATATGGCCAACAAAAGTTTATTTCTTATTTCACATCAGCTAAAATACTGTTCATATTTATCGGCACTAAAATGTAATACGTTTTAATTTTGTGGTCAGATTTTCGATTTTTCATTTCAGGCTCTGACCTAGTATTAATGATATTTCTGTTTTAAAACCTTTGAGAAGAAATATGAAAATGTAAACTTTCACCATTAACACTCATAATAAAATACTTATCTTTTTGGGATTTTTAATGGTGTACTTTAAATTATACAATCTAAACGTTTCGATAACACTTACAGTTATCTTCGTCAGTAGTAATGTTAGTTAAAATTGTTAAAGATGTAGTAAACAATTTTGTCAAATTTGAAAAATTCAAACATAAACATAAGCCTGCTATTAATATAACAGTTTGAGAAACGTATAAGCCAACTATAAAATTGTAGTAAAGAATAACTAGGTCATTAAAATTAAATATTGTTAAACTGCCTCAAAGATGACAAACCAGAACACTCTCTACGGCGAAAGCTAACAATGAAATTTGCCAGCCAAAACACACATTTAACAAAATTTAATCGAGTTATGATGTAAGTGTAAAGTTGTGAAAACTTCAATTTTAAAATGATAGAAGCATTCACAAATCCAAACATTACATCAAAAATAACCCAGTTAAATCTAACAAAGAGATATCTTTATCAATAATTGGAAGTGTTATTAACAATGAAAAGCACAATGCAGAACGTTCTTTGTAATTTTTAATTTCAATTTAATTTCAACTACTTATGTTAAATTATAGTGCTGTGGAAATTTAACATATAATTGATAAAGCATTTGCTTCAAGGTCTAGGAAAAACACAGCAAAAACCTAGACATACCAAAAGTTGAAAACAAATTAAAATCAAGGCGTATCATTATGCTCTTTTTAATTATAAGATGCCAAAACCTATTTAAACGGAGATTTTCTTCTTGTCTATTAAAATTATTCGGTGTTTATATATTTCAATAGCTTCACGTTGCAAACGAACATAATAATGGGTTTGTCTTGACAATATTTTCATATTGTCAAATTGAATGTCATGATTTAAATTATTCAGGGCATGGTCAGCCACAGCAGACCTCTCTGGTTGACCCAATCTACAAAATCTCATATGTTCTTTGCGTCTTGTATCAAAGCTACGTTTTGTGGTCCCGATGTATACTTTTCCACATGAACAAGATAACTTATACACTCCGGAAGATGATAAAGGGTTTGACACATCTTTAGGTGATCTTAAATGTTCTTTAATTTTTCTTGTAGGTTTAAAAATAGTCCTAATGCCATATTTGATTAGGATTTTTCAATTCTATTTGTAACATTAGCTATAAAAGGAAGAAAAGCAGTACCAACATTAAGAACTGGTTTTTCTTTAAGGTTACGCCTAGAAGGTGTAATAACATTATTAATATCTGTAAGTGAATATCCATTATCTTGTAAGGATTTTCTTAAATATTTATATTCATCATTCAAAATTCAGGGTCACAAATTCGTTTTGCTCGATCTACTAAAGATTTAATTACACTAATTTTTGACGTGGATGGTGGTTGGATAATTTATGAAGGTATCTATCAGTGTGTGTCGGCTTTCTGTAAACCTTAAAAGATAGTGAATTATTATTTTTAGATATTAATATGTCAAGAAATGGTAAACTTCCATTAGTTTCTTTTTCCATGGTAAACTGAATACTAGGATGTATACCATTTATAAAACCAAAAACTCATGCAGTGCTTCTTCTCCATGTCTCCAAATAACAAATGTGTCATCTACATATCTATACCAAACTGAAGGTTTTTAGGTGTATTTTGTAACGTTAATGTTTCAAATTTTTCCATATAAAATTAGCTATAACAGGACTAAGGGGACTACCCATTGCTACACCTTCAATCTGTTCATAAAATTTATTATTCCACTGAAAATAAGTTGTAGTAAGACAGTGCTGAAAAGAATGGTTATGTCCTTTGGAAAAGATGATCTATGTATTCAATAGTTTCTTTTAGAGGTACTTTTGTAAAAAGTGAAATAACATCAAAACTGACCATTATATCACCCTCTTCAATTTTGAAACTATGCATTTTTTCAACAAAGTCGGCAGAATTTTTAATGTAATGGGTGTTTTCCTATATGAGGTTGTAATAACAATGTAAGATGTTTTGCAAGGTGATATGTAGGAGAACCAATTGCACTAACAATAGGCCTTAAAGGAATATTAGGTTTATGAATTTTTGGTAAACCATATAGTTTTGGTGAAATAGCTTCAGAGTTAGATAGTTTCTTCTTTATTTCTTCAGGAATAGATGATAATTTAATCAGCTCTTTAGTTTTTAAAAGAAACTTTTTGTTGGATCTTTGGTATTTCATGATAAGTTTCTGGTCCCAACAATTGTTCTATCTTAGTGTTATAATCGTTCATATTTAATATAACAGTTGCATTACCTTTATCTGATTTTAATATTATAATATTTTCATTGCGTTTAAGATCAAGTAAAGCATGTCGTTGACGAAAGGATAAGTTGCTCTTTGGAGGTTTTGTTTTACGTAATATGTTAACGGTGTTATATCTAACTTCATTAGCAGCATCAAAAGGTAATAATCTAATGGAGTTTTCGATGTTGGAAATTATATCTTCAAAAGGTATTACTCTTGGTGTTATCGCAAAATTTCCTCCTTTAGAAAGCGCTTCAATAGCATAATCTGAAACAACATTATCAGAAAGGTTTATAACTGTTTTTCTACAATCAATAGATGGTCTATTATTTTGTTGTTTGTATAATTTATTAAATTTTTCTTTTGACGTTGACATGAGATGTCAAAATTTATTTCCATAGATTTAAACGTTATAGAATCAATTTTATCCCAATCTTCTTTATTCAAAATAGATGAAATTTCTAAATGTAAATATAAAAGATTTTTATCGGTGTTATCCAGTAACTTCCTAGTAATATGTATTTGATTACGTAGAGAGCATTTTCAGTTCTTCTGTAAATATTATTCGCTTGCTTGTTATTAAAATTTCTTTTAATATAGATAAACTTTGGGATAATCTTTTGGTCTCGGCATCGTAATAAAAAGTGAGTGACGATAATAATTGTGCTTTACGTTTCCTTAATTTTTCAAATTGTCTGATAAAACGATAAGTTTCCTCCCATAAAGGACTGAAATATGAAAATGTAAACTTTCACCATTAACACTCATAATAAAATACTTATCTTTTTGGGATTTTTAATGGTGTACTTTAAATTATACAATCTAAACGTTTCGATAACACTTACAGTTATCTTCGTCAGTAGTAATGTTAGTTAAAAATTGTTAAAGATGTAGTAAACAATTTTGTCAAATTTGAAAAATTCAAACATAAACATAAGCCTGCTATTAATATAACAGTTTGAGAAACGTATAAGCCAACTATAAAATTGTAGTAAAGAATAACTAGGTCATTAAAATTAAATATTGTTAAACTGCCTCAAAGATGACAAACCAGAACACTCTCTACGCGAAAGCTAACGATGAAATTTGCCAGCCAAAAAACACATTTAACAAAATTTAATCGAGTTATGATGTAAGTGTAAAGTTGTGAAAAACTTCAATTTTAAAATGATAGAAGCATTCACAAATCCAAACATTACATCAAAAAATAACCCAGTTAAATCTAACAAAGAGATATCTTTATCAATAATTGGAAGTGTTATTAACAATGAAAAGCACAATGCAGAACGTTCTTTGTAATTTTTAATTTCAATTTAATTTCAACTACTTATGTTAAATTATAGTGCTGTGGAAATTTAACATATAATTGATAAAGCATTTGCTTCAAGGTCTAGGAAAACACAGCAAAAACCTAGACATACCAAAAGTTGAAAACAAATTAAAATCAAGGCGTATCATTATGCTCTTTTTAATTATAAGATGCCAAAACCTATTTAAACGGAGATTTTCTTCTTGTCTATTAAAATTATTCGGGTGTTTATATATTTCAATAGCTTCACGTTGCAAACGAACATAATAATGGGTTTGTCTTGACAATATTTTCATATTGTCAAATTGAATGTCATGATTTAAATTATTCAGGGCATGGTCAGCCACAGCAGACCTCTCTGGTTGACCCAATCTACAAAATCTCATATGTTCTTTGCGTCTTGTATCAAAGCTACGTTTTGTGGTCCCGATGTATACTTTTCCACATGAACAAGATAACTTATACACTCCGGAAGATGATAAAGGGTTTGACACATCTTTAGGTGATCTTAAATGTTCTTTAATTTTTCTTGTAGGTTTAAAAATAGTCCTAATGCCATGTTTGATTAGGATTTTTCAATTCTATTTGTAACATTAGCTATAAAAGGAAGAAAAGCAGTACCAACATTAAGAACTGGTTTTTCTTTAAGGTTACGCCTAGAAGGTGTAATAACATTATTAATATCTGTAAGTGAATATCCATTATCTTGTAAGGATTTTCTTAAATATTTATATTCATCATTCAAAATTCAGGGTCACAAATTCGTTTTGCTCGATCTACTAAAGATTTAATTACACTAATTTTTGACGTGGATGGTGGTTGGATAATTTATGAAGGTATCTATCAGTGTGTGTCGGCTTTCTGTAAACCTTAAAAGATAGTGAATTATTATTTTAGATATTAATATGTCAAGAAATGGTAAACTTCCATTAGTTTCTTTTCCATGGTAAACTGAATACTAGGATGTATACCATTTATAAAACCAAAAACTCATGCAGTGCTTCTTCTCCATGTCTCCAAATAACAAATGTGTCATCTACATATCTATACCAAACTGAAGGTTTTTTAGGTGTATTTTGTAACGTTAATGTTTCAAATTTTTCCATATAAAAATTAGCTATAACAGGACTAAGGGGACTACCCATTGCTACACCTTCAATCTGTTCATAAAATTTATTATTCCACTGAAAATAAGTTGTAGTAAGACAGTGCTGAAAAAGAATGGTTATGTCCTTTGGAAAAAGATGATCTATGTATTCAATAGTTTCTTTTAGAGGTACTTTTGTAAAAGTGAAATAACATCAAAACTGACCATTATATCACCCTCTTCAATTTTGAAACTATGCATTTTTTCAACAAAGTCGGCAGAATTTTTAATGTAATGGGGTGTTTTTCCTATATGAGGTTGTAATAACAATGTAAGATGTTTTGCAAGGTGATATGTAGGAGAACCAATTGCACTAACAATAGGCCTTAAAGGAATATTAGGTTTATGAATTTTGGTAAACCATATAGTTTTGGTGAAATAGCTTCAGAGTTAGATAGTTTCTTCTTTATTTCTTCAGGAATAGATGATAATTTAATCAGCTCTTTAGTTTTTAAAAGAAACTTTTTTGTTGGATCTTTCGGTATTTCATGATAAGTTTCTGGTCCCAACAATTGTTCTATCTTAGTGTTATAATCGTTCATATTTAATATAACAGTTGCATTACCTTTATCTGATTTTAATATTATAATATTTTCATTGCGTTTAAGATCAAGTAAAGCATGTCGTTGACGAAAGGATAAGTTGCTCTTTGGAGGTTTTGTTTTACGTAATATGTTAACGGTGTTATATCTAACTTCATTAGCAGCATCAAAAGGTAATAATCTAATGGAGTTTTCGATGTTGGAAATTATATCTTCAAAAGGTATTACTCTTGGTGTTATCGCAAAATTTCCTCCTTTAGAAAGCGCTTCAATAGCATAATCTGAAACAACATTATCAGAAAGGTTTATAACTGTTTTCTACAATCAATAGATGGTCTATTATTTTGTTGTTTGTATAATTTATTAAATTTTTCTTTTGACGTTGACATGAGATGTCAAAATTTATTTCCATAGATTTAAACGTTATAGAATCAATTTTATCCCAATCTTCTTTATTCAAAATAGATGAAATTTCTAAATGTAAATATAAAAGATTTTTATCGGTGTTATCCAGTAACTTCCTAGTAATATGTATTTGATTACGTAGAAGAGCATTTTCAGTTCTTCTGTAAATATTATTCGCTTGCTTGTTATTAAAATTTCTTTTAATATAGATAAACTTTGGGATAATCTTTTGGTCTCGGCATCGTAATAAAAAGTGAGTGACGATAATAATTGTGCTTTACGTTTCCTTAATTTTCAAATTGTCTGATAAAACGATAAGTTTCCTCCCATAAAGGACTGAAATATGAAAATGTAAACTTTCACCATTAACACTCATAATAAAATACTTATCTTTTTGGGATTTTTAATGGTGTACTTTAAATTATACAATCTAAACGTTTCGATAACACTTACAGTTATCTTCGTCAGTAGTAATGTTAGTTAAAAATTGTTAAAGATGTAGTAAACAATTTTGTCAAATTTGAAAAATTCAAACATAAACATAAGCCTGCTATTAATATAACAGTTTGAGAAACGTATAAGCCAACTATAAAATTGTAGTAAAGAATAACTAGGTCATTAAAATTAAATATTGTTAAACTGCCTCAAAGATGACAAACCAGAACACTCTCTACGGCGAAAGCTAACAATGAAATTTGCCAGCCAAAAAACACATTTAACAAAATTTAATCGAGTTATGATGTAAGTGTAAAGTTGTGAAAAACTTCAATTTTAAAATGATAGAAGCATTCACAAATCCAAACATTACATCAAAAAATAACCCAGTTAAATCTAACAAAGAGATATCTTTATCAATAATTGGAAGTGTTATTAACAATGAAAAGCACAATGCAGAACGTTCTTTGTAATTTTTAATTTCAATTTAATTTCAACTACTTATGTTAAATTATAGTGCTGTGGAAATTTAACATATAATTGATAAAGCATTTGCTTCAAGGTCTAGGAAAAACACAGCAAAAAACCTAGACATACCAAAAGTTGAAAACAAATTAAAATCAAGGCGTATCATTATGCTCTTTTTAATTATAAGATGCCAAAACCTATTTAAACGGAGATTTTCTTCTTGTCTATTAAAATTATTCGGGTGTTTATATATTTCAATAGCTTCACGTTGCAAACGAACATAATAATGGGTTTGTCTTGACAATATTTTCATATAGTCAAATTGAATGTCATGATTTAAATTATTCAGGGCATGGTCAGCCACAGCAGACCTCTCTGGTTGACCCAATCTACAAAATCTCATATGTTCTTTGCGTCTTGTATCAAAGCTACGTTTTGTGGTCCCGATGTATACTTTTCCACATGAACAAGATAACTTATACACTCCGGAAGATGATAAAGGGTTTGACACATCTTTAGGTGATCTTAAATGTTCTTTAATTTTTCTTGTAGGTTTAAAAATAGTCCTAATGCCATGTTTGATTAGGATTTTTCAATTCTATTTGTATCATTAGCTATAAAAGGAAGAAAAGCAGTACCAACATTAAGAACTGGTTTTTCTTTAAGGTTACGCCTAGAAGGTGTAATAACATTATTAATATCTGTAAGTGAATATCCATTATCTTGTAAGGATTTTCTTAAATATTTATATTCATCATTCAAAAATTCAGGGTCACAAATTCGTTTTGCTCGATCTACTAAAGATTTAATTACACTAATTTTTTGACGTGGATGGTGGTTGGATAATTTATGAAGGTATCTATCAGTGTGTGTGCTTTCTGTAAACCTTAAAAGATAGTGAATTATTATTTTAGATATTAATATGTCAAGAAATGGTAAACTTCCATTAGTTTCTTTTTCCATGGTAAACTGAATACTAGGATGTATACCATTTATAAAAACCAAAAACTCATGCAGTGCTTCTTCTCCATGTCTCCAAATAACAAATGTGTCATCTACATATCTATACCAAACTGAAGGTTTTTTAGGTGTATTTTGTAACGTTAATGTTTCAAATTTTTCCATATAAAAATTAGCTATAACAGGACTAAGGGACTACCCATTGCTACACCTTCAATCTGTTCATAAAATTTATTATTCCACTGAAAATAAGTTGTAGTAAGACAGTGCTGAAAAGAATGGTTATGTCCTTTGGAAAAAGATGATCTATGTATTCAATAGTTTCTTTTAGAGGTACTTTTGTAAAAAGTGAAATAACATCAAAACTGACCATTATATCACCCTCTTCAATTTTGAAACTATGCATTTTTTCAACAAAGTCGGCAGAATTTTTAATGTAATGGGGTGTTTTTTTTTTCAACATAAGTAGTTGAAATTAAATTGAAATTAAAAATTACAAAGAACGTTCTGCATTGTGCTTTTCATTGTTAATAACACTTAATTATTGATAAAGATATCTCTTTGTTAGATTCAACTGGTTATTTTTGATGTAATGTTTGGATTTGTGAATGCTCTATCATTTAAAATTGAAGTTTTTCACAACTTTACACTTACATCATAACTCGATTAAATTTTGTTAAATGTGTTTTGGCTGGAAATTTCATCGTTAGCTTTCCGTAGAGAGTGTTCTGGTTTGTCATCTTTGAGGCAGTTTAACAATATTTAATTTTAATGACCTAGTTATTCTTTACTACAATTTTATAGTTGGCTTATACGTTTCTCAAACTGTTATATTAATAGCAGGCTTATGTTTATGTTTGAATTTTCAAATTTGACAAAATTGTTTACTACATCTTTAACAATTTTAACTAACATTACTACTGACGAAGATAACTGTAAGTGTTATCGAAACGTTTAGATTGTATAATTTAAAGTACACCATTAAAAATCCCAAAAAGATAAGTATTTTACTTTGAGAAGAAAATCCTTTATTTAATACAAAACACATTGTCATCCATTTCGAAACACTAAAACGCTTGTATTTAATTTTAAAATTGCTTATTCAGTGACAAACGCTCAATTGATTTCCTCTGTGCTTGACCGTAAAATTCTGTATTTGAACGAATAAGCAACAAAGTTTGTTGCTGTGTGTGTAAACGGATATTACATGTACTGTGTACGAGAAAGACACACTATGTGCATTTTCTGAAACAATGACAATATGATATATTATTTCCTCTCTATGCATACACAGAATATATGATATTCAATATTTGAACTTAAATGCTGCTTCTCCATACAGTTGTATTGTAAATACATCATATTACGGTTACGTTCGCTGGCGCTAATAAGGTCGATTTTAAAATTTCTTTTTTATTTGAGTTTTCAATTTTCATTTGTTTGTGATAGAAGAAGCTTTTGAATGGACGTTGATTTTTACCTTGAATGTACACGTCCAGACTAGATGATTCTTGCAGAGATTGTTGGTATATCAATTAGACGATGCTCTTATTCATTTAGTGCATTTATTGGTGTAAAACATGGCAAGTAAGCGGTTTTGGTGTTAAAGATATTGAAGCGTTAATCGAAGATGAGGAATTTTATAAACATTTGGAAAATGCGGATAGTATAGATATAGCTGTTTTGCCACCGAATCTGGACGTTTTAAGTGATTGTGATGAAGGCGAAGAAGGTGAAAATGAAATCAGTGGTATTCCTGGGAATATAGAAATTCAATTACACGGAGCTAATGTGTCTAATCGTGATGATAATCCTGATACGCAATGTACTCGTATGAAACCCGATAAAAGCTCTTAAACAAGTACGGGTAAAAAGAAATTAACTAATATTACTTTACGATGGCATAAATCTCAGCCATCCTATACAAACACTATAAGAGAGTTTACAGTCTGAAAATGAGAAAATTAAAATTATTAGTGCTGAAATTCATGATTTATCTCCTGTACAATTGTTTAAAAAAATTTTCTCCAACGTTGTTTATAATTTATTCCAAGAAGAAACGGAAAGATATGGTAACTCTGTAAAACATTTTACTGATTTTACTCTGACTGTTCAGGAATTAAAAACCTTTATTGGATTTTTAATATTTTCTGGTTACCATATTTTACCTTCTGAAAAGCTATATTGGAGTACAGATGAAGACACCAGAATACAACTTGTAGCGGATGCAATGTCTCTAAATAGATACTTGAAATTGAAATTAGTTTTTCACTGTTGTAATAACGACGAAATTGATTTGACTGATAGGTGAATAAAATAACGCATAATAACAACGTCAGAATTCTAACATTATGTGTTTCATTGTAGGTGTTAATAAATAAAATAAACCAAGCATTTCAACAATGGGGTACATTTTCTACTCATTTATTATCAATTGATCAATTGATGAAATTATTTTGAAATACTGTGGGCACAATCGTATGAAGCAATTTATACAAGCAAAACCAATTCGATTTGGATATAAATTATGGGTGCTATGTAGTTCAGATGGATAATGCTACAAATTTTCTGTTTATACCGGCAAAGACAAAAATGCAACTCCAGGTTTACTGCAAGGTTCGCAAGTTATTACAGATCTTTTAGTAATCGTTGAAAATGCTAATGACCATTGGGTATATTTTGATAACTTTATAACAAACCGTGACATACTCATTCATCTAAAATCAATTGGATTTCGTGCAACAGGTATATACTGCAATAATCTATACTTTTCTTATTCCACTTGTTACAGGAACAATGCGTGAAAACAGAACAGATAAATGACTACTTTTAAATTCAAAAGAACTTTCAAAGAAAGAGCGTGGCACATTTGATTATGGATTTGACAAAAATGGTGAAATTTTAATCTTAAAATGGAATGATAACCAATGTGTCACAATTGGTACAAATTTTGACACCATTGAACCACTAGGTAATGCTTCAAGGTGGTGTAAATCTAAACAACAAAAAATTCATGTCCCCCAACCTAATGTTATCAAAATGTACAATCAATATATGGGAGGTGTTGATCATCATGACTGGATAGTTGGAAAATATGCTGTTAGGATTAGAGGCCAAAAAATGGTACTGGTCGTTAATTACAAGAATGATCGACACGTCCATAACGAATGCATGGATTTTGTACAGAAAATTCACGCCACGTTCCTTATCTTGTTTAGATTTCAAGAAGTGTTGCACATTTTATTTAAAACAAGGCCATTCTAGCCATGAAACACAACGTGCATGGCGTAGTGCCTGATAGTTCGGTATGATGAAACAGCCATTGGATAAGACAGTGTAGATGCGAATTTCAAATTGCCAGAAAAAACCTTTGACTTTTTGTTCAAAATGCCATGTAATATTTAGAATGTTTTGAATACCATAAATAAAAATAATTTTTGTTTCATGAAAGGTTAAACGTACTATTTCAGATTGCGCGTAGTACGTTAATTGTTATAAGTGCAATCCTACTACATTGTACCAGTGTCATATATATATAGGACACTTAATTTCTTAAACCGAAAGCGACAAAAAAATCTGATTATTTTATCTAATGAAAATGGATTGGTAATTAGTAACAATTTTCTAAATTTCATTATTAGTTTTGGTACCGTACTTAATGGTTAAATGTCAAAAAAATTGACAGAATTTTATTTTTAATTTTATAAATTCATCCATATAACATGCATATGTTTCTTGTAAATTTTCGAAACAGAAATATTTGATTTTATTCCATAGTTTTTCGTCAGTAACCATCGAAAACAGTATTTTATGACAAATTAGCTATAAAAACTACGAAACATTAAATTAGTAAACTTTACAATAAATGTTAAAACAGGTTATCGTTACTTTCTAAACATTAGTCTAAATAAGTCTTCTATTGTTGAATAAAACACACAATAGCATATCTGGAGTAATTGAGTTAAATGCAGCTATAACGAGTCTTAACAATTGAAGAGTAAATGCAAAATTATGCCATTTTATCCATATAGAATTTTGCGTCTAAAAATTATGTACTAATTTAGTTTGAAATGCTATTGCCAGTGACGTATTTAGATTAAAACAGTGTCATTAGAAGACAAGATGTATGTATCGGAGCAAATTTGAAAAGGATTATGTCATTGCAATTGGTAAAATAAATCATTTCCGTACAAAGTAGTAATAATAACGCTCAAAAGCGCAAAACTAATGGAAATGTTACCTTACTTATAATAAAAAGCTCAAACGTCAAAAAGTACACAACTTCAAGGATAAAGAAATCTCAAAAGAACCACAACGAGAGATAATTTTAACATAACCTAAAATATTCACGTTCTAATACTACAGGTAGTGTAAATGTACATATATCTACAAGAACATTACTCACGAACGAAACTAGAATTATTTAAAAGCTTCACAAACAGATTTCTCGAACAAGGTCCATATCATGGGTTTAATTAACTAGGTTCAATACAACGACGACGAATGGCACATACGAGTCTCAACAAGCAGTCATAAGTGCAGCATCTACTATAATGTTGGTGGTAATGGAAATTTAGTACATGTGTAAACGTACATTTATGGACGTATTGCATCATGACAAAATTGAGATTCTTGTCAAAAGAAAAAGATGAAAACCATTTGTGTCTACAGAAGCTACCAGACTTCAAAGTTTACAGAAAATGATCATCATCAAGTAAAAAATCACATCGTTACCTAGAGATGTTAGTTATTATTCAAGATTAAAATCAAACAAAGAGTATTTAAGCCCAGATTTAAATCTTCATTGAGTGCACAAAGCTTTCTTACTTAAGTATCCAGATTCTTGTGTTACACATAAACATTGCAGACACATGTTTATGCAAGATTTTCCGAGCTTATCGTTTCATCGTCCCCAGAGTTAACACATGTAAAACCTGCGATAAACTTAATTAGTAAGACTGATAAAACTCAGCTTGAACTGCGTCACAGAAAAATACAAAACTCTTTAGTTGCCATATAAATGGATTTGCAACAGGTTATGTTTGTGTCTACCCTAACTCACTCTGATATGTTTTACCTTAGTCAACTATCCTGTTACAACTTGGGGGTACACCTTAACGACACAAACACCCTCGTTCATGTGTATGTGGCACGAGGGTGTTGGAGGAAGGGGAGGAAATGAAATAGCCTCTTGTATTTTACGATTTCTAAATCTGGGTGTAACTCGCAAGAAGAATCTCATAATATGGAGTGATAACTGCGCCGACTATAATAAAAACAAGATGGTTTTGTTTGTAATGTTATTCCTGATCTCCAATTGTGTGACAACTTTTTAGTCAGCGCTCATATCTTTATGGCATGTGACAGAGATTTCGCGTTGATTAAAAAGAAAAAATTAGTGATGAAGAGCTTTGTACCCAACTATTTGTATCATGTTGTAAAGTCATAAAAGTAAAATCCACCATTTTCCATCGTGAACATGGAAAACTTAGGATTTTTTAATATTTCGACTTCAGTCTATGAAGTTATTAATACAAAAACAATGACTAAAGTAGTTCAAATAAGAACAGATTCGAAAAAGACCTGGGAAAGTACTAACCAAAGAAACGTTTAACGATTTGGAAGGCTGGAAGGAAACTTATATTTTGAAGAAAGGTAAAGCACGAGCAGACCTTAAAGGAAACTTCATGTTGTTACTTCAGGAAAGCAAAATTTCAGACAAAGGAAAAAGTCCCTAGCAAGTATGATACAATACCTTCAGCAGCAGGAACATAAGCAGTCTTACAGAAAACCCAGCTAAGAGAGTTCTTGATATCACCTTTTTAATGTTCTCTTTAGGTTGGCACTTAACCCTTTCTTCTTTTTCATATTATTTTTTCTTTTGTTTGTAACACTTTGAAATATAATATAGTCTATTTGCTGCTGAGTGTCCGATATGGAATTATCCCTTAAAACCATTTGTTAAGAGTGTAAATAATGCGACGTTTACTTAAACACCGACCGTTTAGTGTTCTGCAAAATCAACCTAATACTTTAGTAAATAGTTACAGTGATCATATTCTTGAATTGAACTAAGTTGCGTACTTATAGCAGTAGTTCGCAAACATTTATATATTTTGAAAAGTTTTATTTTCTATTTCGTTTTGTTCTAACTTGTACCATAAAATATTACTATATACTCAATTTATACATCTCGTATTTCTTAAAATAAACTACATTTTTCACATTCTAAGTACATTTTTAATCTAAATATATAATTATAACTTTTTTAACAACTAAAATCGATGACAAAATATTTGAATGGGTGAGCTAACGTTATACGCATGAATAAATGTTTGCGAACTACTGTTCAAGTAAGGCAACTTAGTTCCGACTTCAAAATATGATTCACTGTCGAAACTATTTACTAAAGTATTACGGTTGATTTTGCAGAACACTACGAACGGTCGGTATTTAACTAAAGTCATTATTTTACATTTCTCT
This sequence comes from Vesta saturnalis, assembly GCA_036346205.1. NCBI lineage: Eukaryota > Metazoa > Arthropoda > Insecta > Coleoptera > Lampyridae > Vesta > Vesta saturnalis. The sequence continues at coordinate 6,153,906 of JARFJB010000793.1, forward strand.
GTAAACAAGCTTAAGTATTTGGGTTTACTACGACGGAAAGAAAACACAAATTGGTCAGTTAGATAATTCCATATCAAACTGCACAAATAAACTATATAATAAATTCGTTACCATTCTTTCATTTTTCGTAATGTATTGTTTTTAGAATTAAAAATAAGTTGGCACTTAGACCCTTTTGCATTTTCACTCTTCAATTGTTCTTCATTTTCAAAAGTTTGAGAATACACTTGATTTTTTAAGTAGCCTCAGAAAAAAAAGTTTAGAGGTGTTAAATTAGGCGATCTTGCTGGTCAAAACACGGTTGAACGAGTACATATCCACTTTTCAAGTAATCACGAACAATTGCTGCATTATGTACCGGACCACCATCTTGTTGACACCAGCAATTCTGAATAACTGCCAGTGATAAATTATCACTCCTCAACAACATTATTTTCTAGTAAATTTAAATAGAGTTGCGATGTGAGTGATTTGTTGTAAATAAATGGTCCTATTAGCCTCCTACCAAAAATTCCTACCCATATGTTAAAACCGAAACGATGTTGGTATCTAGAAGATCTGTTTAAATGTAAAATGTTTCTGCCCAATATTGAAAATACCGTTATGGATTACCATACTCTCGTCTAACCAGATTATTTTTGATGCAAAAATTCACTGGTATTGACACATTATTGTATACCACTGGCCTAAGTCCCTGACAAACTCTGAATTTGCAAGAGTTCCATTTTTGTTTCTTCAAAATAAAATGGGTAGTCGATTTTGGTACACTAATATTGCGTTTAATGTCTCTCACGGAATTTTCAGGGTTTTCTATAACAACTTGCAAAACACTATTTTCATTTTTAATATTGGAACGTTTTTTTATGATTTATTGTAGGTTTCTTAAAAGAACAAATTGGTTACTAGTCCTTTAAAAATAGATTTTTCATGTTGTTTTCCCAACGTCCATAGTTAATAAAAAAAATAAAATACTACACAGGAAACAAGATAAATACTGAACAAAAAATTGGTAAAAATATACACTGTTAACAATCGGAATTGATTAATGCCAGTAAATGTCAAAACTGTATTCTGAACATTGTTTTCAAAGGCTGCTTGATCATGTGGAAATTGTTTTGGATTCATCTGTAAAATGGGGATTCTTAATGTTTGGAAAATTATGGTAACCTGTTTGACATTTCTTATACATTTTAGGTAATTTTGTTTTGGAAGATTATAACTAACTCTATTATAAAAAATACTGTTTTCGTTGGCCACTAAGATAAATAAAATACGGATACTAATAAAATGGCTTTTTTTTAAACTTGCAAGTAACATATGCATGTGCTGTATGGGTGAATTTGTAATAAAAAATCCCTATTTAAAAAAGCAAACTTGTTACAATAACAAGGTAATCATCATGGGTGATTTTAATGGAAGAATCGGAAAAGATATATTAGGATGAACTAACGAAGAAGAAAAAATTAAAAGCGGAGAAGAACTAATAGAATGTTGCGCACACAATCAGTTCAGAATAAATAATACCTTTTATCCCCACCAACCACAACATACATATACATGGAGGACAAGCGATAGAAAGTCAGTGTGAGTGATTGACTGCATTATAACTAATATGGCAGTCAAACCAGAACAGATCTTGGATGTAAGAGCGCTCACATGGCCTAATATTGGGTCAGACCACAACATGATTTTGTGCAAAACAAGAATGAATATAAAACCATGTAGACAAACACATTCATTATATATAGAAAAAATAAACATAGATGCGTTACAAGACGATACGGTTATGCATGAAAAGAATAAATAAACAAATAAGAAAACAACACAATACTAGAAATAGATACAGTAGAAGAAAGCTGGAGCAAATTAAAAACCAACATACTGCAAGCAAGTAAGCAATAGGAACACGAAGAGTAAATGTGAGAGGAAAACAGGGTAAGACTCCGAGGTTCACAATAGAGATTACAGAACTAGCACAAAAGAAAAGAAAAGTTCACATACAATACGTGCAAATAAGAATGAAGTCAACGCAAAGATTAAGAAAATAAAACAAGATTACTGAATAAAAAAAGGAAAGCGATAAGAACGATAACAGAGATAAGAATAACAGACAGAATCAATAACAACAGAATAAGAGTACAAAGAATAGAAGACGACAGAATCGTCAAGATATGCGCAAATAAAAGACCACATGAAACAAGACCTAGAGGACGACCATCCAAAAGATGGAAAGAGAGCTGGACATCGTCATCTCAAGAGGCATGAAAAATCTGGAACACTGGAACAGTGACGGGATCTGTAACAAACAAAATACACCCACGTACCACACAAAATTAAAAAACACCGAACGCTGTCCAGAACGTCTACTTATTTGCTGTCCAAATGGTTATCTAGTAAATTTCATAACCTCTCCTACCAACAGCCCAACTTCAGTGTGGCAAATTTGTATGAATTTATTGATAAAATTAAAAACATTGAACTTACAGAAAATGAAAATTTAGTCTCATTCGACGTTTGTTCACTGTTTCCGAGCGTTCCAATAGATCAAACCTTAGTTTATTTAGAAGATGTTTTAAAACAAAACCATTTGGACGATAGAGAAGTAGAAGATTTTCTAAATTAACAGATTTGTATCTGAAAAAAACCTTTTTTAAAATTAACCATCAATTTTTCCAGGAAGAACATGGTACGACAATGGGCAATAGCTTATCTCCGTTTATAGCCAATCTATTCATGGGTAAATTTGAGACAGACTTAAAACGCGATTTGCTTTATTTTCCTAGAGTTTGGATTAGATACGTGGATGATGTGTTTGCCATCCTTAATACTAAAATTTGTAGCTTTGAGAACTTTGTAGAAACTTTTAAATTCTAAATTTCCGACAATCAAATTTACCTATGAGTCTCCCGTTTCTTGATACTCTGGTAACAAGAAACGGTAGTAAACTAGATATAGATATTTATCGTAAGGAAACTAGCACTAAAAGATTCATAACCAATGACTCAAATCACTGTAGACAGCATAAACTCGCGGCTTTTAATTTTTTGGTTCATAGATTGCTTAATTTTCCTCTTTCAGTTCAAAATTATAATAAAGAACTGCGCGCTATTAAAGGAATTTCTGCATACAATGGGTTTTCAGATGAAGTGGTTATGAATATAGTTAGGAAACAAACACATAGGATGAGGGTTTAGAACGTAACTACATTAGGTAACGCTAGAGAACGAATAGAAACAAAGTATGTAAAGTTGCCAAACTATCCTGCTTATACAAAATGTCTACCTAAAATCTTTTCCAAAATGAATTTGAAAACAGTCACTACTTCAGATAATAGTTTGCAAACTCTTTTAGGCAATCCAAAAGATAAAGTGGATAAGCAGGATAGGTCGGGAATTTATAAGATTAATTGTAAACATTGTGAACAAATATATGTGTGGGGCAAACTAAACGACCTATCAAAATTCGCTTTAAAGAACATTTAGCTCATATAAAATACAAACGTTGGAACAAGTCTGCCGTAGCCCTACATATGTTTGATAAAAATCATGTAGTAAATGAGGTATCATTAATCAAACATGTTAGTAATAAGCACGAACTTGATTGTTATGAAAGTTTAGAGATCTTCAAAAACAAACAAATTCTAATGAATAATGTTAATTAAAGACCTTTAGGCTACTCTGAACTCATTAAACTTTCATAACTTTCACTTTCACCAGATTAGCAACGAAGGGTTACTCGCTGATGGTATAATGTTAGAAATTTTCTTTAGTCCGCCCTAGTCGACTGCTGATGATGATAGCGTAGCTATCGAAACGCGTTCGGTGTTTTTTAATTTTGTGTGGTACGTGGATGTATTTTTTTGCTCAAGAGGCTTGATTAAGCGAAGTAGAACAGGTCAATGACCTATAGAGAAGAAGAAGTAAGTAAGTTGTGATGGTTGCTCAGAAACGAAACGTCGCACAAAAATTTAGTTAACATCGTCTAATAGATCAGAAAAAGTGCTCTCGTTTGTTTAATACCTCCTTTCACAAGGCCATAAAAACAGATTATAAATTTGCAAAATTCAGTTTTTCAAACATCTTCAAAACTGTTAAAGGTATTTGGAATTTGTAAACGCCATAAATACGATCTCGTTATTAGATAACTTTTGTCCCATTTAACTGATCTTTTACCGATACAGAAATCCCCATGCTGTTCATTATTATCTTGTAAACGCTGCCACTGTTATATATATATATATATATATATATATATATGAAATGTTCTTTTTAGATCGAATGTGGAAAATATTGGTCTCACACAATTTAACATCAAATAATTAAATAATTTAGACCAAAATAAAGAACAATTTGATTGGGACTGAGCGCTTAATAGAAGATTGTTAAAATCAATTTTTACATAATCCAAACTGAGAGTGTCTAATCGTTTGACAGAAGAGGAAAATTTTGCTAATAACCCAATTGATACCATATACCTTTGGTCTAGAAATATATGTGTAAGTGTAGATTTGATGTTTGCTTGGATAGGCAACTAATAATACATAGGACAATCAAAAACTTTGCATTTATTGTGAAAGAACGGAACCTACTGTTTTAGTAGGAATACTGTTCATCGCTTGCCACTATTTTTTCCCATGCTTCTTCTTTTGAGGCTATTCACGAATCAACGCAATTTTTGGTATCTTCATATGATGAGAAGGGAAGCGTCATCGATCAAAACAAGTGTAAATCAGAAGCAACAATTCTGGAGAACGGGGGGTGGGGTAAACCTTCCCAATTGAGTGTTTTCAAATAGGTTTTAACCGGCGGCGCATTATAACGCAGGAGTATAATTATGTCGTGTCTGCAGTAGTCTTCGGTGCACTTTTCCTTGAGTGCTCGACTCAATCTCACCAATTGTGTTCGGTAGACAGCCTCAGTAATGGTTTCGTTCGGTTTGAGCAAGTCATAATACACGACACCAACCTGATCCCACCAACTGCATAACCAGAGGTTTTTTCCATGAAAATTTGGTTTAGCTGTAGATGCTGAAGCGTGGCCAGGTGGTCCTTTTTGGATTATCGTAATGGATCCATTTTTCATCAACAGTAGCTTATACGATGTAGACAACTCTCTCGTTTTGTAACGATTTAAAATAAATCCTTACTTTGTGACAAATTGTTATTTATTTGACTGCCCGGTATGTTTAATTTCAAAAATTAATCGAATTGAATAAATTCTTACACAATAGATTAGATACAGTTTTAGTAATATGTGAAATAGATGTAATAATTTTACTTTAAATGCTTGTAATTACAATTATATAAATTTAGATTTTGAAACATTAATATAATAATTTTACATTTAAAGATTCCGTGGTCAAAGACGAGTTATTTTTATCAAATAAGCCAAACGTGATATCTTTTGCACTATTCAAGACTTGAATCAAGTTATTATTAACATAGTGAGTGCGTGTGCGTGCCCTGATCTATTCGAGTAAGCATATTAATTTAATTTACCTACTACTGTCGATGTGTTGATCAATTAACGTCCGCTATTTTTTTTACATAAGATACAAATAGTAAATCTTATATTACTAGATATTTTACGTATGGGAAATATATTTAACTAACGTTATATTTGCACGTGTGCAATTATCCGATAAGCGTGTTATCAACGAGTTCCTTTGCAGTTTAGAAACACTACGGTTGCCGTCTTTATTAAGTCAGTAGTTCTAGTAATATTAAGGTGGCTATCTATACGTTAATTATTTTTATACCTTTATAGGTGAACATTTCATCAGTGAGTAATCGTTTACAAATAAAATTGTTTTCAAACCACAAATCAACTGCACATTAAGTTTGACCTAAACATTTGCAGAAATCTTTTCATTGTATGCGACTGCATCTGATAATTAGGATTTTTTTTTTCTGTTTAGAATTGTTTAGATCGAAAGTATTTATCCCATATTTTCAACGCCGTCCTGATTAATCTTGTTACCGAGCGTTCAGAATGGTTAGACAGATAAGATCAGAATTTTATTATTTATTTTATTGATTCGAAATTTCCGTCACCGATTGCACTTTAATTTTAAAAATTTAGTGTAAGCATTTGCAGAGACGTGATTACTATTCTGTAACTCAGCTAGTTATGTTTTGTAATCAGGATTTTTTTTGTATGTTAGTTATAAAAGAATAATTTTTGTTTTATATAGCCGCCTTTATTAGTGCCTAACAAACACATTGTGTTTCTATTTTTTTTGGAAATTAGTTGTAGTTTTCCGCCACAAGCGATACCCGTATATACCGGGTGATCGAAATATTGCACCCACTACAGTTATTAATTCTATTTCGAGTAAAATAATTTTTTATTAACAGCAAGTAGCCGATTATTAACTACCAATATTTTTTCTGATTTTGTTTTATAATTTTGGATTGTACGATCTGTTATTTAAGTTGTCAGATCATAACATTTAATTTAGTTATACCGTTAGGCCGTCTCAAACAGATTACAAGGGTTAATTAGTTTATTAGTTTACAGCCTGTGTAGACAAACGACATTTTTAGTTTATATTTTTTGAATGTAGTTTTGGTTTTCCATCGCCGTTGGCAATTATATATATTTTTCCTTGGTTCTGTTAATTATTTTAATCACTGGAGTTTTTAATTTTGTTTTACCACTACCATTTTTTTTTCAGTGGTACCTGACCGTGTATGAAAAATTATTAGTTTATTTCTTTATCGTCTTGAATAAGGTTTTTGTTCTTGTTTGTTATTTTTTTCAGGAATTTAGGTATTTTTTTTTCGCCACCGTTGGCGAAAAATTACGTTATTAATTGACATCGTCAAGCACTATAGTGCGTTTTGTTTTTTTCAGCTGTCCGAATAAATTAGAGGCTGAGTCCTCGCAGCGTAACCACCCAATTTTTTTTAGTATTATTTTGTCCGAGAAATACTAATTTAATTTGTTCCTTTTACCCGCGATAACAATCTATTTTTCTCAAACTGAGACCGAGAGATTGATTTATTTTTTTTTTTGGTTTGACGAATCGTTCTGTTGTCTAATTTCCAACTTATAAAATTATTTTTTTTATTATTTATCCGGCACAGAAAACATTTGCTTCCGACCTCCGTATCAGGAGTTTTATTTTTTTTGTAACTGAATTATTTTTGAATTCCTACCACCGAGACCGCGCATTTCCGACTCAACAGCGACACAAGTCTTAAATACCGGCATCGATCTAAATCTTCAGACACCCTGGTAGACTGACGTCTTCACTGACACTACTTGGACCGCTTTTATCCCTTTTAATTTCCTGCGAAGAGGAATCTAGGCCTCTACACTGTTCACCTAGATTAGCGCTCGAGTAACCTGATTATACCGCGATAGTCCAATCGGAGTTCACCACCCCGCCCGTCTTAAATAATTCTACTAACGATTGACTACCGAAGGTAAACGCGTTATAGTTTATGTCAGAGTAGCAGCCTTTCACATGTCAAAAATTGGCGTTTCGCGGCGTCAGTTCGTATGGAATTCAATTTCCTTGTTCTTAAATCATTCTCAACGTTCTCAAAGTTCTTGTATTTGACACGAATTTTAATCCAATAATGATCCCATTTCCGCGTCTGGAGGAGTAATCGGAGCCCTTGTGCTTGAGTGCTCTACTTGATGCCATCAATTATGTTCGTTAGTCAGCACCACTAATGGTTTCGTTCGGTTTAAGCAACTCGTGATACACCACCCCAAGCTAATCCCACCAAATGCGCAGCAAGAGTTTTTTCCATGAATATTAGGTTTAGCTGTAGATGTTGCAACATGGCCAGGTGGTCCCCCTTTTTGGATTATCATAGTGAATCCTTTTTTGAATCATTCTCAATGATTTCAACCGAAATGTTTATTGAGTCACACCTAATGTAAGTGCAAGTTCTTCTTGTATTTGAAACGAATCTTGATCCAATAATGCTTCCTATTCCGAGTCTTCGTACACTTTCGGCCTTCCGCTACGTTCTTTTTCTTCGATTTCAAATTCACTGTACTTAAACTTTTGATATACTCAACACAACAACTTATCTCACTAAAGGCAGCCTCATCATAACACTTCTACAAGCAACTGATGCGCCTCAGCCAGAGATTTCTTTAAATTAAAGAACTAAATAAAAAGTTCCTGCAAATGACGCTTATTCCGCTCAAAATTCGACATTTTCGCACACAAAAGCATATATTATACTGGTAACAAATCACTAATATTTTAAGGTTATGTTGTTGACAGATGTCCGACCTTACGATAATGACGTTTTACATTTGGCAATTTTAACCATAACTTACTGGCGGCGTCAACTTTTGTCAAAAAATTAATTTAAATTAATAATATGAATAGATACAAATTTTTATTTATCCCAATAGAGTTATGCTGGTTAGCACGTCTTTAATGTGTATAGGCTACGATTTATGTTACGAAAGGTTTATTTAATAATAACAAGTGCAATAATATTTTTCTCCGTCTTAATATGTCGAGTAATATTCAAATAAATTGTTTAATTGAATTGCTGTTAATTTATCCCCTATAACTAATTCAGTAAAAAAATTGTAATTACTGCAGTTCTGTAATGGTAGTTTACAAACCAACACTAACCAAAAACCAAGAATAAAATTATTGAGTAAATTCACGCGTGTACGTTTGTCCTTGTTCATGGTTATTACAGCTCAACTTGAATTATTAAAAGGGATTAGAAAGTAAAAAGGGAAAGTATGCAAGAAAATTGTTCCCTTTAGAAAAATAGAACAGAACATTCACACGCAAAAATTGTGGTTAGAAAAATGTTAGTAGTATTTGCTAAAGTTGGATATACACAAGCAATATTTTCACAAAAGACTAATTATATTTTGATTCTGCTCAGTGGAGAGTGCTGTTTGGTCTCGCATTGAATATTTTATTATAGGGGATCTGTTAGTTCGCTACAGCTGGATTATTACAGAGATATTTGAAGTAGGACAATTGTTTGTACCGATTTCCGTGTTTCATTGCCTGAATTTTTGGTACAACGAATGTATACGGCTTGTTTTGTACAAAAAAAAAAACACCTCCATCAATAAAATGTATGTAAAATGATTTTTCAAGACCCCTAGAATTCGGATTGTTTACAAAGAAGAAACAAATTAAATGAGAGAAGTTTGTAACAGAAAAAAAAAAGTTTAATATCACTTAGATATAATACTGTACCTGTATAAAAGAAGCAGATAACGAATGTAATGATAACAAATTCTTGTCGAAATCTCTCATATAAATTCATATCACGTATTCAGGAAAGCAATATTTTCTAATAACCACAGAAAGGTTAAAGTTCAGGGAGAAACCGTACATTTTGTCAGTTAGAAGGACCTGAGTGAATATCCAGGATCTAATCCGGAAGGACCGCAACAGTTTAAATACTTAAATATACATTTCGCTACTAAAATCCGTCTTACAGCATCCAATGTGTGTACGAGAAAATATTTTCAAAGAAATTTATATTCAAAATAGCTAGTTTAGTTTAAACCGCACTTTGATTCTTGTAAACTTTATAGACTAGTGCTGTTATTTTTCATGTTTTTCAATTGCGGCTCTCGTGGTTTAAACCTCAAGATAGAGCTTTGAAGAAAAACGTTCTTTTGTTGCGTGTTTTCGCTATGGAAGAGGATATTTATATAAGAATATTTCAATGAACCGAACAATATGTATTTTAATACTCATGTGAAGTTATACACAGATTTCATCCATGGATTTTTATTTCGAATAAATCTACTTTAAAAGAACGTAAATCCATAAAAAATACTAAGCAATAACACAACTTAAACACTACATATTAAAGACAATAAAATTACTATTTCAGTGATATTTATTGCAACCATGCCATATATAAAAATAAACGGCAATATTCAATGTTAATGGAGAAAATTGAATTTAACAATTGCTACGCCCAGTATTATCAACGTCTTTTAAATCGCATTTTAAGTAAAGGTCCTTTAAGGTAACTGCCCTTCAAAAATTTGAAGCGTATTATCAAATGAGCTTAAAAGTACATTTAAGTAATGGCCTGAAAAATGTAGGTTGATAGTAAGTATAGGTCGTATGCACTGTAGTTTTGGTTAGTTGAACTAATTTAAAGATTTGTTTATAACTTGTCAGTCTGGTTTCCTATGCTATAACCTTATATATTCCATGTCGTTCATTGTAGACCTCGGATTTCTAAGCACAAATAATTCCCGAAATAATCATTCAATATGCATTTTAAAATTGTTAAAATAAGCATTAAAAAAGCATTTATAAGCACAAATAAACGTTTATATGCAACAATAAGCATTCCTTATGCACCAATAAAAAATTGCGTTATTTTCAGAGTGAAAGGCAATAATGAGTTTTTAAAAAATAAAAACAACAGTAAAGTAGTTCATGTATTTATTTATGGAGCAATATATATTTAAATAAAATACAATGTGCCCTAATGTTCTAAAAGAAACATAAAACGATTAACCCCTAACACGAGGTTTTTTTTAACAACTAAACTCATAAAAAAATTAATGGTAATTTGGTAATTTTCTGAAGTAAAACTTCTTCGCTTTTCATTGAAAATTAATTTATAGGCAGAAAATGATCTTTCAACCTCTACCGATGTTAACGGTGCAAATTTAAGAAACTGCACTAGTTCCAAGGGAATATTACTGGGCGAATCAAAATTCCCTTCCCCTGGTAGTATTTTATCAATGACATCCAAAGTATGGTATCCAAGATTTTTATTAATAACGAAACCAAATTTGCTTTTAACAATTTCCGCAGTTTTTCCGTTTGAACTTTCTATTTCGGTTTTGAGAGTTCTTACTATATTTAAACTATCATTAAGGTAAAGATGGAAATTTTCTAGTTTTTTAATTGCTTCTGCAATGCATAAAAAGTTGCTGGAGATATATACAATATCCTTATGCAAATTCTTGTCTTTCACAAGACGTTTTGCAGTTTGAATGGAAATTGCGTCAGTTTCGTCAAAATCATTAATTAGTTCTGCTATATCGTTAAAATGGTTTGCATAAAAGTCTACTGCTTTTAACCAAGTACCCCATCTTGTAATAATAGGTTCTGGGGGTAATGATAAATTGGGTAAATTAGATTTATAGCGCGTGGGTGCTTTAAGTAATATTTTTTTAATTACAGCAATGAAAGTATTAACGCTTGGATATGAATCCCTAATAGTTTCTGCTATTCGGTGAAGACCATGTGCTAGACACGTCACATGTACTAAGTTAGGGTAAAATGTTTTCAGTAATTCTCCTGCAGCTACCATGTAAGCCGCGGCATCTGTGTACATGAGTAAAACATTTTTGTCGTTAAACTCCGTGGGGAATAGAAATCTTAAGCAGGAATTCACAAAATAAGCCACCGTATTGCTATTCATTTTTTCTTTAGAACATACCAAATATGATCTTGTTGAATCGAATTTGCTTAATTTGCCTACTATAAAATTGGCAATGTAATTTCCTACGGCATCAGTAGTTTCGTCAACTGAAAACCAAATTGGATGTCCTGATACGTCTTCTCGTATTTGCTGTATGGCAGAATTATAGCAAACGTCCAGATAGTTTTTTCTTAATGTTGATTCCGTAGGAATACTGCGATCACAATATTTTTCCAAAAATGTTTTAAAAATTGGATTTTCAACAGCTTTCCACGGGATAATTGCAGCGATTAAAGCACGACACAAATCTTCAGAAAAACCATTTCTTTTCTCAGTTGAATTGGTTAAAAATGTTTGTTTTAATGTGGACCCGAACAGGTATACAATGTTGCAATAACGATGAATTCATAGAGAACTAATAAAATATTTATTTAAGTAACACGGCTCGCGACAATAAAACTGATTCGATAAGTAAATATTAAATGACATTGAAATAACTATAACTCGAAAAGCTACAAAAAAAAAAAAATAAATAAATAAAAAAAATAAATAAATACATAAATAATAATTGAATCATTTGGTCGCTAATAAATACCAGCAAGTCCGATGAGGGGCGCGGAACCAGGAATAGAGCAGTATGGTTGAAACGCGTGGTGTGATCGAAGGGCAGGTAAGAAAGAAACAAAAAAAAATGTACATGTATATGTACATTTTGAGATTCATACAGTAAGTATACGATCTATTATTTACATCTATCTATTATGTCGTGACGGTAGACATAACTGTCCGGTAGTAGGACGATACCGTTAGTAGGGAATGCTACATCGTCCGGGGCACGATTTGGCCAGTAACCGGTCTGCTCGCTATGATATTACTCAAGAAAACAATAAAATTGCCTCGGATCGACCTGGCTACAAGGGGCGGTCAAGCTCGAAACAGACAGGCCCCGTTGCTGACGGCTGTGCAAGGAATGAATGGCGAGTCGGTACGTGGAATGTTAGAGGTATGCATGGTAAAGAATTTGAAATTGCGAATGTAATGTACGAAAGACACTTTGATATTCTGTGTGTATCGGAGACAAAGCGCAAAGGAAAGGATGCTGTGGAGATGGAGGATGGCAGCCTGGCACTATGGTCAGGAGTTGAGACGGAAGTGCATGGTGCAAAAGGAGTTGGAGTGATCATAAGTGAAAGAGCGAAAAGATGTGTTAAACAGTACGAATTAGTATCTCCCCGTGTAATATGGGTTAGAATGAAAGTGGAGTTTCGAAGAATTTTTCTTATTGCATGCTATGCACCGGTGAATGGAGAAAGAGACGAGGAGCGTGAGAACTTCTGGAATGAAGTAGAGAACGTGTTGAACGTATGTAAGCCAAACGAAAGAGTGATTATATTGGGGGATATGAACGGATGGGTGGGTGTACAGAGAGAACATAGTGAACGCGTTCTAGGAAAGTTCGGAGACCAAAGAATCAATGAGAACGGTGAACACCTGCTGAACATCTGTGTGGAGAGAAGCCTGTTTGTATCCAATACGTGGTTTAAACATAAAAATGTGCATATGTATACATGGCAAAGAGGTGAATCTAAAAGTATGATAGACTTGATAGTGTATGATGAACGGCTTAGAAACGTGGTGAAAAACACAAAAGTAATGCGCGGAGCGGAATGTGGATCGGACCACTTTTTGGTTGTATCGAGAGTGTGTTTAGGGCAAGAGTGGGTGTGGAGAAGGAAAACAAACGTAGTGCGAACGTCCAGAATTAGGGTTGACAAACTAGTGGATAATGGTGCGAGAATGAAATACGTAGATGCTGTGAATAAAGAGTTGAATGTGAATAAAACAGTGTGGAACGAACAAATAAAAGACACTGACGTTGAAAGTGCATGGATAAGCTTTAAAAACTCTGTTGTCAATTGTGCCGTGCGAATATGTGGAAGAGTGATTGTAGGTAGACAAAAAAAATGTGCTTGGTGGAATGAGTCGGTAAAAAGGCAGTAAGTAAGAAAAAGATGCGTACATGGCAATGATTGCTGCAAAAATGAGACTGAGAAGAAACGATTGTATGAGGTGTACAGATTAAGAAACAAAGAAGCGAAGGAGGCAGTGAGAATAAGTAAAGAGGAAGTGATGGCTGTAGAAGGAGAGAAAATGCAGAATGATTTTGAGGGAAACAAAAACTCTTCTGGAAATGGGTCAAAATACAAAACGTGGCCCAAAACAGAACGCTGCAGGAGTGATGAATGATAGAAACGAAATAGTATGGGACGATTGTGAAGTGAGGAAATGCTGGCAAGAATATTTCGGAAAGCTGTACAGTAGTGAGGAAAGTAAGACTGAAGATTAAATAAGGAGAATATAGAAGAAATGATGAATGAAACTGAGAAGGATATTGGAATAAATGAGGTAGAGAAACGGTAGGAAGGTTGAAAACGGCAAGGGAGCAGGTGTAGATGAAATCACTGGTGAAATGCTCAAGTATGGTGGTGCAAAGCTTATACGAAGATTGCGTGAATTATTCAATGTATGCCTTATGTGTGGAAAAGTGCCGAGTGATTGGAAGAGCGCGATGATTGTACCATTGTATAAGGGTAAGGGGAACAAGAGTGATTGTAAGAACTACAAAGGAATAAGCTTGCTCAGCGTACCTGGTAAAGTTTTTGGAAGAATACTTATTGATAGAGTACGAGAAACTACACAATCTAAGATGTGGGATGTGCAAGGTGGCTTCATGCCAGGGAGAGTATGTGTCGATCAGATGGTTGCTCTCCAGCAGGTGATCGAAAAGTGTTTAAAGGTAAAAAGGAAGTTGTACTGTGCGTTTGTAGATCTGGAGAAAGCATATGACAGAGTGAATAGAGAGAAGCTGTGGAAAATATTAAATGAATATGGCGTAAATAAAGGTCTAATAAATGGAATAAGGGCAGTATACAACGGTATTCGGGCATGTGTTAGGGTGAGAGGAGGTGTGAGTGAATACTTTAATATTGAGCAAGGAGTGCGACAACGCTGTGTGATGTCACCGTGGTTGTTCAATATATACATTAGACATTAGACAAGCATGTAACGATACAAATGATGTATTGGTTGGTGACGTAAATGTATGACTCCTGGTGTATGCAGATGACACAGTCTTATTGAGTGACAGTGCGGATGAGCTGCAAACCGCTCTGAGGAAGTTTGATACAGTCTGTGAGAGCATGGACCTAAAGGTAAACGTGAACAAAACTAAGATTGTGGTGTTCAATCGGGAAGGTGGAAAGGAGAGTAGAGCATTTACTCTGCAAGATGAAATTGTGGAGCAAGTGGACGAGCTGGTATATCGCGGTAGAATGTTTACAATTGAGAGCGAGATTGGACGAAGGGTCAATGCTGGAAGGAAAGTGATTGGAAGTATGTGGACGATAATGAGAAATGAAAGCACGAGTCTAGCTGCGAAACGAGCAATCTATAATGGCGTATTCGTCCCGTCAGTACTGTATGGAAGTGAGACATGGGTATGTTAAAAAAAGCACGAAAGAAAAATAAATGCCGTGGGTATGAGATTTCTGAGAAGCGCATGTGGTAAAACGAGACGGGACAAGATAAAAAATGAATGCATCATGAGGGAGTGTGGTGAGGAAAAGACTATGATGGATAGATATAAAAGTTGTACATTACGTTGGTTTGGTCACATTGAGAGAATGAACAACGCAAGATTAACGAAACAAATATATGTGGGTGAGGTTAGGGAAAGGCGGCCTGGTAGGCCGCGTAAAACTTGGCTGAAGGTAGTAGAATCTATGATAAAGGAAAGAAAGATAAGGAGTTTTAAAAACAGAAGGGCATGTCAGAGACTATGTATGAATCTTGCGGAAGCTAGGGAAGTATGCGGAGATAGGAAAGCATGGAGAAAGATTGTGAATGAAAAATAAATAAGAGGCAGGGATTGTTTTGCCTACCCCGCAAGGGAATGGCGTGAAGGTTAAGTAAGTAAGTAAGTTAATGATTGTTTTCGAGCAACACTGGCTTGATGCAAAGATGTTTTAACGTGTTGTTGAATTTGACTTCTTTGTTGCAAACATTACAAAATATGACGTCACCATCAGATGAAAAGCAGTCGTAGTCTTTTAACCACTGTTTATTTAGCACACTTTTTGGAAGCTTATCCTTTCCCATTTTTGTTTTTTTAATAACCGAAAGTTATAGTTTAATTATCTAGTAATCAGTTGAATTTAATTAGAATTAATTTCATTTGCTGTTACAAAGTCCATTGAAGCAGCAACAGTAAGTAGTCACTACCGAATGTACATGAAAATTCAAACTGAGAATGTTTTTCAAGTAGAAGGGATAGAAAACCACATGTTTTAAGGCGGCTTGACCATTCGGCACCTATAAAGCACGAGGCGATCACGTGCTGTACACTTGTTTACGCTGCTGACTCTTGGTTTTGAATATACTTGAGTTGTAAACAAACATCTGTGCCTACTTAAAATACAGAATTCTCGAAAATCTTAACAAGTAAGCCGTCGGATTACGACATAGTTAATCTCTAGAGTGGTAGCTTATTGTATCTGTCGTGTTTATTTAAAAACGCATTGTTGAAGAGATTTTAAATTAGACAAGCTTAAATTTTAAATATAAGTTCAAACGTAAAAATCCTCGAGCAGAAAATAAGCACAAATAAGCACGTTTTACATAAATAAGCACTTAAACACCAAAATAAGCAGAATAAGCATAAATAACTTTAGCTCATTTTCCATCAAATTGTCTGAAACGACTTTATTTTTATTTACAAGGCAGTATACCTAATACACACAAATAAGCATTTGCTTAGAAATCCGAGGTCTATTCATTAGTAGTATTGCTGTAGTTTCCTTTTTATTTTTATTAAATTAGTTAAAACGGTTTTTACCCTTTTAAAGGCCGTATACAGTTACACTTTACACAAAGACATTTTGCAAGAACTTGTTAGTTGTGCCTAACACTAATAAAATAAACAATTAAAATTGATGTTGCAGTTGTAATTTTCAAAATAACATGTGTTCCAAAAAGGGGAACGTTGGCCTCTTATGTTGTCCAGAATATCGTAATAAATATAACAGGTATAAAAGAGCAGTAATAGCCTAAGAACAAAGATTTATTTTTGTTTTTGCATTTTACATGAAAAAGTATGAAACTTACATAGCTAGAATAAGTGCATATAAGTAAAAAATGTACAAAGGATTCACTTATTTGAATGGTACTGTTCAAAACAATAATTTTTTATGTAGTCGTTTTTCGCATTTGTTACATTGTAGTCTGGTATTTTTCTGACAAACGACGCATCGCCCTTGAGTGATAGTAACAGGCATGTGATTTATTCCATCAAATCTGATATCCCACAGTACAGGTACAGACGGTCCACCTTTTCTTTTCCACCGGGTTGCACGAAATTTTAGCAAAGCCACTGCAACACTTCTTCGGAATTCCAAATGCACAGTGTTTTCCTTGGGATGCACATGCTGATGGAATCGAAAAGCTGCTACAACAGCTAAATTCAATGTGCATGGGAGAAAAGGTTCCACCACCATTTTTTTATCGTAACTGGCACATAGACGATCCGCTAAGTCCACACCGCCCATCCCCATATTGTAATTTCTAATTACATTAGGTTGTACAATCTCCTTTTTGTTTTCAGACTTTACACGCCTGGTCGTTTTCTGAAGAGGGGTAACTAAAATAATTGCTAGCCATTGTGACGACAGAATTGTCATTCCATTTTACACATAGTACGGTACCATCTGATCTATAATAGGATGCACCCCTATCTTGCGTTTTCAAGACGTTTGATGAAATAAGAGGACGCGTATTTGTTCGATTTTCTCTGACAGTACCACAAGCACGGATGTCTCGTTCTTTCATAAGATCATAACTTGCAAAGAAAGTATACAATGTGATTAGCTGGGTCTTCGATTACCGATAACATATTGTTCACCACCCGTTTCCCTAATGGAGTTGAAGTAGTATAAATTCCAAAGTTGTAAGGATAACCGTCGCTTCCACAAATTATCCATATTTTGAAACTGAAACGAATAGGCTTGTTCTTTATAAACATTTTAGCAGACTGATGTCCATGGTACGGTACCATCGCTTCGTCAATACTCAGATGTTTATGAAAAACTCCAAATTGTTGAAGCTTTTCTTTGAGTTTTTCATAAAACACAGATTCTTTTGCAACTTTATACTGAACTAAATTGTTATTATCGTCAAGGTGAAGATGCCGTTTTATTATGCGGAACCTTTCTCTACTCATGACTTTAGGAAAAATTGGTGCTTGCATGTCTTCTGACGTCGACCAATAATCATTTGTAGAGGCAAAACTGTGGTAACCGCTAATGAGAAGTAACCCAAGAAATAGACGCAGTTCTTTTTCGGATAAACTAAACGTTTGACAATTTCTATCCCTCCGGGCATAAAGTTCTGTTTGATCGCGAATGAAAATGATAATCTCATTAGTAAAGAACAAGGAAAATATTTCATAAGGCGATTTTCCACAATGTTCTTCTCCTATTTTGGCGGGATCACTTGCCTTTTGTATAATTCCAACATTCTCCGTTTTTTCCATATTCCGTTTCTTTCTACAATCACTTCGTTCTCTTCGTCGTCAGACAGTTCCAACTCATTACTATGCAATTTTATATCACCTGGTACATCCTGAGGCAGATCTTGCTTGTCCAGAATTTCATCATCGTCAAATTCCTCATCGCTTTGAATATTTTGATCTCCAAAGCTAGGAGGTAAAATTACAACATCAACTACATCTTGTGATGTTGAGGCTTCAATATCCTGCACAGCATTTTTCAAGAATTTATAACTTGTGATGCTCTTCCTAAAATATCGCTTTTATTTACAATTTATTCCGTCATAATTTACTATATACACTTACCCATAGAATTTCTTAGGATCCATTATTGCTACTAACAAATCGAGAAAAGCACGTCACTACTACACAGGAAACAAACCATACATGGAATAATACCCAATGTCTGTGTGACTAACGCGTCTATTAATGTCTAAACTTGTAAACTGCAGCATAATGTAGTTTTATCACTTTTACTGCACCGGCGCGACCAACGTTCCCAAAAAAGGGACATCTCAAATTCTTGCATTGCTGTGACTACCTCAATAAAACAAAGAAAAATATATCTTACTTATTATATTATGATGAATCATTTCACAATGTTACAAGGCTATATTCCAATTTTGGATGTAAAACGACAATAATTACACGATTTATTCCCAATTTTCCGCAGACTCTACGTGCTACACAAAAATAAAAGTGTTTGATGAGTGCTTTTTCTAAAAAATTACAGATAATTGAGAAATGTAAATTAATCACAATCAACTAGAGTGCTTTTACATTAAAACCAATAAATTATTTTTACTTAAAATTAACTCAGCTTTGTATAAAAAAATTACCTACGTGATGTTCCCAAAAAGGGAACGTTGGCCTTTAAAAGGTTAATAATCATGAACAACAAACGTGTTCGAGGTAAAAATTTCACCAAGAAGGAGTAATTGGAATTGTTGTCTCTTATAGTTCAATTTAAAAAGATCATAGAAAATAAACAAACCGATGCAGTTTCCAACAAAGAGAAGGTAACGAATTTTATATTACATTTCTGTATGTAACTGTCAATTTTCATGTAGGCCACTGCATGAGAATCAGTTAAACAAAATATGATGAGGCACACCCACTACAAATGCGGACAATTCAACAATTGATGGCCAAATATGAAAATTTAAAAAACCAGGTCCAAAAGTATGTTGCAGACAATAAACGTATTGTGTGTGGAACTGGTGGAGGAGACCACAAATATGTAAAGGCTGTTGTCTTAGAAGCAGTGTTAGAATTAATCAACAAGAAAACTTTATACGGCGACGTAAATAATTTTGACGATGATTTTGTAATGGCAGTACCGGAAGAAAATGTATTAGTCAAACCTGTAAACAATTATTATGAAAGTGATGCAGAATTTGTTGGTGACATTGGTGAAATGGATGTCATATTGAATACACCGTCGACAAGCCAACCATTGCCACGTGATCCCATATGCGATGTGGTGTTTTAAGTCAGCTCGATGGAGTAATCTACGGGATTTCTTTGCAACCTTTCCATGGCGTGAATATTGTTTTAAGTCGTCCTCTTCTTCGGACATCGCTCTTTCAGTATCTGAAGTCATCCATATGGGAATGGAGTTATACATTCCCAAAAAACAGTACCGTATAGGTCATTCATGTTCCCAACCCTGGTTCAATAAGGCATGTGCTGATGGAATATCTTTAAAAAATAAATATTACATTAAATGGAAATCTAATAAATCGGTCGACAGTCATGTAGAATACGTTGGTGCTAGAAATATCTGCAAAAGTGTCATCACTAAAACTAAAAAGTTGTTCGAACAACGAAAATGCAATGAACTAGCTACATCTCCTTTAGGCAGTCGTAAATTTTGGTCTTTAGCTAAAGCCATTAGTAAAAACTTTGGAACATCTTGATTTCCCCCCTGACATCTATTGACGGATAGGTAGTTGCTGATTCTGTAGACAAAGCGAATGTTTTTTGTGGATTTGTTTGCATCAAACTCGTGTTTCAATGATTCTGGAAAAGATGTGCCCCTAGTCAACTCTTCTTCATACGCTATGAAACCAATTCATTTTCGGTACAAGCTCTTGGAATCGATCATCAGTAGGCTTGATCTCAATAAGGCGACTGGCCCAGACGGTATCCCAGCTATTGTCTTAAAGAAATGTTCCCCCGAACTGGTACCAGTCCTATCTAAGCTCTATACGATCTCTATGTCTTCTGGGGAATTCCCCTTCATCATGGAAGTTAACAAATGTTCAATCTATTCCCAAAAAAGGCGATAAGACCGATCCCTCAAACTACCGACCAATTGCCATCACTTCCATTTTGTCTAAAATCATGGAATAAGCCATCAATCAGCAACTGCTCACGTTCCTTGAAACTAACAAACTCCTTAGTGACCACCAATATGGGTTTAGGCAAAGTCGTTCAACAGGTGATCTTCTTTCATATGTGACCCAAGTTTGGATCAATACAGTAGAGCAGTCCGGTGAAACAGTTGTAGTCGCTTTAGATATCTCAAAGCATTTTACTAAGTTTGGCATAAGTGTTTACTTGCCAAACTCACCTCGTTTGGGTTAATACACTTTTCCTGCTGTACATAAATGACCTTATTTCTTCAACAACTAACCCCATCCATTGCTTTGCTGACGATAGCACTTTTCACTGTAGTTCATCTCAGTCTACTCATAGTGATAATCCACCTTCTATGTCAAATCAAGAAATTAAAGCTGAAATGGCAAATTCAATCAACAAAGACATTCAAAGTATTCTCGAATGGGGAAGCAATAATCTAGTTAAATTTAATACTAACAAAACTCAGTGTTGCCTTGTGCCCGCCAAAAAAGATCGATCATTTCCTGTTGTAAGTATGAATGGCTCAGTTCTTAAATTTTCTCTGTTGGGTATGACTGTATCTTCAAATCTCTCATGGGTTGACCATCTTCTGTCAGCTACCAAAACAGCTGCTCGTAAAATAGGCTTTTTGTACATATCTAAGGAGCACTTTACCTCTCGACAACTCCTTCTGCTGTATAAGACCCAAATTCGGCCTCATCTGGAATATAATTCTCACCTCTAGGTTAGTGTTCCCCAATACGCTCTCAATATCGTTGATCGTATTCAAAAGAGAGCGATTAGGCTTATAAATGACCCGTCCTTAACTTCTCAGATACAGTCCCTTGAGCATAGAAGGATGGTTTCAGTTCTTTCTTTGTGTTATCGTTATTACAACGGCTATTATGCCGCTGAATTATATTCTTTGATACCATCTCGGGCTATCTTTGCGAGAAACACCCGGTTCACTCATTCACATCATCAGTATGCAGTACAAATCTCCACTTGTCGTACCAAACGGGCGCAATCCACATTTTTCTACACGGCTTCTAAACTCTGGAATGATCTCCCTAGTTCCTGCTTTCCTCTCACTTATGATATGAGAAAATTTAACCTAGCTGTTCATAGGCATCTATTGGCAATTCATTATCCCTCTATCTGTTCCTGAGTGCTTTAGCACGATAGGCCAAATTTAGCCTGTTCAGGTCCACAATCATAAAAAAAAAGCAATACTGTGCCAGTGAAAACTGCACAATCTTCAAAAAATAAAATAAAATTTTTGAAAAAAAGAAAGGTATATCAGAATTGAACGTTCTTGCTGATACCAAGGCTGAAATGCATCAAGAAAAAACAAGATTGCTAATCTTAGAATGTGAAAATATATTAAAATATATTAAAAAGAAAACAATTAAATATAAGTAATTAATTATGTAATAAATGAATATAGGAAGTATTATCTTAATTTTATAATAATGTTTGAAAATAGTGGTAAATTAATCTGTCTGACGTTGTTGTTGTCATCATCACCACCAATTTCATTGAGTCATTCCATTTCATTCAACAATTCTTCTTCAACAGGTACTGGTTGTTTCATATCGATAGCTATGTTACGCAGCACAGCAGTAGCTACTATAATAGTTTTTGCCAATTCATGCGTTACTCTCATGCCTATCGAGAATATTGGAAATCTACGTTTCCACGACCCATACTGCCGTTCAACTGTGTTTACGTGTTTTTACATGACTTCTGTTATAAAGGGCTTGAGCAGCATTCGTTGTTTGCAGCAGTGGCGTTAAAAGATAACTACAATTTTTATATCCACTATCCCCGAGGATGTAGTGATTCTTATATAAAGGACACTGTAATATTATTTTTAAGTTAGAATTATAAAAAATTGTCTGATCAGGACTGGATCCTGGCCATCTAGCTACAATGTTGCAGATTTTTAAATCGGAATTAGCTAACGTCTGCGCGTTACGATAAATTTCAGCATCCATTTATATTATAGGTAAGACCTTTTCATACCTAACTTACCCGGTGATTGAATTTTCATATGTGCGCAATCTATGGTTCCTACAACATTAGGAAAATGCAATTTGGTAAAATCCTGCACTTGTCTCTTTTATTTCACCCATGGTCTGGGGTATTTTAATAAATGTAGGACGTAATCGGGCTATTGCATCCGAAACCCTTCTAACGGTTCTACTAGCAATGAGTTTTGTAGCACCACTAAAGTCTCCAACAGTAATGAGCATACAACCAGTAGCATAAAACCATAAGGTTAGCAATAACTGTTGCATTGGTAACAAAAACTGATTTCTGTTAGATGGGAACTTAATATTGCTCTGCACATGTCCTAAAATTGTTTGAACTGTCACTTTGGTAAATCTAAATCTATCGATCAGACAAATCAAGGAAATGATTTTTTCTTTCTTTTATAATTTTCTGTTTCCGTGTTCCCTGAAATATGAATTGTGTAATTTGACATTGTTTCAAATTATAGTGCAAGCACCATCCTTAATATATGGCAAACACAACTTGCCCAAGATATTAATACTTCATCAGAAGAATCAGAAAAACATTCTGACGTACTTGAATTAATATTTTAAAAATTAATAATTTTTAAATAACAACAAATTATAGCAAACTGACAACTGAGCAAAACAATTATTGTAGGTTAAAATACCCGGAAATATTTTTAAATGCGCCTTTACAAATTTTAAACGGTTGGAAAAGTAGTATTTAACTTAAATGTGTTTTAAATCGTATTTAAACCCTAAATGTCAATTGATAATACAGTCTAAATCTCCTTTAAGGTTAAATGACCTTTAAAATTTTAAATGTACATTTAAAAACGTTAATAATACTGGGCGTTAGACTTTTAAAGTTTACATGATAAAACAAAACTAAAATTAACTATGAAATGCCATCAACCATAGCTCATTGATTTAAAGGTTAAAGATTAACTTACATGTTTATATTCACACGCGTGTATATTGCTAGATATCAAAAATAGGTTTACACGTACATAGAATCTACATAAACAATACAGCTCAAGTCAACCGTAAAATGTAATCAACCCTGCTAATTAATTAATTATTAATTAATCAGGATAAACAGTCTCCTGTACGTGTTTACACGAACGGTCACGGTCATCGCCAAAAATTTAAAACTTTACTGGACAAATTATTTTACAAAACAATTTATATCAAGTTTCTTCAAAAAATATGGCGCCGACCACTTTTCAAGAGTTGACGTCGTATAACGTCACAATGAAATGGGCGTGGCCTCGTCCTTTCTCTCGATTTCTTTAAGATGTAATTAGGACCCTTTTGGCAATATTTAGAGGCTTTTTGGACAGTAGGGCTTCTTTTCAATCCCTTGATGACGTATTTATGGTCCTTCAGTTATCTTTAAACCCGATTTCGGGCCCTTTTGGCACTATTTAGAGGCTTCATCTCGGTCCTTGGGAGTAGACAACCAGCTTCTATTTCGAAGTCATCTCTTGATTACGCATTTAAGGTCCCTTTGGGATGTTTGGCCCCTAATTAAAGCTTTTTTAGCAGTCCAGCCCCTGTAGATAGACAACCCCAGTCGTCTTTGGTCGTCCCACACCAACTTGTTTTTGATTGGTAGTCCCCTACCTCTAACCACTGGTCCGCTTGCATCTGATTCGCTGTCCCCAACGCTAAAAATTACATCTGACTGGTCGTCCCCCACTTCGCGGCTGGCATTTGGTTAGGTTATACGACCAAACCGCACTAGGTGTAGTGAAGACTTACCAAAACAATATACATATACACGTCAATTCAATTTTTAAAATCTTCAAGTTCAGTTAATATTAAAAACAAAACCGCTCAAAACTTAAGGAAATTTTGAAGTATAGAAGTTACCAGAAAATTATAGATTACACTTTGTATACTCGTATAACCAAAGCAGTAAGACGTTGTCGGTATATGTTCTAATTTACCCACTATAAATATGAAGTAATATATTATAATTGTCATCAATATTGAAATAAATATCACCCAATTTGGAAATTAATCAAGTCTTACTTTTTAATCACAAAATTACTAACCACTACGTTAAAATTAAAACAAGCATACCGATCTATGTGTACTTTATAAATTATATTTGATTATATTTTCTCTCAAACTGGTTGCAATTTTTACCATTGCAATATATATTTTAACGTTTGCAAGTATGAATCGCCTTGATTAAAATTTTAACTTTTATTCTCATAAATATAACAGTAAATAATGAGCAATTATATGATAAACAAGTCTCTGCAACTAAGGTCAATATTGTTTGTCTAATTAAATCAACGCAACAAAGTAATTAAATTTTGTAATCGGCTTGTCTACAAAAACTCAATTTGAAAAATAACAAAAGGATTTATTTCACTCCTGTTACAACATAAATTAGCACAGATCGCTGTCCTCTTCAGGAAATAAACTAACGTGCGCAAACGTTCTAAGGGTTTGTTAACAAAAGCCTACCTTTCCACTTTTATAGATTCTCATCCCCATCTTGCTATCGTCACCAAATATATAACCGTTAAATCAAAACCAACCACTCTCAAAGGGTTTAAATGTCACGTACCTTTGCCAAACAGAAAATATGAAAGGGAACAAAACTCAACAAAAAAAATCATTTTTCGTCGTCATCTTTAAATTT
This sequence comes from Vesta saturnalis, assembly GCA_036346205.1. Classification (NCBI taxonomy): domain Eukaryota; kingdom Metazoa; phylum Arthropoda; class Insecta; order Coleoptera; family Lampyridae; genus Vesta; species Vesta saturnalis. The sequence continues at coordinate 6,178,931 of JARFJB010000793.1, forward strand.
TTGAGACAAACGTAATTAATTCTTAGAAAATTTATATATTATTATATGTATATATTTATTATTTGTTGTAAAGAAAAAGTATAAAAACGAACTTGACCTTATTTTTCAAGCTCTATAACCTAAAAATATTTTCATGTATACAGGGTGTTCCACTTTTGCTGCACAGCACTCTACTCTTTTATTTTAAATGGACACCCTGTATAATATTACATTTTTGTATTCTCTGTTGAAATTGAGTTTTGTTAAGCATACATGTCACTTACAGCCCACCGTTTCGGCGTTATTTTTTGAAAAAAAATGACGTTTGCGGCATATTCAAAAATGATTAATATCTCGCAAAGTAAAATAGGTAGAGACATGCGGTTTTGACCATTCGATAGAGCATGAAAAAGTCAATAGAAACTTATGAAAAGAATAATTTTTGAGATTTTTGCGGGTACATTTTCGATTTGAATTTTTTGAATAGGACGCGGATTTTTTTTCTCTTTCGATTTTGTTAATACACATATGGGTCTATCTTTAGCCGTTTTTACAGAATTGGCGATTTTATATTTTTTATTTTCTTTTTTGCTATATCGCAGTGGCTATGTAACAGAAAAACAAGGAAAAGGACGCAAAATAATTTATTTTAATTTTATGTTAATCATATTTCATTTAACAAACTAATGCTATAAGAAAAACAATCAAAAGGAAGCAATTAAAAGTATTTTAATTCAATAAGTTTCTCAAAATGTCGTCCATTTTATTATAAGTCTTGACATTTTCGTATTGCATTGGAAAATGCGATTTTTATTTTGTTTTTTATTGTTTCTTGCGTGATACTAGATAACAAATTACCAATATTTATCATGGTGTAGATGATATTTACGAGTACACTTTTTTATTGAAGTAGGCTTTGCTAGATTTACATGAAGTACAAAAACAAATAAATAGCAGAACTTGACATATTAGTTGCAATTAGCTCTTAATCAACATGAATTTTACTCAAAACGAATTAGTGGATATGGTATTTGTTTTGGTCGAGTGTCAAAGAAATTGTCTTTTGGCTGTGCATGTGTATAAACAAAGATATCCTGATCGACGTCCTCCAAGTACCACTGCGTTACAAAAAACAAACGGGAAGGGTACACTACAAAGCAAATTGTTCAAAGAAGAACAGTTAGAACAGAAGAAACTGAATTTATGGTAATGCAGAGCGTTGTCGAAAATCCAAACGTCAGCACAAGCAAAATATCTAATGCCATTGGTACTATTAGTATTACTTCAGTAAGACGGGTACTAAAACATCATAAATATCATCCATATCATGTATCACCATAAATTAGATGTGGGTGATTTTAAAACAAGCAGAGCTTTTTGTTAATGGATGTTAACTAAGTTAACGTTTACGTCCATTATTTTATTTACTGATGTAGCTACCTTCCAAAGCAACGGCCAAGGATACCGTCAGAATTTTCATTATTACGATAATATAAATCCACATATTGTGCGATCATCAGACTAAGATGGACAGTAAATGTATGGGGACGAATTGTAAATAACTTTGTGGTAGGTCCTTATTTCTTTGATCATCATTTGAATGGTAACCGATATTTGGAATTTCTAAATAATGTGTTACCTGAATTATTCGACAACATAAAACATATCACGTGGTATCAGCATGATGGCGCGCTTTGCAACTATGCTCGAAATGTGCAGAATTTTTTAAATCTTCAATTTCCCAATCGTTGGATCAGCAGAGGAAGTCCCGTGTCATGGCCTGCAAGATCGCCGGACCTAACCATGGACTTTTTTATGGGGGTTTGTCAAAAATTTCGTATATGGAGAAGAACCCACAACACAAGAAGTAATGAAACACAGAACAAAAACCGCATTTGCTAACGTAACTCCAGAAATGCTATTAAATGTCCGTCAATCTCTGCAGCAAAGGCTTGAAAAGTGTTTAGAATATAAAACGCACAGAATTTTGAGCATCTCTTGAATTAAAATGTTTGTTATTGTTTACTTTTATTTTTTACTAATAGTTTTAGTTTGTTAAATGGAATATGATTAACATAAAATTAAAATAAATCATTATTTTGGGCCCATTTCCTTGTTTTTCTGTTACATGGCTACTGCGATATAGCAAAAAAGAAAATAAAAAATAGAAAATCGCCAATTCTGTAAAAACGGCTAAAGATAGATCCATAAATGTATTAACAAAATCGAAAGAGAAAAAAAAAATCCGCGTCTGCCTACGTAAAAAAAAATATACCTTTCTATTTAAAAAAAATCAAGTTATCCATGATTAAATTTTTCAAAAATCAAAAATTTGCCCGCAAAAAAATCGGTATCTCAAAAATTATTCTTTTCATAGTATGTTATTGACTTTTCATGCTCTATCGAGTGGTGAAAACCACATGTCCCTATCTATTTTACTTCGCGAGTCATTTTTGAGTATGCCGCAAACGTCATTTTTTTTTCAAAAAACGTGAGATAACGCCGAAACGGTGGACTGTAGGTGACATGTATGCTTAATAAAATGCCCCTCAATTTCAAATTTATAAATGTAATAATATACAGGGTGTTCCATTTAAAATAAAAGAGTAGTGGAACACCATGTATACATGGAAATATTTTTAGGTTATAGAGAACAAATAATAAAGATGCTATGAAATTATAATTAATAATATTTTTTTGTAAATAATGATTAAGCAAGGTGTATTAGTTATTGGTATTTTTTATCGTTTTACACCGTTTTAAAGTAAATGTATTCCAAATAAAAATCCGTGGATGAAGTCCGTGGATGGCTTCCTATGAGTTATTTTAATCATTCTGAAACTACTTCGCTTTCTATCTTAAAAATATTTAAAACTAATTTGCAGTAAAAAAATTCCTCGCTATTGTAACAAAATTTAATACTTTGAGGGATAATTAAAACCACTCTCAGTATAAATTAATTGAAAGTTAAACCAGACTTTTCCCGAGATTTCATTAGGGAAAACTATTGCAATTTTCAACCAAGCAACAAAGTGTCTTCTAATTTAAATATTAATTTAACCGCTAACTTGCAAAGCTGTGCATCGCCAGTATTTTTTTCTTACTCTTCATTAAAAGCAACAGTTCACCATTAAAGCAGACTCATAAACACATACCTAATTTACTGTAAAATGAATTTAGTATCCGAAACACATCGAAAACTTATTAACGCACTAAGTTTTCGTTGGTAAACCAATTGATATAAGAAAATTGATTATCCATTTTCTTTTTGCTTAAATTAATTATGAAAGTAAAGTTTTCACGGTGATCCATTACTAAATATAATGGATGTATTTTAATGGTGTATTTTATACATTTACAAACTTTGAACAGTGAACCAAGCAGTAGTTTAACGTTATTTGGGACAGTTTTTAGTTAGTTGTGAATTTCAATACTACAACATTTAAACGTACCTTTTCTTAATATAACATTATTTTTACCAATTTAATACTTTATATTAAATTATTACATGGTGTATGAAGTGTAACAAATAAATAATTACGAGTTAATTCAAGAATTTTGGAAAATGTCATCCTCAAATGATAAATTGCCTAAAAAAGGTGTGACAGACAAAATAACTCCATAAGAAACAACATTGAGATCATCTTTGCCACCAACACGAAGATCCATAACATGCTCCAGAACTCAAAGACGAAAATTTCAGGAACAAGAAGTGTACAAAATACCGTATACGGAGTGTGCAAAAACCTACATAGAACAAACCAACCGACGCATCACCGTATGCAGAGAAAAACATCGTAACGCGATACTGAAGACTCTGGCAACCTCTTCACTGGCAGGATACAGCACACAAAGTAATTTCGATAACGTCAAGATGCTAGCTAACATCCAAAATAAAACACACCGAATATTTCGGGAGACTATCAAAATTAAAAAATGATCGTCCTGCATGAACACACGGAATGATATACAAAGGTTACCCAATCCCTGCAAGTCGCTTCTAAAGAAGTACTCACCAGTTACCACACGAAACGACGCCCAAACAACTAGAAAGGGAAAACCAAACGAAAAAAGAAAGAAAGAAGTAAAAGAAGCTGTAGTCGAAGTGAAAGGGAAAACGTCAGAGAGAGAATGACAGACACCTCAACGAATAATTACACGAGCATCGTGTCGGAAATCACCAGTAGTCGGACACGGGTCACATGGTGCGAATGCTCGATCACCCGATCTGTCTGTCTTGGGTTTGTATTTGTGGGGAACGAAAAAGGATAAGGTATGGAAGATCTTAGAGAATCCGTAGTATAACCTTTGCTAGTCTTAATTGGCGTTCTTTAAGAAAAGTCACAAAGGTGTAACTTGTGTCTTAATTATAATGGTATATCATTTTGAACATATGTACAAATATCCTTAGGTAATATTTTGTACCTTTATTTATCACCTTTTGATATTATTTTAATATTTACAATTAGATTTCTTTTTATTTTTAGAAATAAATGTTTAATTTTATAATAGTTATGATTTTATATACATTTTTATTTATTTCATTTTTGAATATACCTTTCTATACGATCTCTATGTCTTCTGGGGAATTCCCTTCATCATGCAAGTTAGCAAATGTTCAACCTATTCCCAAAAAAGGCGATAAGACCGATCTCTCAAACTACCGACCATTTGCCATCACTTCCATTTTGTCTAAAATCATGGAAAAAGCCATCAATCAGCAACTGCTCACGTTCCTTGAAACTAACAAACTCCTTAGTGACCACCAATATGGGTTTAGGCAAATTCGTTCCACAGGTGATCTTCTTTCATATATGAACAATGCAGTAGAGCAGTCCGGTGAAACAGTTGTAGTCGCCTTAGATATCTCAAAGGCATTTGACCAAGTTTGGCATAAGTGTTTACTTGCCAAACTCACCTCGTTTGGGTTAAATGATACGCTGGTCAACTGGGTTTCTAGTTTCCTTGATAAAAGACGAATACGTGTCGTAGTTGATGGCTTTTTTCAAAAGAAGTTAGTATTAACGCGGGCGTACCACAGGGATCCGTTATAGCGCCTACACTTTTTCTGCTGTACATAAAGGACCTTATTTCTTCAACAACTAAGCCCATCCATTGCTTTGCTGACGATAGCACTCTTCACTGTAGTTCATTTCAGTCTACTCATAGTGATAATCCACTTTCTATGTCAAATCAAGAAATTAAAGCTGAAATGGCAAATTCAATCAACAAAGACATTCAACGTATTCTCGAATGGGGAAGCAATAATCTAGTTAAATTTAATGCTAATAAACTCAGTGTTGCCTTGTGTCCGCCAAAAAAGATCTAACATTTCCTGTTGTAAGTATGAATAGCTCAGTTCTTAAGTTTTCAGACTCTATTACTCTGTTGGGTATGACTGTATCTTCAAATCTCTCATGGGTTGACCATCTTCTGTCAGCTACCAAAACAGCTGCTCGTAAAATAGGCTTTTTGTACAGATCTAAGCAGTACTTTACCTCTCGACAACTCCTTCTGCTGTATAAGGCCCAAATTCGGCCTCATCTGGAATATAATTCTCACTTCTGGGTTAGTGCTCCCCAGTACGCTCTCGATATCGTTTATCGTATTCAAAAGAGAGCGATTAGGCTTATAAATGAGCCGTCCTTAACTTCTCACATACAGTCCCTTTGGCATAGAAGGATGGTTTCAGTTCTTTCTTTGTATTATCGTTATTACAACGGCTACTGTGCTGCTGAATTATATTCTTTGATACCATCTCGGGCTATCTTTGCGAGAAGCACTCGGTTCGCTCATTCACATCATCAGTATGCAGTACAAATCTCCACTTGTCGTACCAAACGGGCGCAATCCACATTTTTCTACACGGCTTCTAAACTCTGGAATGATCTCCCTAGTTTCTGTTTTCCTCTCACTTATGATATGAGAAAATTTAAGATAGCTGTTCATAGGCATCTATTGGCAATTCATTATTCCTCTATCCATCCTCCTAAGTGTTCCTGAGTGCTTTAGCACGATAGGCCAATTTTAGCCTGTTCAGGTCCACAATGATAAAAAAAAATAGGCAAGGGGTAATGGATTGGGATGCGTTTATGAAAATGTACGTTATTTAAGAATAGAAAATAAGTCGAACGTTACCATTTATTAGATTAAAGTTCAAGCGAGAGATACTCCTTTAAACAACGATTCCACGTTTGGAACAGATGCCTATTTTTATTGGTTCTAGATTAGCCAAACCGACTTCACATTCCTAAAATTTTTCTGCTGGTGGCTTACAGGTTCTGGACAGATTTATGAACTGTTTTAGCGTAGATTTTTGACGAAAAGAAATTTGTACTGTTTTTGTCAAAAGTAGAGTTGATGAAATTTTGATATTCTGAAATAAAACTTCCATCGAATTTTATATCTAGAGGTTGCACAACAGAATTGTTGGTACCTAAACGGTGCGAGCGATCAAGATGGCTAGAATAAATTGTGATATGTAGCCTAATGAAAATGAGTTTTATGAGAAGCCAGAAGTTAGTAGGGTGAAAATAAAAATTAACGCTTGTATTTGTAATTTTAATGTAAATTAATACTGTTATTTTTTAATTTTCTAAAGTTGTTCTCATAGTTGCTTGGACGAAACGTGGTATTCTCAATTGTATAAATCCGAATAATTATTTTAGAGATAACATCACTTTCAGAGTCTAGGAAGGTAAACCATTGGTTTTTAAATTTAACAGAAATATTTTTCTTGCGTCATTACGAGAAAAATCGATTCTATTTTCTTTCTTCATTCTAAAGTTATTTTGAAAGTCAAAACAAATCTAATAAATCCCGAAGCTAAGATCTTGTGAAGCCTATTTTATTGTCATCCAGTCAGGTGCAAGTAAAATTATTAATTATTGCGTCATAGCCAATTCAGTTAGTTATGGAGTAGTGTTTGTAGTTCTTCGCTGTTTATGTTTTTGTGCCTTAGCCAATTTTGCTCATTATACCTTTTTTAGTTGCTAAATAATATTTTTCAATTTTTCCATACATATTGGGTTTTCCCTTCATTTTGAAAAATTCAATGTAATGATTCATAAAACATTAACCGAAGCGTAGTGATACGATTTGTACCCGGCAATTCAATATATTTCCATGATTCATCATATTAGTAATTACAATTTGCATTTCTATACAGGGTGTGGCGTGAAGAGTTTTGATTAAAAGTAATGGCGGATACAGTTATGTTAAAAATCTGAAATTACGAAGCTGTAGGTTTTGGATGACGCTGAGTTCAAATATAATATTATCCTGAATGTGGCACTTCCGGTTATACCGGAAGTAGACGTCAACTTTGTTATTTTAAATGGAACCCAATATTTTTTATTTATACAAAACACCTAATCAACGTTTTTAATGATATCCACAATTAATAATCCTTTCAGGCTATTGGTTGCTTTTCAGAATTAATAACTTATGAAAAAATAACAAAATATCACCTTAAATAATGGAAATCATGGCCTACCCTTCACTAATGTTGAAATAATTAAGTGTTGTTATGTTTCAACTAAGATAATGAAATATCTCAAAAATGGTTGGATTTAGGTATAGGAAATACTGATACCAAACGAATTGGCTTAAAAAAATACAGCGGAAAATGTAATAAAATACAGAGTGTTCTATTTAAAGTAAGCAACTTATAAATGATTTAAATTGTGCATGTTGACGGCTAAGTTTAAAACACCCTGTATGAAATATCAATGAGATGCGTATATGGAGTTAACGGGCAAGCGCTTGTTGTTTATTGGTTACAATTTCACGTCACTAGCTTCGTTATTAATGGAGATATCGTTATTCAATGCGGACTTGGATCGAAATATCTCGAAAATACTTCATTTTCGGTATAGGACATTGTACACAAATTTTATCTAGAATTTCATGTAGAATGCGAAAATAAATTAAAAAATATTAGGTTCCATTTAAAATAACAAAGTTGACGTCTACTTCCGGTATAACCGGAAGTGCCACATTCAGGACAATATTATATTTGAACTCAGTGTCATCCAAAACCTATAGCTTCGTAATTTCAGATTTTTAACTGTATCCGCCATTACTTTTAATCAAAACTCTTCGCACCACACCCTGTATTGTTCATGTTTTGTAACTGTGGTCTCATATTAGTTGAGTCGATCGGCTTATTTCTACAGTTTTTGATTTAGAAGCGCGATGTTTCGGATTCTGCTTCCGTCATCAAGCTTATTCCTAAGAAGGAGTGCACCTGAGTTGAGTTCATTTACTATGATTTTTTCTCAAGCACTTGATCAATCTCAGATTCGAACTTGGCACTTTTCACTTATTTAACCATTGATCCACTATGTAATTAAATATATTTTTAAAAATATATAATTAGAATATATGTTCAACGTGAATCTTAGATGTAAAGGACTCATTTCGCCTCCATCTTTTCGAATACATTGATCATTTACATATATCTATTTTTTTTTACCTCTATTTTACATAAAAAAAAACAATATGTCCGACTTCCGGTTTCACCGGAAATTACGCAAAATCTGAAAATTTAAATGGAACACCTTTGTATATTTGGATTATAGGGCTTCATTCAAATGCATACAGTTCATCTGTCAAATGTCAACTCAGGCGCCATTTTAATTTTATTTTAAAAAAAAATTTGTTAATTTGATCATTATGATGTCATCTAAATTATAGATAATTGACGTACAATTACCCCCACAATATTATTTTTCCTAATAATTAATTTTTGTGAAGTTTGTTAACGATCAAATTTAAAAATTACGGTTTTTTAACTAAAACTCACTGTTCCCAATAGAAACATACATGGGCCACCTCTATATTAAATAGCTCTTTCAAGTACTAGTAAAACGATATGCATAGTAATTTCCTTAGTTCCTAAACAAAGCAGTAATTTTTAATTTTCTAATTTTTATTAACACAATATGCCGACTCTATCAAAGTAAAATGGCGTTTGAGTTGACATTTGGCAAATGAACTGTATGTATTTGAATCCGTAGAATCCACACACGTAAAAATATACAGGTTGTTCCATTTAAATTATCAGCTTTTGTGTAATTTCCGGTGAAACCGGAAGTCGGCCATATTGTTTTTTTATGTAAAAAAATCTCCTATGCCCCTATTTGATTTACACCCGGTATACATGAGGTATATTTTTAAAGTAAGTACTGTTTTGAAATTCCGCCACTGCAGCGCTACGGTCGGTATCTAGCTAATGCGCGCTGTATGCCGATATCTATTGGCTAGCCACAGAAGTCATTACAGAATCATTCGACCGTGTTTACGTTTGTTGTGGGTATTTGGAATGTCTCCTCCGATTGAGAACCTCGCCGACTGTGAAATACGCGCTGTGATTCGTTTTCTTAGTGCTAAAGACATGAAAGCGGCTGAAATCCATCGTCAGATCAATTAAGTGTATGACGAAAACATTGTGTGCGATGAGATGGTACTTGGTGCAGAAAGTTGATGAAAAAGTGAGAGAGAACGGACAGTTTACGATTTTGTCGTTATCTAAAGAGTTTCCTGTAGTATCACGAAGTTTGCTTTATGAAATTGGGACAGAACGTTTAAACTATCGAAAATGCTGACTGAGGTGCACAAAAGCAAACGTTTAGCCAATTCTTTGATTTTCTTAGAGCGGTACAGTGAGAAAGGTGGCGAGTTTCTAAGCCAAATTGTCACAAGCGACGAAACGTGGGTGGCTTACGTTACACCAAAATCAAACCAGCAATCCATGGAATGGCAACATTCAACATCGCCCAAAAAAGTAAAGATCAAACAAACAATTTCAGCCCGGAAAATCATGTGTACTGTTTTTTGGAACAGGACGTAGTGAAACAATAAATTCTACGACTTATTGTAAGTCGTCAAGTCGAAAAAGATCACTTTTACGAAAAGTAAGAAGAGATACCAAAAAAAGATGAAATTATCCTGGGAGACGCAAACGTCCAAATAGGAATGAAACCGTATCTGAGTGAAGTGAGAGGGAATAAAAAAGGAACGATACACGAAACAACAAACGACATTGGACAATGGCCAGATAGCAGGAGCATTTAATGTGACTCTCCTGTACACAAAGTATGAAGATCCCAAAAAACATAAAGCAACATGGAGACACCCAGCAGACACAGTGGAAAACCAGATTAACCACATATTAGCCACGAAAGAGATAAGCAACAAAACAACTGATACGAGGACGTATAGAGGCGCACAAGCCGAATCAGACCACTATTTAGTAATTGCAAAATTAAGAAACACAGATATAAGGAAACACTATAGCATCAAAAGGGCAGTAACAAAAATAAACGTAGAAGCTTTTCAGGCAGCAGAAACGAAAAGAATATTCCAAGAAGCATACGCCAAAAACACACAAAAGGAAATAATAAATTGAGAGGATATAGAAACATTATGGAGCGACATAAAACAAAATATACAGAGAACGGCAGAAGAAGTGTTAGGGAGAAGCATAACAAAAAAAGAAAACAAAAGATTAGTATGATGAAGAAATGTGAAAAGGCAAGAATACAAAAAAATTAAGCTAGAGTCAAATGGATCAACACAAGAAGGGAAAAAGACAGGAGAGAGTATGAAATAAAAAGAAAGAAATCAAACATAATATACAGATGAAAAAACGACTGGATGGATAACGAAATGGAAGAAATTGAACAAGAGAATAACAAGCACAATGTAAAACAATTCTACAGGAAAATAAAATACCAAACACACCTAGAAACAGAACAAGAGGACTAATAAACAACGAAGGCCAAACAGAGTACGAGCCCCAAAAAATCGGAGATATCTGGTAAGAATACTACACAAAAATATTTAACGCAGAGACGCTCATAGAATAACCAGAAGAAGGCGAAGCAAAACTACAAGAACAAAAAATGACTATCCAACAGAAACGGAAATTTTAGAAGAATCAAGCAAACTAAGAAACGGTAAATCCATGGGAGAAGATGGGATAGACAGAAGAATATATACATCCTAATAAAACAGATATGGAAACAACATAAAATGCCAGAAGAGTGGAACACCGGATTAATAACTCCGGGAAATAAGGAACAATGCGAAAATTACCGAGCAATAGCCTTACTGAATACCATCTATAAAGGTCTGATAAATAAAAGGAGAAAACTGCAAGCAGAAAAAATTCTCGGGAACTACCAAAATGGTTTTAGACGAGGTAGACGAATAGAATACACACTCTGGAGCAAATATTCGAAAAGACAAGAGAATACAACAAAGAAGTACATACATTCTTTACAGATTTTAAGAGTGCTTTCGACTCGATCAACAGAATAGAAATGAGCCAGGTGATAAATACACTAACAACATTTATAGGAATAAGAAAGCTCCTACATATGATATTAAAGGAAACGAAGACGACAGTAAGATTTCAAGAAATAATAACAGAGGAATTCCAAGTACAAAAAGAGATAAAACATGGAGACTCAATCTCTCCCACATTATTCAACTTAATATTATAAAGCGTGTTAAGAAACACAAAACTAGACAAAAAGAACATTATTACCGACGATATACAAATAGTAGCGTATGCCGATGACCTCACCGTAATAGCAAACTCTAGACAGAAACTAGTAAGCACAATAGAGAAAATAGAAGAGGAAGCAAAACAATTTGGAATCGAAATAAATCAAAACAAAACAAAATATATGAGGGTAGGAAGAGGGGAACAACCTGAAAACCCAAAAATACACTTTTGAAGCTGTTTCGTCCTTCAACTACCTAGAAACAATGAACGGATAAAAGAAATAATCCTGAAGGGAAACCAAGCCTACGGCAGAAACAAGAATTTACTAAAAAGCCCATCACCAAAAAATTTAAAAGAAAAATAATAAGAACCTTATTAGGATCAAATATAACAGAAAATCGAAAAAAAAAATACTGAAGACTAACAAGGAAATTGAAGACGAACTAGGAGGAGAAACTATCATAACATTCATGAAGGCACGACGATTGAAATGGGCAAGGCACATCATGAGCAGACCCCCGTCAGAGATGCTAAGGAAGATAACACAATGGACCCCACTAGGCCCAATGAAAAGAGGAAGACCCGAAAAAAAATGGATGAAACAGGTAGAGGAAGATGTGAGAAAGTTGGGAATAACGGAATGGAAACAAAAATGCAGGAAAGAATGGAAGCTCGAAGCTAAGACAAGCAAGGACTTATAAACAAAGGAAAGAGGGGCAATCTCCCTCGAAAATAGGACTATAAAAACGCTTTGCGTCAGCCATCATCTTAAGATTGAACGGATTGATGATGATTTCTAAAAAATATATAGGATTACTCAGTGGGTTAGTGGTTAAGGTGTCAGATTTGTAAGTGGAAGGTACCCAGTTCAAATATGAGAGTAGTCAACTCAACTCATATATTATATCATTAGAAAGGCCGGAAAAACACGGTTCTTAAAAAGTCATAGCCAACTATTGTTTCCATTTAAAAAAATATATGTTTTTGTAGTAACTCAAAAACAAAAATTTACACGAAAAAATCGGTTTAACTGCCTTTTAAAACATATAATTATCTACAACTTTTTGCTTTGCACTTTTTTCCTTAAAATTGAAATAACAGAATTATACGCATTTAAGGAAATTACAGAAACATCTAGTATCTGGTTAGCCTTGGATTTTTTCACGAAACCAAAAGGTGCACTGAATTGGCCTCATAAAATTGCAAATCATCCCCATTAACCGTCTTTCTATCTACTCTAGTTCCCAAAATCTCTATAGTAAACATAAAAAAAACTCACCCTGTATAATGTAACAATATTGACATTTCCATTTTGAATTAACATTTTTTTATAAATGGTAAATAAAATTACACTCAAACTTCCAATCTATTTGATTATGAAAATAGATTGAATGAATACATTATTATAGACTCATGTAGTAATCTAAACAGACTGATTTACACGTTGCATGATTTTAATTACATTGATAATTTAGCTAAACTTGCTGCTATTGTCACAAAGTTAATTAGGGAAAGAACACAAAAACCGAAACTATAATATAAACAAAAATGGATAGACACAGAAAACGTGACGTAAATAGTATTCCAAGTACCGTGTAGCTGCTTGTTAAAAAACTGTAGGCGATCCAAAATGTTACAAGAGATTTAGAAATGCCCATGCCTAGGTTCAGAAGTTCATGATATTGATGAATAGCTTTTCAATTAGAGCAGAACGATAACATCATTAATTCAAAAGTGAAAATTACAGTGTGCGGAAATGCAGACGAGAAGGAAATAACACTGATGCAGTTTATAATGAATAGTAACCAAATTTATTGAAATACGTTGAAAATTTGGAATTAGTTTCGGGATAATTTGAGAAATGTGTTAAAAATGTACGCTTTTGTAATGACATCACCATGACCGTTGTTCCACATAATGTTTGCATATTGTAATGATCGAAAATTTTGATGTAAGGCCTTTCTATACATCATGTGTAAATGAATATTGTATTTTCATTTCACAAAATTCAAATTAGTTCAGCTTTGAACGTGACACAGTAATTTAATAAAATATAAATGGGACACCAACAAAAAATGAAAATTGAGCATATTATTGACTTAGTACAAAGGGTGTTAAAAATTATTTTCCGAAGTACAAAGCTCCAATACTGATTAAATTTTCAAGCTACAACGCAATCGATGCAGATTCAGATCTTTTATTATTGAGTTGAGTAATTCGGATCTTACTGTCAAAATAAGCTCAGCATTTAACCGTATTTTACATTAGACTATCGCAGCATATTCAATTCGTATATTACCATAATGCTGATATCAATACACCAAGATGCTAACCATCAATTTAAATTATTATTAAATCCGATTTTGTTAAAAATTCTACCTGTGCTCAGTAGCGCCATTAGCAGGGTTTTTTACTTAGATTATATACTACAAGAAAGTTTAGTATATGCAACAGTTTATATCAATACTGCTCGACCGGTTTCGGAACATAATACACAGGTGTGAAGAGAGCGGCCAATTTTACCGATGACGTTTACCGAATTTGTAAACCCACACATGTAATGAGTAACAATCAGATTAAATTTTAATTTTTAGGTACTCTTACACTATTTAAAACAATACAGAAATGAATATAATCACAAAACTAAAATACTTAGCTTTCGTGGGTTTTGTAATGGTGTATGTTTGTCTTTATGTTTTACACTAATCTATACGTTTCCATAACCATCCTCAGTAGTAATAAAATCTTCCTAGAATTGTTTAAGATGTTGAATTATGAATAATTGAAAACGCAAACATAAGCCTGCTATAAATACAACAGTTTGATAAACGTATAAAGTCAACTATGGAATACACTTTAGTAAAAAATAATTAGATCCCTAATGCGTTAGGTACATATTGTTAAACTGCCCTGAAGATGACAAATCAGAACACTCTCCAATGGTCGAAGGCTAACAGTGAAGAATGTCATAATCAAAGACCAAATTTAATCAAATTATGATGTAAGTGTAAAGTTGTGAAAAACTTTAACTTGAAATGGATAAAAGCATTCACAAATAGAATCTTGTCATCAATTAAAAATCTAGTCAAATCTAACAAATAAATACCTTTGTTAATAATTGTAATTGTTATTGTACAGTGAAAACAACGTATTACGTTTAATATGATTTTTAATTTTAATTAAATTTGTTAAATTATAATGCTGTGCTAACAACATACAGATTGAGCCACGACTGATGCGACGCAGTTTTAAGAGAAAACTAGATATATTTTTTATTTTTGTGGCTCGGACATTGTGTAGATCCATTAAAGCTACATTTTTAAAATAATTTCAAATATACAGGGTGCTTCAAAAAAGAGTGGCATATCAAAGTTATGTTTTTTAAATGGAATGCCCTATATTTTATCACATTTTTAAATTAATTATGAAAAATAAGATAGACTTTTGTTAGGGTTCCCTATACCTAAATACAGAGCGTTTTGATTTATTTTGATTTTTCTTAAATTGCAAGGTTTTGGAAAAAAGTTAATTGTTACCAAACGAAACCAATTTTGTCAAAACTGCTTCAGGATTTCGACTGTTTCGTTGATTTATTTGGCAATTTAATTGCGAAAAATACTATACTGGGTGTTCAGATTTTTCGGTTGTATTATTAATACATTCAAACTATAATATCTTCCGTGTTTCAAATGGAACACCCTATATATTTTAGACCTGTCATGTGACCAATTCAATGATCTTCCAAAAAGTACTAAGGTATCCTATACCTAAACCTTCACGTTATTCAACAATATTTAACAATATCACAAATATATTAAATAATATTATTCTTAACAGTTTAACATAACTACTATAACTTTTTTTTTAAAGCGAACGTCTCACATTTTGCAACATAACAGGAGCAACGGTTCCAAATGCATTTTTAATTCGGTCTATCATGTCTGCTACAGTAGTAGGAGGCGTAGCATACATTAGATTTTTAATATATTCCCATAAAAAGAAATCCATCGGAGTGAGGTCTAGAGATCTAGGAGGCCAGTTACTTGGGTCACCTCTTCCGATCCATTTGTTATGAAATTTTCGGTCTAAATATTCCTTTACACTTCGTGAAAAATGTGCACCATATAATTGTAACCATATTTTTTGTCTGATGTGTAATGGAATATTTTCTAAAAGTACCCAAAAGTCGTTTTTTAAAAAGTTTAAGAATTTGCGACGGAGACACTTGATTGACTAATTAATGCCGGTTTCTCTTACAATTATTCTAGTACTGGTATTTTGATTATCAACTACGGAACCGAACACCAAAAATTCGTTATTTTTGTTATTGGTAACCACTTTTGATTTTTCCTGTTTTGGGTAAGCAACACTTCCTGTCCCACGAAAGGTTTGCAAAAATCTCTCTAGTACTTTTTTATCTGCTGCTTCGAATAAACCATTTCAACTTAAAATAAATATTTCATATTCACCACACAGTGCAAATAATTCATACCCAATTATAATGACACACTGTTAATTAATAATACTTGTCATTTTGATAATAGCACACTAGATTAGAATTCATACTTGGTAGCATCGTTTTTTATCATTACAATATACAAATTTTCATAAGTAATACATTAATTAAAAATTACTGCAAATTGAAATATGTGTACACATACAGACAAAATAAGAAATATCTTTGCTAAGTACTCAATTCAAAAAATGATTGACAAACATTATTTGTGAAAATATTTACGTCCTGTAAGTCTCATAAAAAAACCTTCAATAACTTTGAAACGTGAAGGTTTAGGTATAGGATACCTTAGTATTTTTTGAAAGATCATTGAATTGGTCATATGACAGATCTCAAATATACAGAGTGTTCCATTTGAAATAAGGAAGATATTGTAGTTCGAATGTATTAATAATACAACCGAAAAATCTGAACACCCAGTATAGTATTTTTCGCAATTAAATTGCCAAATAAATCAACGAAACAGTCTATTTTCGAGATCCAGAAGCAGTTTTGACAAAATTAGTTTCGTTTAGTAATTCATTTTTTTCCAAAACCTTGTAATTTCAGAAAAATAAAAAAAAAGTCGAAACGCCCTGTATTTAGGTGCAAGGAACTCTAACGAAAGTCTATCTTATTTTTCACACTTAATTCAAAAATGTGATAAAATATAGGACATTTCATTTAAAAAAACATAACTTTGATATGCTACTCTTTTTTGAAGCATCCTGTATATTTGAAATTATTTTAAAAATGTAGCCTTAATAACCTACACAATGTCCCGGCCACAAAAATAAAAAATTATCTAGTTTTCTCTTAAAACTCCGTCGCGTCAGTCTTGACTCACCCTGTATAATTGGTGAAACATTTACTTCAATATCTAGAAAAAAACAGCAACAAACCTAGACATATCAAAAGCTAAATTTAAAATTAAGACGTACCATTTTGCCTTTTTTCAATTATAAGATGCCAAAACCCGTTTAAACGGAGCTTCTTGCCTATTGATTGTTAGGATGTTTATATATCCCAATAGCTTCACGTTGTAAACGAACATAATATCGAGTTTGCCTTGATAGTATTTCCATATTATCAAACTGAATGTCATGGATGAAATTATTTAAAGAATGCTCAGCTACCGCAGATTCTCTGGTTGACCTAATCTACAAAATCTCAAATGTTCTTTTCATTTTGTATCAAAGCTACGTTTTGTGGTTCCAATATACAGGGTGTCCGGAAAAATGTGGGAAATCTCTCGGATTTAGATAGAAGACGAAAAAATTCTTGAATAACTTTTAAAGTACTTGACATAATTTAATAAAAATTAAATATGATGGCCACTAGTAAGGGCCTCTTAAAATAGTATCCTTGAAACATATTTAGCTTGTTTAGTTTACCAGGGATGGACTAAGTTGTACATCTTAACGCCTAAATTTTTAACACCCTGCATGATAAAGATCTAAAAAAAATATTTTTGGGTAGTTTGAACCTTTCTCTAAAAAAAGGGTATACTTATTTTAATATCGATAAAATTAACTATTTTCGACATGCAGTCGGAAATTTCGGTTTAATGTGGCAAATTACGACTTAATCTTAGACATAACAACATAAACTCGCAATTTCCAGCTTAAACTCAAAAATTCCGACTAATCCGAAATTTCCGAATTGAAGTCAGAATTTCTGAGTTTAAGTCGGAATCTCTGAGTTTAAGCCGAAATTCTCAATTGGAATTTCCAGGTTTAAACTGGAATTTCCTAGTTTAAGTCGAAATTTCCAAGTTAATGTAGAAATGTCAGCATTTCTGACTTCGTGTCGAAATTTTCGAGTTGTCGGAATTATAAAAAAATGCAGCTTTGTAGCAGATTATATAATTTTTGTATGAACAAATTCAAAATACATAGCCTTTTTTGGGCATTTAATGTGTATTTTTGTATTCAGGTTTATACAAATCGAAACGTTTCGATAACACTTACAATTATCGTCCTCAGTAGTAATAAAATCTTTAAGATGTTGAGATAATTTGATGAAATATGGAAATTGAAAACGCAAACATAGTCCTGTAGTTAACATAACATTTTGGTGAACGTATAAACCTAACTGTGGAATACAATTTTAATAAAGAATAATTAGATCCTTCATAAACTAAATATTGTTAAACTGACTTGAAGATGATAAATCAGAACACCCTTTAACGGTTGAAGGCTAACAGTGAAAAATGTCATAAACAAAGATTAACAAAATTTAAACAAATTATGATGTAAGTATAAAGTTGTGAAATTGATACAAGCATTCACAAATATAAACTTGGCATCAATTAAAAATGCAGTCAAATCTAACAGAGAAATAGTTTTGTTAATAAATGTGCGTGTTACTTTACAGTGAAAACACAATGTAATAAGTTAATACAATTTTTAATTTCAATTTTAATTTCAACTACATATGTTAAATTATAGTGCTGTGGTAATTTAACACATAATTGGTAAAGCATTTACTTCACGGTGTAGGAAAAACACAGCAAGAAAGCTACATATGCCAAAAGCTAGAATTAAAATTAAAAAGTACCATTGTGCCTTTTTTAAATTATTAAGATGCCAAAACCTATTTAAACGGAGATTTTCATATTGCCAAATTGAATGACATGATTTAGATTATTCAAGGCATGGTCAACTACCGCACACTTCTCTGGTTGACCTAATCAACAAAATCTCATATGTTCTTGTATCATCAAAGCTACGTTTTGTGGTTCCAATGTATACTTTTCCACACGAATAAGATAACTTATACACTACGGAAGATGATAATGGGTTTGAAACATCTTCAGGTGATCTTAAATGTCCTTTAATTTTTCTTGTAGGTTTAAAAATAGTCCTAATGCCATGTTTAATTAGGATTTTTTCAATTCTATCTGTAACATTAGTTATAAAAGGAAGAAAAGCAGTACCAATATTAAGTACTAGTTTTTCTTTAACCTACAAGGCAAATTAATGAACGTTTAAGGTCAAATGTTTTAAACACATTGTAATTTTCCGGAGTGTATAAATGATCCTGTTCTTGTAGAAGAGAATACATTGAAACCGAAAAACTTAGATTTGATTCAAGGCGTAAAGAACGTATGAGAATTGTTAGATTAGGTCAACCAGAGAAATCTGCGTTAGCTGAACATGCTTTAAGTAATTTAAACAATCATATTTAATTTGATATATGGGAATATTGTTAAGACAAACCTATTATTATATTCGTTTACAACCTTAAGCTAATAAACTTCAATAGGCAAGAAGAAAATCTCCATTTAAATAGGTTTTTGCATCTTATAATTAAAAAAAGACACGGTGATACGTCTTAATTTTAATTTTAGCTTTTGATATGTCTAAGTTTTTTCTGTTTTTTTTCTAGACCTTCAAGTAAATGCTTTACCAACTAAATGTCAAGTTACTAGAGCACTATAATTTAATACATGTAGTTGAAATTAAAATTAAAAATTATATTAAACGTACTACATTGTGTTTTCACTGTAAAATAACATAATTATTAATAAAGCTATTTCTTTGTTAGATTTGACTTAAATTTTAATTGATGTTAACTTTCTATTTGTGAATACTTTTATCAATTTCAAATTAGTTTTTTACAACTTTACATTTGCATCATAATTTGATTAAATCTTCTTAAATTTGCTCTTTGATTATAACATTTTTCACAGTTAACCTTCGAGCGTAGAAGGTGTTTCGATTTGTCATCTTCAAAGCAGTTAAACAATACTTAATTTATTAAGGATCTAGTTATTCTTTACTAAAATGGTATTCCATACTTGACTTTATACATTTACCAAATTGTTATATAAATAGCAGGCTAATGTTTTCGTTTTCACTTTTTCATAAGTCATAAATTTGTTTCTACATCTTAAACAATTTTAAAAGACCTTATTACTACTGAGGACAATAACTGTAAGTGTTATCGAAACGTATAGATTTGTGTAAAACATAAATACCAACATATACAATTAAAAAATCCAAAAAAGGTAAGTATCTTAATTATGTGTAATAACGGTGAAAATTTACATTTTCATAAATTCCTTGTGACGTTTGCTTAGAGGGTAAAAATTAACCTCCTATGCCTATCTCGTAAAGCACCTATATTACCAAGTTTAAATTTTTCGAATATATTACTTTCTAATAATAATAAAGATAAAAAAATCTTATTGCACCTCTGTGTAAATGAATGAGAATTGGAACTATCCCCTTATCTTCGATCTCGAAAACCGCGCATAGTACCAACTTGACATTTTCAGGTTATATAACTATCTGATGCATAATAAAGATAAAGAAATACAAAAATTTTCATATTGAATTACTATCTAATTAATAGTAATGGTAAACAAATAATAACTGATAGGACCTCCGTCTAAAAGGGCGAGAACTTATCCTCGATCTCGAAAACTGCGTCATCACATACAATCATATCGTGTAATATGAAAAAGATGAGTCAAAATTATTTTCGTTACAATAAATTCTGATTAGAAAATATACCCACCAGATGGCACCATTTAAAGCTGCAGAATTCCAAAATACAACTACTTATTTATTGTAATCTATTTTGTAAAAATTAGAGAACGTTGATTATCGTAATGGTAACGGTTGAAAAACAATATCCTTGAAATCTAACAGGTGTTTGGTACGTTATTTTTGCAGAATGTACGTTATAACCCATTGCTGCGCTATTACAAACAATGTAATTGAAGCGGAATTATAAAAACCGGAGAATAGTTGTGTTGTAAGTTGCTGATAAACAATCATACAATTGATAATTGGAGAATTCAATTCATAGGTTAAACAATTTGCATGGAACGACTGTCGAGCTGTACTATTTACACCTCGCAAGGCTACTACGTTTCACAATCATAATTTCTTATCCTTGTTAAGTTACGTGCCTAAATAAAATGGAAGACGACATTTAATGTGGAACATAAATGTGTGAATTAACCTCTTGAGAAGCATTTTACCATAAAATATATTGTATTTACATAATTGAAATACATTATTAATAGAAATTGTATTAAATATGAACTAACACACTTGCATTACTAATTGTAGGTTGTAGAAACATGGTTTGTCAAAGTGTAAAACTTCTAATCGGACTCACTATCTACATCCGAGATTTCAGAACAGTTTCCGATGTTAATAATCAGTCCTCAACTGTGATGTCCAACATTTTTTCCCGTTTATACCATTGCTTTATTGTTTCTTCAGTATGTCGCACACAATTAGCCCATAATGATTTTAATTAAAAGAGTTTACGTGCCGACGATTAGGCGAATTGGTCTCTTTAATGCATTGTTTATTACTCGCTTTGTACATACATACTTGTATAACGTATTCTTTATACTCATTTTGAATGTTTCAGGTACATCGTCAGATTTTGTTTTCTTGCGTGGTCATTTTTTACCCGGACCTGTTAAAACAGGGTTAGATGCAACTCTAGACTTTCTCAACTGATTTAAAGTGTGTTGTAAATGATGATTAAAAGAAGTAAATGTAGAAAATGAGTAAACAGTCAAAGGATAAACAAACAGATAGAGGTTATGTATTAGGTACTATATTTGTCAAATGAGAATTAAATTCACATGAATATAAAACAAATTGATTTCGCGTTTGTAGGTTTACTCTTTCTCACGCCCTCACGCCCGGTCCAAGCCAATAAACTGGTTCTATTTTTAGATATCCAAGAATTGTCCAAACCAACCCACACCCCCCCTATTTTGACCTAGAAAAAGGCCAATAAACTTTGACCTCACCTTTTTTAAGTCAAAAAGAGGGCATTTTGACTTAAAAAAGGTGAATGAACTTTGGGGTGTCTAAGAACTGGTCTATTTTTATATTTCCAAGAATCAGCATGTGTGACCCACTTTAAGGTTTCTAGAAACTGCTTAAATTTCTAAGGATAAGCACGTGAGACCTACTTTGAGGTTAATAAACTTTGGCCTCTTGTAACCTACAAAAAGGCCAATGACCTTTGCCTTCTCCCCTCCATTTTGACCTAGAAAACGTTTGATCCCACCCCTGTCCTTTTTGTCTACAGAAGGTCAATGAACTTACATCTCTACCACCACTCCTGTTGACCTAGGAAAGGGTCCATCACCTTTGGCCTACTTTTAAGGGAGATAAGCATGGGAATAAAATAGAAGATGATGTGTGATTTGTGTGTTCTACTTACTGGTTTCAAAGCGTCCTAGCGCCGAAACATTTTGGCGTCGAAGCATAATGGCGGCAAACCGTTTTTGCGCCGAAACGTGCTGGTGCCGAAAGATCCTGGTGTCAAAACGTCTCAGCGCCGAAATGGCTGAGCCAAAACGTCATATTACGCTATTAAAAGTAGAGTAGAATGTATATTTTTGCAGGGGCCGGTTAAAGTTTTATTTTTTTGCACCGTCTTCAATTAAAAGAATTATTAAACGGTAAGACCATTTAAACAGATGGAGTTACGTACAGTCTTAAAAATCTGGCATTACGATGCAATAGTTTTTTATTCAGACAACAAAATATATCAGACGTTCCTAGATTTTAGATTTATCGTAACTGCTATATATCAATAAAAAACACAAATATTAATGAAAGACATCTAGTTAGATAGTGATTGGTATAATGTACGATACAATTTTATTTAAATAGCTAATTTTTTTGTAATTCTTGTTTATAAGATCCGACTGGGAACACTGAGTTTACATGATGAACGCTAAATTTTGATGTAACTGTCATATCTCAAAAATATTCCAGTGGCGCAGTTTCTAAGATGATTTGATACTTCAACTACCCTAACTTGTATTCCACTAACATATTGTGGATTAACTTGGATTTTTGGAAGATTTTTCTTAAAAAAAGATACTTATTCAAGAGTTCTAAACCTTACTGATTTCGAGAAAAACGGGTCCGAAAGTATTAAGATTTCATTTTCATACCAACAGGAGTGCCTTTAAAAATAACGGGATTTTTATTAAAAAAATTAACCAAAACGATGAAAAAAGCATACGTATCAAATCGTTCGGAGCCTTTTATCTCGAAATCGGCGAGGTTTAGAGCTTCAGAATAGAGTACATTTTTCAACAAAAACCACAAAAAATTTAAGTTACCCACAAATTTGAGAAAATGTCAGTGGCGTTCAAGTCAGGGTCGTTGATCAGACCATCCTAAAAGCTACGCCACTGGAATATTTATGAGATATGGTAGTTACATCAAAATTTAGCTTTCATCAGGCAATCTCACTTTTCTTAGTCTCATCAATATATCTTCAGCCGTTATTGAATTATCGCGAGAAAGGATTTTTTCTCTAAACTAAAACCGTTTTATCTCTTAAATGAAGGGAGTTAAGACCCATGTTTATAAAAACTTTTTTTAAGTTAAGAATTTCCGCATTACAGCCATAAGCTGTAATGGGGAAGCCATAAGCAATAATCAAATAATAAACATATTGACACCGATGCGTTTGATGTACAAATTCATCTATGGTTGACAATATAGATAGAGGATATGGGGATGGTCTCAATTTTTACCATTTTAGAAGGAAGTGCCATCAGAAATTATTTTCTTAACCTTTATTATTAATTAGGTAGTAATCTAATCTCAAAATTTCAACTTGATCCTACGTGCGGTTTTCGAGATCAAGGATACAGGGTGGTTTCAATTTTCACCCTTTTTTACTATTTCGTGTCTTTGACAGTTTTAAATGTAAGCGACAGCTACTGTAAATGAAACTGTGCAATATAAAGTAAAAAACATTCTTAATAGAAAGGACTGTTATAAGTAATAAGTAAATAAGTGATAATTCTTAGACATCTGAATTGAGTGTGGTGTTATAGACATCATCGAGCGATGGCGAGATACTTAAGCCCCCTTGATCAAACTTTCATTAATCAGCTATTTGTTCGTTAGCCAACTAGTAAGTCCCACTTAGAATACATTATTTGGATATAAACTACTAGTAAAGTAAGAATTTTTAATTTGACTATTGTAATGTCGGAATCAGATTCAGCCATTTTTCTTTTAATTATCGGTTTAAATAGACGTGCCATATTTATAAAGGGGTTTGGTATTCAATTACCAATGTTTTGCACCTTAGGTAAGAACTAGATATAGGTAGAACAGAAGATAAGTTGGTTGAAACGGAGAAACCCTTGTTGCTGGGTTGACGTAATTAAGTATTCCGTGCTCCGTTTTATTTTTTTAATAAACGTAATTAAGTGATCATTGCAACAAATACATACTTACCGTATGTTAATTCAATTTAGACAAGAGTTGAAGGAATTACAGTTATTTCTTGATGGTATCAAAGTAATTGTAAAAAGGGTTATTTTTGCTAAAGATTCAAAACGCATTGCTTTGTTATAATACGGAATAACGCGAAATGGGCCAAACCGAGTTATTATGCAAAATTTTGTCTTATTTATTTGCATTAACAATGAACAAAGCTGTAATTAAATATTATTATTAATTTTATTAAATACATAAATAAAAGGTTTACCTCGAGTAGGATTTGAACCTACGACATGTACTTTGCTAGAGTACCGCTCTAACCAACTGAGCTATCGAGATACAAGCGCCTAGTGTGTTTAAATAATATAACCATACAAGAAGCAAAAAAAAAAAGAAAAACAAATTTACAATGTGTTACAATTTCAGCGGTTACTAACCGATGGTACAGAAACAACGAAGCATATAATGGTCGAATTAGATAACAAGATACAAAAGTAATTTCAACAATTTGATCACCCTAAAAGTATGTTTGGAATAGAATTCAATACGTATTACAAGTGAGTTTAAACGTATTCACGGATTAAAACAGTATAGAAAACACTATAAAGAGAGACAGTATAATTTGGCGTTACAAGGCTTAAAGAGTGGGGATGGGACGTTTCGCCGCGGCCGGTTCAACGCGAAAAACTTTTTATTTGTAAACCGACAATTATTTTTTGAAAAGATAAAAATGTGTTGTTTAAGCGACATTACTTACAAAAGGATAACAGAGCTTGATCTTCCTTCACACTTTATCCAGGTTTAGATCTGGCTTGTTTAAAAGTCGGAACTAGCTTTTTTCTTTCTAATATTTTCTTATTATATATATTTTTATTTTTCAATATTTTTAATTATTATACAGAGTGAGTTAATTATAACTATAGGCTACATTGGAAAATGTTTGGGGTAAATGCGTTTGAAACTTTTAAGGAGGATTTTGACAGAACGCTGATTTTTTAAAATTTATTTAATTAGCATAAGAATTTACATATGTACAATTAATTATTAATTAATTAATATGTACAATATTTCGAAATTGTGTGCTTTTCCACGAAGAAACTCAATTATATTTCTGTTGTGATAGATATGCTCAATTCGGCGATTTCTGTCGTCTGCATCTCCGTATTTCTTCAGTTTCAACCGTGGGTTTCGCCCTGCCACAAGGTGTTCATAATACAAATCTCTTTCGTGTTGCACTCTCTAAGACTATCGACGAATTTCCAAATTGTGGGGTTTGTCATTTCAAGTTCTATTTGTAGTCGTCTATGGGACGCTTCAGCATTCTTGTTTGTCCTATCTTCACTTTGGAGAGTTGACTCGTAGTTATATGAGGAAACAAAGCTGGCAACGTCCATTTCCACGGCGATTTGTCCTCCCAATGTAGTTATCCTCGAACCAATCCAAAATTAGTTGCAGTTCTTCTGGCAACACATGTGACAATTTATCAGTTTGTTTCAAATCATCAATAGGAACAAAGGCCAGACAGGTAATTATTCGGGCTTGAAGTGTAAATCCAGCATCGTTATTGTAGGAATTTTGAAGTTTTGACGATGATATATGTTTTTTGAGGTTCTGGGTAAAATGGAAAATACAGCCACGAATCTGTGGAGTAGGAAATTGTTCTGATAGAGTTTGAAATGCGGCTAATTAGAAATCACAGTGTATGCTGTGTGGTTGCAGCCCAGGAATGAGTATTCGAAATTGTTGGAAAAGTCTATTATATAATTGGAAGGAAAGCGTAGATAATGGAATCAACGCAGCCATGTTTCAATCCAGAAATAGTATACACTTGTGTAAATAAGTCGGAAGAAATAGGTGCCAAAAAACAAGGCGATACAGGCCGTAAACGAGTTCAGGTTCCTTGGTTCAAAAATTAAAATCCTTTCCTTTGTCGTTCAAAAGTTCATTTGGAACGCTGTCATAGAAAAGGAAATTTTCTGATTTGCCTTATCTGATTTCACATCTCCTGTACTCTTCTGGGATTTCCAAATTTTGCAAATTTAAAGGATTCAACGGAGCAATAGCGTTCCTTTTTCTTCTTATGACGTTTCGCAGAGCAGAAGTAGTTGGCAGAGTGCCTTGGCAAGCTTCGCTGGTCTTATGGATACAGTTATTTGTTACCTGCGATCTCGATTCCATTCTTTCTTCGGTTCTTCGCTTCATAGCGATAATCCGCTACACGGCTTCAATTTCTGCCCGATTAGCTCCGTGGAAATGAATGTTTATTTTGTTTATGACGTTGCCAATCTTAACGTAAATTCTGGCTTTACACTCACTTCTTTTTTCACACCTTCAAAATTGCACTGACCCATCACTGCACAATTTGTCGAGCACGTAAAGAAAGCCATTATTCGCAAACTTCACAATGACTAGCTCCATTTTCTAGTGAATTACACTACAAATGTTGCAAATAAGCAATGAATATTATTTTAATATGAATTTGCTTTACGTAGTGTTGGTGGAGAAAGATATACCATCATTAAGGGCGCCATTTTCTAATTACCAGGAGAAAGTGAATTATTATCCTTTTGCATTTTTTATCGCTAAGGCAATACAAAAGAGCCTTAAATGTTATTTATTTTCCAATATAAACTTTTCGTTTTACAATCAAAATAGATCTCTCGCGGCACAATGGGCTCGTGGCCAAACGGCTTCGTGGCGAAACGGGTTTGTGAAGAAACGGCCGGGGCGAAAGGTCCTAGACTCTTAAAGAGAGAAAAAATTCAAGCTTCCAAAAATCAAATTCATAGTTAATTCGTTGAAGAGTTAAAAATTAGAATAAAGCAAACAATATCTTCATGATTGATATCTTATAACAAAACCCCATTAGTTTTAGGGGAAGGTTTTTCCATAAACATAAATACATCATTTAAGGGATGCTCTCCGAAAAACTCTCACTCGTCTAAGGGTTTGTTAAGATTTCCGCTTAAGCATTTTTTTAAGTCCAAACATGGGGTTAATTTGCAATTATATAAGATACAAATTTATTGAAAAAATATTAAACAAATCGTTTAACGTACGTAAAATAGAAGACAAGATTGTATAAAAGTGAATTATTCATTTTTAGTAAGTGTAAATTATACAAATAACTGGACAGTAAAACTGAGTAATATTTAAAAAAAAAGCACACTATATTGATATTAATACAAATTTCACACAAAAATAACAGGAGCGCTCAAAGTTACAGAATATATCACAAATACGATCACGCAGATAACAAAAAGAGGCCAAGAATACAGTTCAATGATTGCGAGAAGTCAGGGTAGTAATTTATTGGCGTTGCTGCCGTTGGGTCGCTAAAACGATTGGGTTTCCAAAAATTAACAAAACTATTCATAAAACCAACCTAACGAAGTGACTAGAAAACCCAGAACGATAGCAACCATAACTGAATATCAAATTCAAAAACCGGAAGACGCACTAACCGAAGTGGAGCCGGTTTCGGAGCCTTTGTCAACTCGGGCTCTGTCTCCAACTGTCCCGATCGTTCTTGACCAACTCCAACAGTCTGTCTGCCGTGATAACGTGAAAAACCCCGTCTTTCATCCCGGCAGTATAAATATCAAAGAGTTTGCCCTCTGCACATCCACATTAATCAGCAAGATCAACCCTGGTCAACATTTATTAAGGCAAAACTCTAGTAATTTACAATCCAAACGTAAATTATTCAGCTTATTATAAACCTCCGGTCCTGTTAGATTTTAATTTACTGTTGACCCAGAAACTTAATTATTTATTTATTAAGGAAAGTTCCCAATTAATTTACATCGTGAATGTAAAATCCTAACTGTTCAGTTCAACTATAACTAAATGAGAATAAATTAATGGCTATGCGTAATTGAGAAAAGCAAACAAGTCTTTATTTTAACCAAATTTGTTTCATTTAAAAAAAACCTCTAACAACCACGATAATGTTAATTTTCAGTTTGTAAATATTGGACATAATTTCATTATCATTCTAATTAAGTTAGTACATTTAAGATAATTCCGTAATTAGTTTAATTACCATTTATATCTCTAGATCATCCTGTTAATATGTTAATTAAGTTTAATTATTTAAGTTCATCCCGAGAGTAATAGAGAATACTTCTAACTCTGTAAATATAGAATTACATACGTAAATTTATAAATCTAAAAATGATCGATTTTAGTTCCTTGACCAAGTCACGTTCTAAAGAAAACATCAGTAGAGTTGATAATATTGAAAGAAATATCCTTTTTAAAATATTTAAAGAGAATAAAATTATTTTAACCTACACACTCTAACGTTTGATAAATGGTTACAAACGCTTCTTTATGACACTGCGAAGTATTCAGAAATATTTTAAAAGTATTTTGATCAAAACCAAATAATTATGTTACTAATAAATATTCCCTCAGTAACTAAGTCTTCAAAAACTATCAAGCGTCCTCCCGGAACTAATGATATTTCCAGTAGCCAGTAACCTAATCCACCCATAGAAATCGACCACACGTATCTATCTTCCAGTGCGTCCTGTCTAGAAAACGCCAGTCTCCGGTTCCGTTTAGTTCATAATCAATTTAATACATTTTATGTATAGTAAGATTGAAATAAATTACATGTGTTTCGTATCATTATAAAGTTACATATTTTTCTTTCATAACGTTATATTTTTCTCGTTATTTAAGTTAACGTTATTGATTAGTAGAGCTCGGATTATATGCAAAATGCATATTCTATAATATAAATAAGCCATCAAAAATATTTTGTTCACATAATTTAAATTCGATTGACACCAACTTTATTTTGCATATTTAAGTGATGTTGTGCATATTTTGCATATTTCACTCATTGCGTGCATTTTATTGCATATTGGTAATAAGTTACTATTATTGTTCGTTTGACTAATTACATTTGTTATCCAAATTCCAAATAGCAATTTAATGAGATTATTTCTATGAATGGGTGAATATACCGGATACTTTAATGTTAATAAACAATTGCAATATGCGTAATGCTTATATCAAAAGTTTAAAGATGTTTTTTTAACCTATCAAACAAATGAAATTATATAATCCTATATATTAAAATAACCGGGTCATTTAGTTCATGCAGATTGAGAGACAACCGCTTGACGGATTTCGACGTTTTTTGATATAAAGGTAAATTTGTGTAGAAAGAAATAACGGAGCCAGAATTTGATTTTAAGGTTTTAATTTTTTTACAAATTTGATTTAAATTTTGCAAAAGTCTAGCACCCGACGCTAACATTTTAAGTTTGTTTTCAAATAAACAATTTCAAATCATATGTTTACCGCAAAATTTTGCGGGGGAAAAGCTCGTTTCAATAATTTGCATTTCTTTAGTAGCTTTTTTTAGGATCCTATAGTTTAGAAATTTTCAAACTACTAATTAGAAACTACTAATATTAGTCGATAATTAAAATATATCGATTACTAATAAATAGTAATAAAATAATCGATTCTGGAAATGTCTCGATTATTCCCATCACTAATTCCTTCTCATTGTTATCTTGACTAACTTGCGAAGAAATATTTCAAGCGGATTAAGGGATTTTCCGAAATGCAGGTTTACGTGCTTAAATGCTATTAACTATTGTTGTGGTTGTTTGCTGACATTTCTTTTGGGGTGTTCCATTCTTAATCCCTGAGTTATCGGCAATATTTGCTTGTCCTTGGAAATGATCTGTGTAAAAGTGGTTAGTACTCAGATTTTAAATTTAAGTAATGCTGTGTTTGTAAGACCGTGCTGTAGTGAACATTGATTGGAAAGTACGTGGCGAGCATTAAGCTACAAAATCGGCGTAGCGTAATTATTTGATTGTTATTTAAATAATGGCAAAAATTAATAGTTTGGTTTCGGTTTGGATAAAGGACTTTCCAGAGCTTATTCTCGATCGCGAAAAAGTGTTTTGTAAGACATGCAGCAAAATAGTAAGTAGTATTTTTTATTAGATTTTCAGTAGTGGTGATTTTAAATATAATAGCCTACAAGTTTTATTATTTTAAATTGCTAGATCTTAATTGGATATTACTTGTAATTTTCACAGATATCTTGTGGAAAAAAATTTTAAATAACGAAACACATTGGAACTCTGTTACATCAAGTTAGATTGAAGAAAAGCAGTACACAACTATCCCAAAAGGATCTACAAATAATCGAAGGGAAACTTTTAATTCAAAACTGTGTCAGGCACTTATTAATTCAAACATACCATTATCAAAGTTAGGAAACGAAAGTTTTAAGTCTCTTCTGGGGAAATTCTGTAAAATGTCAATTCCAGACGAAAGTACATTAAGAAAAAAAATATTTTAATGATGTTTATATTAGTACAATAAAAACAATACGAAACCGTGTAGGTGAAACCATATTTATTTTGTTGTAGATGAAACCACCGATATTTGTGGGCGTGCCATCGATAATCTAATGCTTGGGATCTTAGATGGGGTACATCCTTGCCCATGTTATTTAATTATCTGCAAATAAATCGATAAAGTAGATAATTTAACAATAACTAGATTTGCAAACGACAGCTTAACAAATTTTTTTCTTCCCGAAGCGGTTGCTTCCGAAAAAATCGTATTGATGTTATCGGATGCAGCTACGTATATGATTAAAGCAGCAAAAAACCTAAAAATATTCTATAAAAATTTAATTCACACAACATGTTTAGCCCACGCAATTAATAGAGTAGCGGAAGAAATAAGGATACAATTTCCACTTGTAAATATTTTAATCAGTAATGTTAAAAAAAGTGTTCATAAAAGCGGCCCTGAGAATACACTGTACAAAGAAAAATTACCCAATACACCTCTGCCCCCAAATCTGTTATTACTAGGTGGAATACTTGGTTAAATGCTACTATTTTCTATGCGGAATATTTTAATAAAATTAAAGAAGTAATTGTAGATTTATCTGATAGTTCAGCAGCAATTATAAAATCAAAAAAAGTGTTGCGGAATTCTGAACTACCACAGCAGTTAGCATTTATTAAAGCCAATTATAATCGTATCGTCGAAATAATTTTGAATGTAGAAAAACATGCAACGTCAGTTGAATGAGTTAATAGCCTCAAAAAATCGATTGTCGGAGTTACAGGAAAAATTAGTGGTGTTCTAGTTAAAAATGAAGGGTTTAACATTCTTGAAAATGTTTCAAAAATTTTACAAAGTGAGTTTGTGCTAAGTAATGTAGATTCTGTTTTAAAAAATGGCGCTCATTACATCTGTAGATGTAGAGCGAAGTTTTTCTATATATATATATATATATATATATATATATATATATATATATATATATAAGAATATACTTTCCGATAGAAGGTAATCGTTTACTATGCAGAATTTAAGAAAAATATAATTATGAACTGTTTTGGTAATGTAAATAACAATAAACTAAATAATTAATGATTTTTATTGTCTGTTATTGTCTTATTATTCTGTTAGTTAATCTCATTAGTCATTAGTCATTAATATTATAATTATTGTTTTACATGTATTGTATATGTATTATTTTAAAAATAAATGTATAAAAATATTTTGATTATTATTGTGAGTAAAATTTAGTGCATATGCTGCATATTTTACAGAATCAAGTGCATATTTTAAAGATTTAAATGCATATATATATATATATATATATATATATATATATATATATATATATATATATGCGCATATTTCAACTAATTTTCGTGCATATAAATCCGAACTCTATTGATTAGTATTGGAAACTAATAGGCAGTATACGAATCAAACCTTTTTGTGTTGTTTATCAGACAGTAAAAGAAAGGTAGTTAAAAATAATCCCAATCGTTATGTAGCGATGCTTTATTACATCAGATAGGAATTGTAAAAGTATATGGGGTATTAACTTCAGGAAGTTGTCTTACAGGGATAAAATACAGAGTATATTGAGATAACCTTTTTTGTTAAAAAAAGGGTTTAAGAAATACTTCATAAAAGTTTATAATTTTCAACTTATTTTCCCACAGATTACAGGGTACAAAGATGATCCCTTTTCCATTTCCGGAAAACCAAATCCAAAAAAAAAATCTGTAACTCTCTTTCTTCGGGAAAAAATGTTCAACAAAAATCCAAATGAATCGTCAAAACTGTCATAATTTTATAAGACAGTATTTATTATAAGAAAAGGTAAATTGTATTGCAACTTTTTATTTTTTTTGATTTCAATACTTTACTTTCCACGTATTTTAATAATTTAATATTTTGGTTATCACCTTTGGCTAGCTAAGCCGGAGAGTAAATAGGGAGATTCATAGCTATCTTTTAATTGAAAAGTAGTTCAAGATTTAATACATACATTAAATTAATATGTACAAAAAATAAAAAAAAATTAAAGATTTTAAAACCACAAGTTAAAAATGTTCCTTCCCTGCACTTTTTGCAACAAACAATGAACAAGTGTATATGGGTCCTAATTTGGATCAGATAATTGAGCCCTTAAAATCTACGTTTGGTAAAAGTAGAAATATATAATATAATCATGTATTCCTAATACGTGAGTAAGTATGGCATGGTTTAATTCTTTTTATTTTGCTAAAATGAGAAATCGTTGTCTTATAAACATCATTAGGTTATACAATTTCTGTTATGACTGTCATCATTAGCACTTAGATGCGTTTAGTTTGTAAGTTTTCCGTTATAATTAAATATAATAGAGAGGTCTCAACTAGTTGGAACTAGGTATGAGTAAATTGATTTGCAGGAGTTTGTTTTAATCTGACAAGGTTAGTGACCCTGGTAAGTGCGGAAGAAGCTTATTACGCTTTATGAAAATGGATTAAATTATGAAAGTATACTAAATCGTCGTTAATTATGAATCGCGATAATTCAATTATATTAGAATATTGTACTTAAATTAGAATTATATCGTTTTCTCTTGAAAAAAAGGAAATAGGGCATTTACAGGACGTCAAAAGGGAATTTCTCAAGACTTATATGAATCGCAAATGACTAGGAATAACTGATTTATATTGAAATTAGTATTTTTTTGCTTGTTATGTCAAGAACTAGAGATTTCAACACTTTTCTGTTAGTTTAATTGAAGCTATTTACACAGTGATACTGTCAAACAATTAATACCAAGTAGGAGTTTAAAACCACTGACCCTTAAAATAACAATTAACCTGGATTTTTAGCGTAACGGTCATTTTAAAAAAAGTAAATAACTGGATATTAGGGAGCGGTTTGATTATTACACAGAGGTACTCTTGATAATTAATACCAAGCAGGGGTTCAAAACCTCTTATCCTTAAAATAGTAATTGTTTCTCTAGGGTTTTAAAGCATAACGGTCACTTAAAAAATGTAGAGCAATAACTGGATATTTTGGTATGTTTTACTAGAGCAGAAATAATGTTTGGTTATATCACAACTAAATAAGAGTTTGTAACCAACACATTGCGATATACACGTTACCTACTCTTTCAATTACTAAACAGTTATTTATTAATGAGAATGTAAAAATTGTCCGATATGGGCAGAAAAAGTTATAACGTATTTTTTATAGAAACAGTTTTTACATATGAATTTGCATAAAATAACATGGCTAAATACAATGTATGTACTATATCCGGCTCGAAGGACCGCGTTGTGATGATAAAGTGTATGTTAAATTACGCAAAATGTTAATTTTACGTTTATTGATATGTAAACTAAATATTTATGGTTAAAATAATAAATATTCCGAATGCTAGAACATCATGTTAAAAGCATATCTAAATGTGTGAGTGGTAAAAACGAACTTGATACAAGATTAAGCTTGGTCCACCAGAAAATTGGTAAAAAATAATATTGAAACATAAATCGCTTGCTGCAACAACTGTATTGAAAACATATCTACAATTCGTTTTTTTTTTTATCTTGTTGAATTCTGTTCTGTTGATCACTAGAGCTTAATTATTGCATGAATATAATTACCGGCTAAAAGATTTTAGGGTTACATTTTCAACGATTAGAATCATTAGCTTAACTGTGGCAAAAAACGAGATAAACAGTGATGATAAATCCTAAATGCAAATTTTATTCAGAATTTTCGTATTTTTAACGTTTTATGTAACTGAATACTTATAGACGCAGCGTAATTGAGATGTATTTATTCTGATGGAAATTTTACAGAGCAAATAAGAAAGTTCTTTCATACTTATATAATACAATGAATGTTTATATTTAATGCGGCACAAGAATTTTTCATTGCGCTGCATTTTGAAGACAATTCAAACAATATTATATTATATTTTATAACTGTAAGGATTCAAACCATACATCAAACAAGAACAAGGCGTGTTTTAAGTTCTAAAGGATC
Source organism: Vesta saturnalis (assembly GCA_036346205.1). Classification (NCBI taxonomy): domain Eukaryota; kingdom Metazoa; phylum Arthropoda; class Insecta; order Coleoptera; family Lampyridae; genus Vesta; species Vesta saturnalis. The sequence continues at coordinate 6,213,504 of JARFJB010000793.1, forward strand.
AAAGCTAAAAATTCAACTAAATTCGTTTATTAGCTGGACAATTTACTAAGGCTTAGACATAAAACTGATAATAGCTAAAAATTTGCGATTATGCAAATAAAACTGGCGTTTGAGCAACACACAATACTTGGACAGAATCTTAACTTCCAAATAACAAACAAAAGTAACACGAACGAACGGAAACATCCGAACATCCACCTTAGTAGGATTATAAAAAAAAATGGAGCGGTAAGGTAGAAACAGTACTAGGTTCACCCAATTCGAGCAAATAGACAACGATTAGATGCATTTCATGCTTAATTAAACCATGAAATGCATCAAATTGTTAAGTTAACAATTATCGTCTAAGAAACAAACAAATTTGAGGTGCTTACTGTGTTGGTCACCATTTGGGAGTATTGTTGGTCAAAATCTTTGTTTATCCACAAATTTTATTGAAAAAACGGGGAAACGTATTACTAAGCTGGAACAGAATTCGTTATTTATACATCAATGTTAGGACAATGCCCAAACTCATTGTTGGACACGAATCAGAATTAAGATCTTTCTGGGCCATTGCTGCCAAACATCCAATTTTATTGGTATAACGGGGAGGCCGAAAATGAAAGCCAAAACTAGAGCGATAACGGGAACGAGAATAAAAATGAGAACGAGAACAAATACGAGAACGAAAAAGGAAATCCATACCCAAAATGAAACCTGCAGGAACCTTAAAATATTGAAATTATTTTGATTTCATCTGATTTATAATAGTTTAACCCGGGGTTAAACAATGTTAGCACCCCCCTTGAATATTTTTTATCGTTCTTGAGGGTATTCGAGAGAGGATCGTTTGTACCTAATTGTACCATTTTTCATTTTGTTCGTACCTCAAGGAATTGGTTCGTATTTTTTTAAAGTCGTAACTTTTTCAGGAAGCAGATACTGTTCGTTTGTACCGGTTTGTACCACTTATTTTTAGGGGTACAAATTTAACGAGGGGTTAAAAATGCCAGCACCCAATTTTAATATTTATTATCGTTCTCGACGGAATTCAAGAGAGCATCGAATATACTCCATTGTACCATTTTTCCTTTTTCTCTGTACATCAAGGATATATATATATATATATATATATATATATATATATTACAGGGTGTCCCATATTTTTCTTCGTGTCAAACTTTAAGGGCTAATTCTACAACGAAAAATATGAAGAAAAGTTCATATAAACATATGCCCGAAAACGCTTCGTTTCCAAGATACAGAGTGTTCAATTTCTAATTTTTTTAAACATTTTTTGTAATATTTCATAAACGGTTTGAAATACGCTATGGCGCATGTTCTGGAGTAGTCAGAACATTTCTACCTATACCAGTGGCGTCCGTGCGTCCACCCAATTTTTCGGGAAAAAATGGTACGCCACTGACTTTAACAACAGTCAACTGATTTTATTTCGATAAGAGGCATAACATTGAACAACATTAATTAAAAATACACACATTTACAGAAATTGTTCAAAATGAGAACCGTTGCTCTGAACGCACAACTCGCATCGACGAACAATGGACCGATCTAAATTCACTAAATATGGTATCATCTCATTGGAAGCATTTCTTATGCGATCAATAAGTTCATTCTGTGTGTTCACTGGAATCGCATAAACTCTTTTCTTTAAAAAACCCCACACGAAAAAGTCTAATAATGTGATATCCGGAGACCTTGGAGGCCACGAAACTGGACCTGCTCTGCCTGTGAATTCTTACGAAAATATAACGAGCAGGATGCCTCCCATTTGGATATCTTCTTATGTATTCTCTAACTGCTACTCTTGAATTCCTATTAGCAAAACCATAAATAAAATGGATATCCGCAATTTCTTGATTTATAAAGTTAAAAGGCATTTTAAAGACGTTTAATTAAATTAATAAAAACCTTTAGTACTTAGTACATATTAGTATGTTACAACTGTCCCAACTGGTATAGGTAGAAATGTTCTGACTATTCCAGAACATGCGCCATAGCGTGGCCCAAATTGCAAGCCCGTATCTCAAACCGTTTATGAAATATTACAAAAAATGTTTAAAAAATTAGAAATTGAACACTCTGTATCTTGGGAACGAAGCGTTTTCGGGCATATGTTTACATAAACTTTTCTTCATATTTCTCGTTGTAGAATTAGCCCTTAAAGTTTGGCACGAAAATGTGGACGCCCTGTACATATATATATATATATATATATATATATATATATATATATATATATATATATATAAACTGCTGGACAATTGAAGTAGACCACCAAAAAAAAACTTTTTTGTTACTTGATGTATTGTTAGTTTAGCTTTTTATTTGGTAACGTCAGTGTAGTTGCCTTCAAAATCCGATTGCGTTTTGCAATTGTTTTTCGTTGCTAGCCTCAAAGAAACGTTTAAATACTGTGATTCGCAACGAAAAGTTGGGAGATTTTTTAATGTGTCCCATAGTGTTATAAGCACGGCACTCAAAAGAAACGAAACTGTCATTGTGAAACTACACCAGTTGAGAACCAATATTTACGATATCCGGAGATATCCAACCCATACTTCAAGTCAAATTAATAGCGCGTTAAGGGTATCAAGAGGTACCATTATTTCGTCGACAACAGTTAGAAGGAGGTTGAGGGAGTACAATCTAAGAGCCAGAAAACACGCTATTTGTCCAATGTTGAATAGGCAGCAACGTGTTGCTCGTAGAAGGAGGGCAGAGGTTCATCGGAATTGGGATGCACGCCACTAGAGTAGGTGTATGTTTACCGATGAGTCTAGATTTCGTTTGCACCATACTAACGGACGTATTTTAGTGTGGCGTAGACCAAACGGGCGCTGCAACGAACAATATATGGCTCCTCAGGAAGCTTTTGGAGGTGGTAGTGTAACTGTTTGAGGTGGGATCATTTTAAATGGGCGCACCGCGCTGATTGCTTTGATTGGAGAAACAATAAATGCTACCGTTTATAGAAATCGATGTATTCCATATATTGTAATTCTATTTGCACAAAATTTTGTCCGAGATTTTTTTTACATGGACGACAATGCTCGTCTTCATCGTGCAGCATTGGTGAACACAATCTTTCAAGATCATCAAATTGAAAGAATGGATTGGCCTGCCCGCTCGGAATCCCACAGAACATCTGTGGGACAGCTTGCAACGTCAATTATCCAACCGCCAAATGCTCCAAACACACTAAATGAACTTGCAAATGCATTATTAGAAGAGTGGGAGCAGATAACACAGAACTTCTCAAAAATTTAATATTAAGCATGCCAAGGAGATCTTTAGCAGTTTGTCATGTACGTGGAGGCTCTACACGTTAAGTAAAAAGAACTTTTAAGTTTCGTTTCGGTCGCAGAAATGTGGTAATATCCGTAAACTTACAAGTTTCGTAGGAAATTTGCAAAACGCCAGGAAATTTGTCAAACGACTATAAAATTCACATGTTTCCTGCTAGATTTAAGGAATCTGGTAAGACGACTGAGCCACCTTAGTACACTTGTAAAACAACTACATTTCTTACAACCTTCCGAATTTAAAGATCTCTGTTTACGGAAATTTACAAGTTTTCGGGTAGGTGTTGGTACAGTTGTAAGCGATGTTCGTTTCACGTAGTTTGAGACGAAAGGGGACTGCAGCGCCTCACCGGCAGGTTTCTACGAGCCGGTAAAGTATTCAACATCATTGAATAAAAGGCACAAAGAGCATTAAACATTTATTTGTAATTTAGAGTATTAACATAAGAATCACAACTATACTATACTATACGAATGCAAAACATTATTTATTTTTGCAAGATGAAGAGTTATGGCATTTGGAATTCCTTTTTTATTTCAAGATGTTTCAATTTCAGCGTAAAATCAGCTTTTGTAAAAAAGATTCTAGCTGTAGAAATAAACTTCAAGTTACCCATCCTAGATGTTAATGTGTTTTCTATTGACAAAACCATGTGTTGGAAAATTTTCATTCCTCTCCTTCATTGCCTTGACGTGAAGTGTTAATTTTTTCAATTGATTCATCAACAGTTCATTTTGATTAGTTTTAATTATACAAACCTTGTCGAATCTCAGCATCTAGGCCATAAGTTCGTAAGCAATATTGTGTTATATAACCTATGTTATCTAACCGCACAATATTCTTTTCTAATGTTCATTTCATCTTTTGATTTGGAATTTATTACTCTAATTTATATTGAATTTACAGATTTCTTCAGTAATTCTACGATATATGGTTGATTAGGCCTTACATTAGTAATATTAACAAAGCAATCTGTATCTTCTAGGCTTTACATTAGTAACATTACCAAAGCAATATGTATTTTCCATTTTCCTATTTTGTTCCCTAACTTGCTTTCTGGTTGTTATAATATATTGTAGTAGTAATAGGGAAAGGATAACCGAAAAAGAAGGACCTAAATACACAGCGGTAATACGATGTATACCAGGTACCTCAGATAAAATAGGAAGAACAGGCAGCAAATACAAGGTAAGCACTGCCATCAAATCCATAAGAACGCTCAGGGGAATACTAACCAAAACCAAACCACACAATAAGGACCAAAATTCCAAGAATTGTGTATACAACCTACCATGCGAGTGCGGCAGATCACACATTGTAAAAATCCAGAGATCTGCCCAAAAATCCGCAAATTAATTATTTATTTCGTTCGTATATGTTATAGAAAAATGCCCCGGTGCAGTTAAAATTATTAATTTTTACCCCTACTTCCGTAATCAAGAAACCGTTTCAGGTTTCGACGCAAGAATCACACCAGAACACCACTTCATTTTTTGTCCAATCCCGTCCGACCGCGAATTAGATCATTATCCAATCACGTTAGAGCGCGGACTATATACACGGAATCGGGACGCGAGATTAATTATCTTACCGCTTCTGTCCTGAAGTATTCAACTTCTCTTGCCGCTTCCGTCCTCAGGTCTTCACCGACCAACTGAATTGCTGGATTTATTCTACTTCTACCTGCTGACCCACCTGGGTAAGTTATAGAATGTTCTATCACATCTATCCGACCAGTTTCCAGTTGGAAAGATTTCTATTCTAACTTCTAACTGGAGCGCAAGTCCGCGGAAAACAAATATCCTTACACAATAACCTCCTAAAGGAGTCATCCCTTAAGGCGTATGCCTGTAGAAGTGATTCTTTTACCTTTGCTTGTCCGAAAGGCGTAGGCCTGTTCGATCTAACATCCTTCCACTTAACCAACGGAGCGTACGCCAGTTTGATTAGGCAATCCTTCCTAAAACACAAAACTGAACACCTACACGACCGACCTGCAGATATTAGATCGATTACATAATTGGCCCAAACCTGTGTTTCAGTCAGATTTTCGTGTAAAACCGTTATAAATCGTGACAACCCGTCATTAATACTGACATTTTTGTGTCTGTGTCCAGAAAATTAAACAATAAATCCCATTTCTATTCCGATTTAATTCTCCCGTTCCCTCTATAAGGTATAAATCTACTTCCAGAAGAAGAAATTAAATTCCTTTCATTTTATACGTATTTAATTTGAAAGTAGAGATCCCGATTTAATTCTCTCTACAACGAATTCCGTTTGTATAATATTTCGCAGTAAGCGATAAAATCAATCGCACGCGAAGTAAAATATTAAAACTCCTGTATACCATTTTAAACATTACGAAAATTATCATAATTCGTAAAAGCGTTAAAAATATAAAAAGAATAATTACAACTCCCAGAAATTCGAAACTGTTAAATAAATAAATGCAGTATTCGTAATTCATTTTGAAAGGAATAGATCAATAACTCTAACTGACCTAGTGACCGAGATATAAAATCATTGCCCTTCATAAATCCGTTAACTTTATCAGTCCATTGTACAAAATTTCTAAGAATAGAATAAAATAAATATTTACGAGACCAACCACTTGAATAAAATAGTTAATTTATTTGCGTAAATAGTAATCATTTAACACTAGATAAAAGTCCCCAAGGTAGTTGCTACCGTAAAATAGGTTTGGTACATTAATTATTTAATCCACAGATAATCGCTATACCTGGAGATTTGGCCGTGGTCCTTTGCAACCTTTTTTAGAAGATAATTTTAATTTTACGTTTTGTTTGTTGAGATATTTAAGTGTTGTTATATTAGTACAGGTCAAGTATTTTAGATTTAAGTTCAATGTTTAGCACTATACCAAATAGGTAATAAAATAGTAAGTTTGTTACGATCTTAAAAGTTTTCAATGATTTATGCAAATCTCCCTATTTTTCGACTTGAAAGCTATGCCGGGCCAAAGCAACTAGCTATTAATTAATTAAAGTAAACCCACTTTATTTATAGATAAGGGAGCATTACAACATAGGAAAAACAGGAGGCCACACAAAGTTAGAACATGGGAACATAAAAATAGAAACCGCAAAGGCGAAACAGAAAGATCCACAATCGCCAAACCCAAAGAGATAACAGATAGTAGCAAATGAGAATACAACTCGCCGGAAATTCAAAGAAGTCACGTAGCACTAGCAAAACAGTACGATGAACCATGCTCAGTGGTAAAGGTATCCGATTTGTAAGTGAAAGATTTTCAGTTCGATTCCAAGTGTAGTGAAGTGCTTGGGGGTAAAATGAATTCGACCCAAGTGCGAAAACATTCCTTGTCAGGACGAAGCCTGATGGAAAACAAAGTCCGCTTCGGAAACGTCGCGCTACACAAAGAAAAACTGTGGAAATAGGCGGATCAACTTTAATAGTATAGTATGCAGGAAACGTGTTGTTTCATAACGTATTTATATCTATAAAATTAAGAAATAACTTACACACAGTAATGTAAATTTCTCATCTTAAGATTATTAACTACTGTGTACTGTACAAATATTCTAACAAAACTAGTCTCATAAGATACGGAATAAAACTAACGATAAGTAAATAGATGTACCTATTCAGTGCAACCAACCATACTACTAGTATATTTTATTAATATACACACGTAGTCAAATAAACTTTTCCTAAAGTTTGCCTAAAAACAGTTTCTGGAGATTTTTACCGTATTCGTTTTCCGTATTGAGTTATTGACATTTCCCATATTCGTCAAAAGATTCAGTTTCGATAGATAAAAGTGATAATAAGGTATTTATCTCATTGGCTGTAATGAAGCAGGAAATTTGAAGTAAGCGATCTATATGGTAGATATGGATGACACTGACAGAATGAAAAGGAAATAAGATCGAGTCCCACTCATAAAATGACACTTCATCCATACTACAATATGTCAGCATATTCACATTAATTCATTTGTAATAAAGGCATTTTATGCTTAAGTAAATACACAATTAAAATGTAATAATCAACTGCAATAGGAACTCTAGCGTAAATATTGTCGAGAACCGCTAAATTGTGCACGATCGGTATTATATTCCAGAAATTTCAGTAACAATGGGATTATAATGACGCCAGCGTGCATACAAATCGAAAAGTTTCATTTTAAATTGAGCTCTCCTGATTTTACGATTTATATAATAGACAATGTTAAAATCTCAGTCAGAGAAAATAAACGAGTGCAGGTTCTGTGAAAACCCAGAAAGAGCAATTGCACGAAGTCGACAATTTAAAATAGCACGTATTAGAACTGCCAACATACGCCACGTAAAGATAGGACTTTTTAGAATTTCACTATGAAATGAGTATGTGAATAAATGATTGTTTACTATATCCAATGGTTTTTAAAATTGCACGTCTTAATGTCCTCGGTGATTCCTATTCCGTGATATTCATGATTTTTCAGTTTAAAAAGTGACGTTTAAGAGAAAATAAGAGAAAGCTTGGAATTTAAAATTCTCTTTCCTTTTGTGTTTTAATAAATGGTAGAATTAACAGTTTCCACTAATTAAATTTCTGTTTAATTGTTAATTAACCTCGGCAATTTTGGTTTTTTACTTATGTAAAAATAAAATTCACGGATTTTATTATTAATTATATTTCGTAGCAATCGCCATTACCAAAATCATAATTATTAAATAACAAAATTTAGATATTTACACCTGAATATATGTTAAATAAAAATAAGTAAAAACATTTTTATTTCCAAATATACTAAAAAGAATAAAATAATTTTTTTATCTACCCATTAACATCAAAAATTTGTGTGACTAAAAATAAAGTGTGGGCCTTGCACATCATTGTTTGAATGTAGGTGGTGATAGGCTTTGTTATAAGATATCATGTATGCCCCACACTTTTATTTTTAGTCACAAAATTTTTTGATGTTACTGGGCAGATTAAAAAATTATTTTATTCTTTTTAGTACATTTGGAAACAAAAGCGTTTTTTAAAAATGTTTTTTTTTACTTATTTTTATTTTCTACTTTTTAGTCGCTTGGGTGTAAGTTCCAACAAAGAAAGAAACTCAATTTTTCAAGACCCTAGTTTTATAAACAAAAATTTTGAACTTACTTGGCCAATATACACATGTATGCCAAAATTCAGCTCAACCGGAGATCGGAAAATAGTTAATTTTTTTTTTGGCCAAATACAATACTTTGAGCCCCCCCAGGCGCAGCCCCCTGATCTTGATTTGAATTTGTCGTATATTTTTGTGCATGGTCTTATGCTAAAAGCTTAAGTCCTGAATTTCAAGGCCCTAGCTTTATAAACAAAAATTTCGACCATATTTGGCCGCAATGCAGCCCCCTGACCTTGCAACCCAACTTGTCGCATATTTGTGTGTATGGTATTATCCCAAAAGCTTAAGTCCTAAATTTCAAGGCCCTACATTATAAACAAAAATTTCTACCATATTTAGCCAAATTTGGCCGTAACGCAGCCCCCTGGCCTCGAAACTTAACTTATCGCATATTTTTGTGCATGGTATTATGCGAAAAGCTTAAGTCAAAAATGTCAAGGCCCTAGCTTAATAAACAAAAATTTCGACCACATTTGGCCAAATTTGGCCGCAAAAGTCGAAGCAACCAACACATAATCCTGTATTGTCATCAAGAATACGCATGTATGCCAAATTTCAGCTCAATCGGAGATCAGGGAGTTGTTGAAAATTCAATTACAAGATTTGTACCGGACAGACAAAGTGAGTTGAATAAAAGCGTTAAAAAAGTAATACAGATAAGAATAAAAACCCTAAAGCTGGTCCTTCACATAAAGAGCTATGCCCGCACGACGTGCACCAACCAGCACAAGTTGTAATACTATAAATATACGTTGAGACCAGCAAAGTGAGTACATTGAAATTATAAATATCGGTTTTTCTCTACATATGTTTCAATTCACTACAATAATTGCAATTCGTAGTTACATAAAAGTATATTTTAGGTACTTTATGGGTTTCTGCGTTAGAAAGATTAGGAACAGGGTTAAATTAGATTCCTTTTGAAGTAGAGTACATAATGATTGAATCACTTACGGGTAGGCCACATTGAAATTAGTGTATTAGCATAGATTTTTGGGCATAATTTGGTCAAAACGCTGACTCATGGGTCACCGAATTTAGCTCTTGGAAATGGAGACTATTTTGCGCCAACTTCAACGAAATAAGGCTATCAATATAGCTTTTGGACAAAAATCGGTCCAAATTCTGACGAATATTCAATGGGCAGATAGCTCATGGCTATTAGGTCAAACCATTTTGCCTTGGCCCTAACAAAATTGATGTTTAAATATCCCCACAGATAAGAAAGCTATAAGATTCCTTAATTTGCTTAATAGGAAAACTTTGTAAATTAAATATTAAATTATCACACAAAATGTAGTTCTGCGGACCGTGTTTTACATACGGTTGGTTTCAGTGCTCGTAGCTTCCTTATTTTTGTCTTAAAATGTGCAAAATTTTAACCAGTGGCATATCAAAGTAATATAAAAAGGAAACTGCAATTTCAAATTTTGAAAAAAAAAATGACGTGTTCTCGATACGTGCCAACTACACTCTAAATGCAAATATTTTCGTTTTAAGTGGGCCGACATGTAGGTTTTATTTGTTCTTTAACGTTCCGTATTAAAGTACACGCATTTATCATATAGTTTAATACCAATTAATAAATAATTAAATTCTCAGTCGAGAGATGGGCTGCGTTGGACGAGCTTCCGATCGACGACTCAATACGAATGCCGTCGCATGCGCGATACACGAAATCGAGCTCACACTGCTAAAATAAACGTTCCTTAAAGAATGATATTATTTTATGGGCCGATTTATTAAGTATATTAATCAAGGCATCTGGTATGAGCACAAGGATTTTTTTTACTTATATTATACAATGTAATATTAAATGCCAAAAAATATTTTCAAGAAGAGAGATCGCGTAGATTATCTGAAGATGTGAATAAAGTTTTTGAAAACACGGCAAAGTGTCTTAACATCTCCCAGCCCTCCGTTTATCGAGTATTGGCTGAAGAAAAAAAAGAAAATGGTATGTCTAATCCAAGGACCAGTACTGGACGTCCTACTGTTACTACAGAAGAGTATCTTCCGGATATTATTAGGTCGATGGTGTTGGACTTTTACGTTGAAGAAAAGATTCCTACTGTAAAAGAAGTGCACACCAGATTAAATAACGAAGTTGAAGATTTCCCACGTATAAGAACAAGTACCTTACGCTGATGGTTAACAAGTCTAAAGTTTACTTGCAAAAAATTTAATAAAAAACATTTTAATGGAATACACTCAGTTGCGGCAGAAAGAGAAGAATAAAGCAGTTTCGTAATAACGGTTGGGAAATTTTTTACACGGTGTGGAGCAAATCATACCAAGACCAAAGGATGGCAGGTGGATGTGTCAACGGATGAAAGGCATGATAAGTTCGATCGTTATCGCGAAGTTTTGCAGGTACACTTAACAAACGTATTTTTTATCATATATACGCCTTCATCACATAAAAGCCTTCTAAAAATACGCCATTTCTTTTAGTATGCATATAACTTATTGCTTTGTTGATGGAATGCTGAAGTGTTTCATTGGACAAAAGGACAGTAATGATTATCATGGAGAAATTAATGCGGCGCACTTTGAGAAGTGGTGTAGGGCTGTTTTAGAAAAATTGCCGAAACATTTTGTAGTTGTGATCGACAGGGCACCTTACCATACTATGCTGAATCAAAATTTTAGAAATCCTACTACTGCCTGGCGAAAAGCAGACATCATTTCCTGGATGGAGAAACAAAAGATACCCTTACCAGAAGGAACAACTAATTTCATCCATTTGATAAGAGCGGTATTATTAATCAGGGCCCACAAAAAAGTGCATTTGCTTGAAACAATAGCAAAAGAAATGCGTGGGGATGATATTAAATTGTTGTGGTTACCAGTTGCCCACTGTGAGTTCAACGCAATTGAACTTATTTGGGCTTACGTTAAAAATACAGTGGCAAAGCAAAATAACACATATAAAATAACAAACGTGTTAACGTTATGTACTGAAGTAATGAATAATTCACCCGGCGATTTGTGGGACAACTGCGTGGAACATGTAAAAAAACTTGAGGAAAACTATCGACAAAGGAGCATATAATTGATGTGCACGTAGAACAGTTAATAATAAATGTAGGAGAAGATTCCGATGGTAGTTTAAACATTTCAAGTTCCTCAACAGAAATGTAAAGGTCTTTGTCAGTTTTTGCATGTAATATTTCTATATAAATTATAAATAGTACAGTTTACTTTTGAAACAATTTAAAAATAAAAAAAAGTGCATTAAATAGTCATTATTGTTACGGTATTTTCCAATTTCACATTCCACACAATTATTTGTTGATTTTTGTAGTTTACTATGTATTGTTCCTGCTGTCCTCATTTAATATGTACCTTAAATTGTATAATATAAACTAAAAAAATCCTTGTGCTCATACCATATGCTTTGATTAATATTCTTACTAAATCGGCCGATAAAATAATATCATTCTTTAATGAATGTTTATTTTCGAGTGAAGCTCGATTTCGTGCATCGTGCATGCGACGGCATTCGTATTGAGTCGTCGATCGGAAGCTCGTCCAACGTAGCCCGTTCTCTCTCTCGTCTGAGAATTTAATTATTTATTAATTGGGATTAATCTACATAATAAATGCGTATACTTTAATACGGGACGTTAAAGAACAATTAACATGTCGGTACAGTTAAAACGAAAATATTTGCATTTTGAGCGAAGTTTGCACCTATCGAGAACACCTCATTTTTTTTCAAAATTTAAATATTTTTCAAAATTTGAAATTGCAGTTACCTTTATATTACTTTGGTATGTCACTGGTTAAAATTTCGCCCATTTTAAGACAAACATAAGGAAGGTACGAGTACTGAAACCGATCGTAAGTAAAACACGGGCTGGAAAACTACATTTTTTATGATAACTTAATTTACAAAGTTAAACGTCTAAAAAATTTATACTTTCTGAGTGTTATTATGTGTCTACAGGGAAGATCTCTGCCAAGTTTCACATCAACTGGGATTACAATAAAAAAGTTATAAACTTTCAAACTGACTTATGTTGCTTTTTGAAACCGATAGTAGTTTATTATTATTTTCACTCTTAATTAACACTTTGCCATTAAATTTATACTTAATATTACTACAATTTTTGTCTAACCTGTCTTTTCTTTGTAACTTTGATTTAATTAAAATTACTCCTTTATCATTCTTATATTTCCATAGGTTCTATCAGTTGGTATAATATGAAAGTAGTTTATTATCAATTGCCTTGTTTCCTTGCACTCTATTCGTTTAGCATTTCATGGCATACACACTAATATTATGCGTATTCAATCAATTATTTTCATTTCTCTCATTAATTTTCTTCAAGTGAAGTGAATGGTTTATCAGCGCTTCATTTCCATCAGTTTTAAATATACAAACCTTCGTTGTATTTTCCATCTGTTTAGTAACAACCGCAAACGTCGAAACTCAGCGCCTATGGCGCGAGTTTGTAAACAATGCTGCGTTAACAACCTATTCGCCTTCCTGTGTCATATTATAACAAGCTATTTTAATAGGCGGTGATTTTAATGTTCATTTTCAAGGTAAGAAATGTACAAAAATGCAAACATTTAGGGATCTGTTAGGTTCCTTTAGCTTTAAACACAGAATTCAAGAAAATACACGATTAGAAAGTTGTATTGACAACATTTTAAGTAATATAGATATAAACATGGGACTATTCTCAGTACACGATGTAGGATTATCTGATGATAAAGCCGTTTACTGTTCTATACCAATTTGTTACACCTCTAATAAAATTGATAATAGAAACACTCGTACTATTCGTCCAATAACCAAAATAGGTCTGCATAATTTGTATAACATATTGAAAATCCAAGATTGGAGTTTTATAAATAATGACTTAGATATTGAGACCAAATTTAGTTTATTTATAAATATTATTATGAACGCAATCAATGTGCCAATTCCTGAAAAAACGTTATTACGCGATTTATCTCATAATAACATCTATTGGTTTAATAACGAATTAAAAGTGATGAGAAACAAAGTAGATTTTTTAAGGGATGCAACAAAATTATATCCGACAACCGCAAATATTAACGAATATCGTTAATAAAAAATACAAATTAAAACTAATTGAAACAAAAAAAAAGCATATGTAAACTATCTAAGTACCAACAATTATAATCCTAAAAAAATGTGGAGTTTAATAAATACAAAAAAAAAAAACGCACATTCTAAGGAAGTTGCCGAAATTGATCCAATTAAGTTTAATGAATATTTTGTTAATACTCCCTTACAAATTGTGTCAGTTAAATAATAATTCCGATACTTACTTAAAATACTTAAATAACTCGATTGAAACTGAATTGTCCTTTACTATGGAAGAAGTAACTTTTGTTGAAATGAGGGAAATCTTAAGCAAACTTAAATCAAATTCTAGCTGTGATATTTATGGTATAAGTAACAATATAGTTAAATATATCAAAGATTTAATAAATATCCCTTTTACTAAATTAGTTAATCTTTGTATCAAAAAAAATACATTTCCAGCCTGCCTCAAAAAATTCAAAAGTGATTCCCTTATTTAAAAAGGGAGATGGAAATTCAGTTTCAAATTACCGTCCGATTTCCTTGGTGCCTGTGTTTTCAAAAATTTTTTGAGACCATTATCAAAAATAAAATGTACAAATTTTTTGAAGTAAATAATATGTTTAATAATTCGCAGTTCGGTTTTCGTAAAAAGAAATCAACAAGTACTGCTATTAATGCGTTAATTGAGCAAATAGTTAATAACTTTGAATTAGGGAATGTTGTTGGGTGTACTTTTTGTGACCTTAGCAAAGCCTTTGATTGTGTGTCACATGAAATACTTTTATATAAATTAAAGTGCTATGGTGTCGCTCCAAGGACGCTATTGTTGCTACAATCATATCTTACACAACGTAGGCAAATTGTATGTTATAGAAACGCATATTCAACAACTAAAAATGTTGAAATTGGTGTACCGCAAGGGTCTGTGTTAGGACCCCTTTTATTTATCATCTACGTTAATGATATTGTAAAATGTGATAAAAATGCTTCATTTATTGTATTTGCCGACGATACTACATTGATAAACACATATCATGACACTAATGGTGCGCAAGAACTAATGTTGAGCACGCAATCAAGGGCTACGCAATGGTTTACCGCTAACAATCTATGTTTGAAATCAGATAAAACTCAGAATATTTTATTTGCCTTAAAAAATAAATCGGAGTTTAAAGACGATGTGAAATTTTTAGGTGTCCTTCTAGATTCCACCTTGACCGGGAATAAACATGTAGATTGCTTGACTACCAAATATCTAAATCTATATACTTGTTAAGAAATTTACAAAATATTGTAGATCTAAAAACTCTTAAGATAGCTTATTACGGCACATTTCAAAATATATATATATATATATATATATATATATATATATATATATATATATCACAGTTTATTACATACATATGATAATATTGAGCAATATATTTTACATTCTGATGTACATAGGTATAATACTAGAAATAAAAATAATATCGAGTTATCTAGGAATAAACTGAATAAAAGCAGATTTTCTTTAAATTACTACGGTCCAACTTTTTTTAATAAACTAAGTGTAGTTACACGAAATCTAAAATTGAGGGAATTTAAAGCAGCAATAAAAAATTTATTAATACAGAAAGCGTACTACAATTACCGTGAATCTTAGATGATGATAATGTAATATAAGTTTGTCTTCTGGTTAGTGTTCTTTTGTCTGTTTAGTGTAATTTACTGTAATATTGTAATTTATTATTAATAATGTAATTAATTGTATTATTATTATTGTTAATTTATATTAATATTGACGTGTGTAAGCTTCCTGCAATAACACCAATAAACAATAAATAAATACATGTTGCCTAACCTTACAATACTTTTCTTTCTACCCTTCTTTCAACATTAGAATTAATTACCCTAGTTTCTATTGAATTTACAGGTTTCTTTAATAATTCTACGATATATAATAATAATATCTCCAATCAAAATATGTACATATATAGAATATAAAAAGAAAATTTAAAGCCTAGGCGAAGATCAGCATCATGAAACAAGGTGATCATCTGCTGCTCTACCACTTAACCTAGTTTCCGTGACAAACATATAAACAACAGGTATTTTTTTTTCAATTCCGTTGCAATATCATAAACTAACACATTATATATCGACATGATAAAGAAAAATAATAATAGGATTATTGGATCACATGAATGTGTTGGTCATTTAATAAGTATACTTTTAATTTACTTTTAAATATTTTGTGAGAGTTAGATTTAATAAAGAGGTCAAATAACCTGTTGAAACATGCACTTATAGAATACGAAAACGATTTTTTATAAAAAATAGTCGTGTGCAATGGAGTGGTTAATAAACTTCTATATCGGAGTTGTAAGTTGTGTACATCCGTTCAAGTTATCTACATCCGTAATCATAGTTAATCAGGCCTTACATCAGTAATATTACCAAAGCTTTCTGTATTTTGCACTTTCCCATACTGTTTCATAACTTGATTTCTGGTTGTTATAAATATATTACTTGATCTCCATCTTCTAATTTTAACTCTATTCGTGATAATACATCTGCTTCTACGTTTTCTTTACCCATTATACAATAGTCTGTAAAATTATACTCCTCTTGACACTAATCTAAATTTAATTAATTTGGAATCATTCCAAATAAACATATTAATAGTTTGTGATTTATAAAAATATATTTTCTGCCGAATAAATATGGTAAACTGCGTTATTGCCCAAACAATAGCTAACAATTCATTTTCAACCGTTGCGTAATTTAATTAATTTTGTTGTTACTATTACTCAACACGACTTCCAATGTGATTTTATTCACATTCATCTTTGAATTACATTTTGTTATCTAAAGCAAAATTTGGAAATTCTAAAACTATTGGTGTTATTAATTTTTCAAAATCTCAAATAATTCTTGACGTATACTCTATTTAAATTTTGAAATTGTTCCGCGATAATTTATGTTATGGACTTGCAACTTCCTCATAATTTGGAATAAAACGTCTAAATAATTCAAAAATGCTATAAATCCTTACGTCTCACTAGCATTTTTTGCGTGTTTGTGTATTTGAGTGTTTGTGTGTTTGTGTGCTCGTGCGTTCCTGCGTTCGTGTGTGTGTTTGTGAGTTTGTGTGTTTCTGTTTGAGTGTTTGTGTGTTTGTGTGTCTGTGCGTTTGTGCGCTTGTGCGTTTGAGTGTTTGTGACTTTGTGTGTTTGGTTTGTGTTTGTGTGTTTGTGTGTTTGTGTGTTTGTGTGTTTGTGTGTTTGTGTGTTTGTGTGTTTGTGTGTTTGTGTGTTTGTGTGTTTGTGTGTTTGTGTGTTTGTGTGCTAGTGTGTTTGTGTGTTTGTGTGTTTGTGTGTTTGTGTGTTTGTGTGTTTGTGTGTTTGTGTGTTTGTGTGTTTGTGTGTTTGTGTGTTTGTGTGTTCGTGTTTTTTGCATGTGTGCGTGTATGTATTTGTTGGCTTGTTTGTATAATAATAATATAATCTGTTTTCTGTGTTTAACTGAAATACAAGCAAGATGCATAGGCGATGTAAAAATACAGCATTATGTTTTTTAGCGATGTTATTAGAAACATATTATTGACTCATACAGCTTGGCGAAGGTTCCTTACGATTATGAAGATATAGAAATACCTCAATGCATATTTGTTATATAGTCCAAGGAAAATTTCATAATATTAATATGGAAAACTGCTGGCCTGTACTTATAGTATACTCCTCAGGAAGCAAAATATTGGTGAGACGTTCATCAAGTTGTCTTTGTCGGTTAATAGATAATTCAAGCCTTTGGGATACAATCTTATTTGCCGATAAATATCAAGACGTTAAAGAAATGTGCTTCATCTGTAAATGAATTCGTTACGTGGAAAGGCTAAGAAAAGGCATTTCGGACTAAGTACGTGAATAGAAGAATAAAGGGTTGGTTTGCGTCACGTATAGTGTTAGTGTTCTACTTGTTATCAATATTAAATATCTTTTGAAATCTCAAACTTAATTAACCCAAAACTATTATAATCAAATATGCAAGAAGCATTACGTCTTATCTATGCACCTAAATTTCGTTAATATACAGGATGTCCACAAACTCTTTTCACAAAAGAAAACTGCAGATTCTAGAGCTGATTTTATGTCGATTTAACGTAAATTACCTTAATACAAAAATACTTCCTAAGAGAGCTTCTTGGAAGATGGCGCCCTGACATCGATTTAATTTAAATATCTTCAAAATGGCTTCCATTTAAATGATGGCGTTCTGTACATTTATTTAGTGGAATATCCCCAATCGTATGGCGTGAATAAGATTTTTTAGTTGTACTCATAAGCGGCTCGTTTGAGCGGGGAGTTGGACATTGTCATTCATAAGTTTTTTGTTTTTCAAAATTTCGCAATATTAACATAAATTTAAAAAAAATTCGATTTTTTCATAAAAGAATGATACTCTTGTCTGAAGTCGCTACGAAGCACCGTTTTAGAAATAAATTGATTTGAACTTTTAATGTGTGAATCATACTTTTATAAAGTTAACTAACGAATTCATTTACAATTATGAAAGATGACTATGGAAAATAAACAAAATAAGAATTACGTGAACGTCACCTAGTATTACAGATACTAGTTGAGGTTAAAGTGTCAAATAAGTTTTAAGTGAAAGATTTTTTATTGTTTAGTTACATTACCGTAAATACATAAAGTTGAAATATTCTTAGAATGGTTTCGTTTAGTAACGAAGAATATGCCGATATGCATTTAGTGTACGGCGAAATGCAATGCAACTCTCGGGCAGCAGTACGTAAATAAGCAAATAAATTTCCAGGTAGAAGAAAGACATCCTGCTCCTAAATCATTTACGCTTCTTCATCAAAGAATTAGGGAAACAAGAGCGGTAATTCCTAAAAATAATGAAATGGGAAGAGATGCTGATGTAATGGAAGTATATCAGGATGATATTTTAATGGAAATTGAGTACAATCCCGAAATAAGCGTAAGAAGGTTGGCTGCAATGTATCCCAATGTCTCAAAATTTTCTATGTGGAACGTTCTACATAAGGAAGGCTTGTATCCTTTTCATTTCAAAAAAGTCCACGCCTTGCAAGCAGGTGATTTTCCTGCTCGTGATTTTTCCAATTGAATGCAAAATAAAGAGAATCAAACCAAGATTTTTTTTCTACTATTTTGTTTTGTGAAGCAACTTTTACAAAAGGTGGAATTTTTAATATGCACAATGCACACTATTACTCCTATGTTGATGAAAACCCTCATGCGATAAGGGAAAGTAAACATCAGGAAAGGTTTAGCATTAATGTATGGATAGGTGTTCTTGGTGATAATTTGCTGGGACCTGTAGAAATGCCTAATCGTTTAAACGGTGATAAATATCTCAACTTTCTACACAATACTTTACCGGATTTATTAGATGATATTAATCTGAATATTCGGCGGAACTTGTGGTTTTTACATGATGGTTGTCCGGCTCACTATAGCAGAACTGTTCAAACTTTTTTAGATAACAATTACCGAAAGCAATGGATCGGAAGAGGCGGTCCGGATGCTTGGCCAGCAAGGTATTCAGATTTAAACCTTTGGGATTTTTGTGTTTGGGGATATCTAAAATCAATAGTTTATTCCCAACCAATAGAAACACACGAACAGCTTTGGTGAAGAATTCAGGATGTCTGCGACGAATTTAGGAAATTTTTGCAAAATTCGGCAATCTTTATAATTTGTGCATAGAAACGGATGGTTGTCATGTGGAGCATCTTTTGTAGATTCAGTTTTGAGTTTCATGCTTTCGGTTGTCATTTTGAATTTTTTTTATAATTAATTGTGTTAGCAACATTTTGTTGTATTAGAAACGATTATTTTTTACCCGAGTTTATTTCTTACTTTCTGAAGCAAAATTAATTTATGACATGAGAGCAGTTTCACGTTCACTCAATTGTTATTTTGTTTATTTTCCATAGCCCATCTTTCATTATTGTAAATGAATTCGTTAGTTAATTTTATAAAAGCATGATTAACACATAAAAAGTTAAAATAGATCTATTTCGAAAACCGTGCGTCGCGTTCAGAAGAGTATAATTCTTTTATGAAAAAATCGAAATGTTTAAATTTTATGTTAAAATTGCGAAACTTTGAAAAACAAAAAACTTATGAATAACAATGTCCAATGCCCCGCCCAAACAAGCCGCTTATGAGTACAACTAAAAAATCATATTCACGCCATACGATTGGGCATATTCCACTAAATAAATGTACAGAACGCTCTCATTTAAATGGAAACCATTTTGAAGATATTTGAATTAAACCGATATTAGGGTGCCATCTTCCAGAGCTCTGGTTCTCTTAGGAGGCATTTGGTAACATGTTCACCGGTTTTTTTTTTATGATTGTGGACCTGAACAGGCTAAATTTGGCCTACCGTGCTAAAGCACTCAGGTACACTTAGGAGGATGGATAGCTACCTTAAATTTTCTCATATCATTCCAGAGTTTAGAAGCCGTGTAGAAAATGTGGATTGCGCCCGATTGGTACGACAAGTGGAGATTTGTACTGCATACTGATGATGTGAATGAGCGAACCGAGTGTTTCTGCAAAGATAACCCGAGATGGCATCAAAGAATATAATTCAGCAGCACAATAGCCGTTGTAATAACGATAATACAAAGAAAGAACTGAAACCATCCTTCCATGCTCAAGGGACTGTATGTGAGAAGTTAAGGACGGGTCATTTATAAGCCTAATCGCTCTCTTTTAAATACGATCAACGATATCGAGAGCGTATTGAGCACTAACAGAGGTGAGAATTATATTCCAGATGAGGCCGAATTTGGGCCTTATACAGCAGAAGGAGTTGTCGATAGGTAAAGTACTGCTTAGATATGTACAAAAGCCTATTTTACGAGCAGCTGTTTTGGTAGCTGACAGAAGATGGTCAACCCATGAGAGATTTGAAGATACAGTCATACCCAACAGAGTAATAGAGTCTGAAAACTTAAGAACTGAGCCATTCATACTTACAACTGGAAATGATCGATCTTTTGGCGGACACAAGGCAACACTGAGTTTTGTTAGCATTAAATTTAACTAGATTATTGATTCCCATTCGAGAATACGTTGAATGTCTTTGTTGACTGAATTTGCCATTTCAGCTTTAATTTCTTGAATTGATATAGAAGGTGGATTATCACTATGAGTAGACTGAGATGAACTACAGTGAAGAGTGCTATCGTCAGCAAAGCAAATAGATGGGGTTAGTTGTTGAAGAAATAAGGTCATTTATGTACAGCAGAAAAGTATAGGCGCTATAACGGATCCCTATGGTACGCCCGCGTTAATGCTAACTTCTTTTGAAAAAAAAAGCCATCAACTACGACATGTATTCGTTTTTGATCAAGGAAACTAAAAACCCAATTGATGAGCCTATCATTGAACCCAAACGAGGTGAGTTTGGCAAGTAAACACTTATGCCAAACTTGGTCAAATGCAGTTTGCTTTTGTGAAAAGAGTTTGTGGACACCCTGTATAATTATTTTCTCATATCAAATACTCGGTTATCGTCAACAACTTTTAACTACCACTAGCCCATGAAACAATAACTATTGTAATTTACAAAGGATGATCCATAAGTCATGAGGGTAAACAGATCTTAACACAGTACAATATATAAGACAGCCATAACTTAAAGTTTATGAATGTTCTTTAAAATTTGGTACTAGTTATGAAAAGTAAAACTTTCTTTTGTAGCTCAAACAATTTTGAACTATTTGCAGAATTGCCTCATATTGTGACAGGTCACAATGAAATAATGAAAAGAATCAATTGGTAAATATGCTTACATTTATAGAATAAACGATTAAAATTTCTAAAATAATATAATAAGAATAACTTTTGTTAATTTCCATGAAAGGCTCCCAATATGGTTGCTCAAATATTCGTCAATATGTATGTCAAGTACTTTAGCACTTTCTCAAAGTTTATTTGCAGCCAAAAAATTGATAATTTGCATGTAGGAGAATTTATTACTAATGTAATCATCGTAATCTGTTATTAGAAGTATCGTTGGAATAATTAATATACCAATTTGGATGTAGAAACTGATATAAATTATAAACAGTAGTGGACGCAAGCCAGAACCTTGAGAGATTTCATATTTGTTAGGAAGTGGGTCAGAATGTATACTCTTAATTAGATACATTGTTTCCTAATGAAAAGATACGACGTGTAAAATTTTATTGCCGAACTTTTAATACAACAAAAATCATTTTATTAAGATTAGGAAGGAATACTTAACCGATCGCATATTATCTCTGTTTTCAGTAACAGTTCGAATTATTTTGCAACAATCCTGTGATAACTGTTATGGGTCGATATACTCGGGCCGCATTTAACTTGTGTATGACTCATGTCGGCACATTATTATAATAAAATTATTTAAAATGCACTCTTCTACTTTATTATTACACAGTAGAGTAAGATAACCTAACATAATTAGATTAGATAAACAAAACTACAGTAACCTCACAAAAGTAGATTAGATAAACAAAACTACAGTAATCTAAAAAACAAAAGTTGCATAGGAAGACTACTACCACTACACCACCAGCGCTCTAACAGTTTGACATTGAAAGTGATATTCAAGCCATTTATAGAAATACCAATTTATGTAGATAAAGCATGGGAAATTTGTTATCGGCAGCACGGTACTATGTCTTCCTATATTCCTTTGTTTACCGCCTCATCAGCATATGGGCTGTAAGAAACGTATGTTTACAGCTACGTACAAAATTTTGACAGATTTCTTGACATTTGTTTAAATATTGCTGCTTTTATTCTGTTTCTTCATTATCCATCATAAATTTTTTCCAAAACAGATTTTTTTTAAAACTAAATTCTATACAAACGGCTTTTTGAATAGGTAAATCGATAATCTATACAGTTATCGATTTCAAACAATTTTCTTTAAAACAGGTTAGAATGCTTCGAAACAAACACCTCAAGTTGGAAGTTCAGCAAGTGGTTATGAATGTTTTTCGTTCTTTTGAAAGGGAACGAGATAATGGAGGTGCATTTGCACCTTTTACTTCTTATGCAGGCAGAATTTTTGTTGAATACTATTTATTAGAAATTCATTTAAGTTTGTATTGGTGAAGCTTGTGGTATAAGTCCTGGTACTTTAACAACTATAAAAAAAAGGTTTAATGAGGCTGCACCAAATCAACCAAAAATATGTACCAAACGTAAACGGAGGATGAATACATTAAAGATTTTGTAAAACGAAAGGTTTGTGAAATGCATTCAAAACGTATATAATTTAACATTGATTTATTTTATGTGATATGGGGCGCCATGTTACCGTTGAAATCTTAAAACGAGAAGTAGCAGAATCAGGTGTTTTTACTTTCAGCAAAACAAGTTTAAAAGCTTTACTACATTCAATTGGTCTCGCCTTCAAAAAAGACGATGACAGAAGAGAGTTATTTGAATTGGAACATATTGCTGCAAGTAGGATTAGACTCTTGAGAAACCACATTAACAATAAAGAATTAAAAGATTATGATCCTGTGTTCTTAGATAAGATGTGAATTTTTAGTAGGGGATCCATTAAAAAAAGTTGGCATGATAATACCACCAATATTAAGAAGAAACCGATGGGAGAAGGAAAAAGGTTAGTTACAAATTTCATTTTGTATTAAACTTTTTTAACGAACTGCTTTTACATTTGTCGCACTCAATGTCGTCAACAAAGATGGATTTATACCCGATTCTTCGCTACTATTTTCAACAAAAAATCCAAATGCTGATTATCATGGTGACATGTGTACCGAACTCTTCACACAATGGTTTGAAGAACAATTATTGCCGAACTTGAGTGAACCAAGTTTAATCGTGATGGATAATGCTAGTTATCATTCGACGGTATTAGAAAAAACTCCAACTATTTCCTCTAAGAAAGAAGACATTTGCAGTTACCTAAAAAAACATAATATTCCCTTTAAAAATAACATGTTTAAAAGAGAGCTGTTAGAATTGGTTAAAACCAACTCTCGATCAAAGGTATATGCAATAGACGAAATAGAGTTTAAAAATGCACATAAGGTACTGCGATTGCCACCTTATCATTGTCAATTTAATCATATTGAGTTAGTGTGGGCAAATTGCAAGGAATACTATAATAAAAATATTGGACAGACTATTGGAAAAGATGCATCGCAAGCAGAAAATTGTATGCTCGAATGGTGGAATACAGAAAAACAATTTGATTTCAGTGGTGACAACTTTAAGTAAATGAAAATATTTTTATTTGTTGCAATGCATCTTTCGATTATTGTTAATTATAAAATGTACTTCATCATTATTGTAATAAAAAATTAATAGGGTGTATTTCGGTTGTTGTTAATAATAATTCCCATAATATTACTAATACTCCTAATAATAAATAGAATATTTTGGGCCTTCAGCTCAGCCAGTGATTAATCGGGTCCATGTTCTTAAACTTTGATTTGCTTTAATTAGAAAATGTGTGTGTGTGGTTAGATATGTTCGTTTTACAAAAAGTAACTTCAACCTGTAAATAAATGTTAAAATACCTCGGATGGACAACAAGTAAACCGTAAATGTAATAAATGTAAAATTGAAAACAATAACAAGGTTTATTATAAAATCTTTAAGACAAGTTATAAATTAGAAAATCTTAATACTAATGTTAGTAACTTAAAAAATACCTCATACTAATAATTAGAAATTAAATACCTATTTAACTAATTTTTGTTGTCACTGATGTACTGTTACTGATAAGATGTGCTGACGAGGCCACGCTTTCAATTTTGGTTGTGCAATCAATCTTGAAATGGAAATATAACAGAGTTTTGATATTCGTTGATCCCAAATAAATAAATTCCTTTACAAAAAGCCAAACTTGGTTGATTTAAATGGGTTAATGTTCAATTTATTTATAATTTTCAGTATAGGAACAACTTCTATTGTGTCATCCTCGTTAAATTGAAACGTAATAATACAATGAGATTACGTAATAGGAAAATGTAACATAATAAAAGTAAAAATAAAAGTAAAATAAAAATTCCTAAAAAGGATAAATATAAGAGACAAAGAAAAATAGGTGTAATTAGCTCTTACAGTTAATTTTACGACACTTTTTAATAAAAATAATCAAGAAGAAAATGGAAGCTTCTTGCTTGTATATCGTAACAACAACGACTTCAAAAATAGATGTCTGCGCATGAACTCAATGTGCAAGACGAAATGTGCGTACTACCCCACTTTAAAATATCTAAACGATTACTTTTTCAGCCACTAAGGTATGCAATTTACATGACTTGCATAAACATGTGTCTGCAATGTTTGTGTGTAACACAAGAATCTGGATACTTAAGTAAGAAAGCTTTGTGCACTCAATGAAGATTTAAATCTGGGCTTAAATACTCTTTGTTTGATTTTAATCTTGAATAATAACTAACATCTCTAGGTAACGATGTGATTTTTTACTTGCTGATGATCATTTTCTGTAAACTTTGAAGTCTTGTAGCGCTTCCTGCTACCGACACAAATGGTTTTCCCCATCTTTTTCTTTTTGACAAGAATCTCAATTCTTGTGGAAGTTATGGCAAATACGTCCATAAATGCACGTTTACACACATGTACTAAATTTCCATTACCACCGGGAACATTATAGTAGATGCTGCACTGGCCGCGACTGCTTGTTGGAGACTCGTATGTGCCATTCCGTCGTTGTTGTATTGAACCTAGGTTAATTAAACCCATGAGGTATGGACCTTGTTCCGAGAAATCTGTTCGTGGAAGCTTTTAAATAATTCTAGTTTTCGTTCGTGAGTAATGTTCTTGTAGATATATGTACATTTACACACTACCTGTAGTATTAGAACGTGAATATTTTAGGTTATGTTAAAATTATCTCTCGTTGTGGTTCGGGTTTTGCAGGGATTTCTTTATCCTTGGAAGTTGTGTACGCTTTTCCCTGACGTTTGAGCTTTTTATTATAAGTACGGTAACATCCGCTTCCATTAGTTTTGCGCTTTTGAGCGTTATTATTACTACTTTGTACGGACGACATGACGTTTATTTTTACCGAATTGCGAATGGCACATAATCCTTTTCCAAATTTGCTCCGATACATACATCTGCTGTCTTCTAAGTGACACTGTTTTAACCTCTAAATACGTCACTGGCACATAGCGACTTTCAAACTAAATTAGGCTTGGCACATAATCCCTTTTAGACGCAAAATCTCTATATGGATAAAAATGGCACTTAACCCCTTTTGCATTTCCACTCTTCAATTGTTAAGACTCGTTATGGCTGCATTTAACTCAATTACTCCAGATATGCTATTGTGTGTTTTGGATTTAACAGTGAGAAGGACTTATTTAGACTAATGTTTAGAAAGTAACGATAACCTGTTTTAACATTTATTGTAAAGTTTACTTAATTTAATGTTTCGGGTAGTTTTTTATAGCTAACTTTGTCATAAAAATACTGTTTTCGATGGTTACTGACGAAAAAACTATGGAATAAAAATCAAATGTTTCTGTTTCGAAAAATTTACAAGAAACATATGCATGTTATATGGATGAATTTATAAAAATAAAAATAAAAATTCTGTCAATTTTTTTGTGACATTTAACCCATTAAGTACCGGTACCAAAACTAATAATGAAATTTAGAAAATTATTACTAATTACCAATCCATTTTCATTAGATAAAAATAATCAGATTTTTTTTGTCGCTTTCGGTTTACAAGAAATTAAGTGTCCTATATATATGACACTGGTACAATGTGAGTAGGATTGCACTCCCTATAACAATTAACGTACTACGCGCAATCTGAAATAGTACGGGTTTAACCTTTCATGAAACAAAAAATTATTTTTATTTATGGTAGGGTTCAAAACATTCTACACACAGGGTTACATGGCATTTTGAACATAAAGTCAAAGGTTTTCTCTGGCAATTTGGAAATTCGCATCTACACTGTCTTATCCAATGGCTGTTTCCATCATACCGAACATCAGGCACTACGCCATGCACGTTGTGTTTCCGATGGCTAGAATGGCCTTGTTTTAAATTAAATGTGGCAACACTTCTTCGGAAATCTAAACAAGATAAAGAACGTGGCCCGTGAATTTTTTTGTACAAAATCCATGCATTCGTTATGGACATTTTTTTTTTATGATTGTGGACCTGAACAGGCTAAATTTGACCTATCGTGCTAAAGCACTTAGGAACACTTAGGAGGATGGATAGAGGGATAATGAATTGCCAATACATGCCTATGAACAGCTACCTTAAATTTTCTCATATCATAAGTGAGAGGAAAGCAGGAACTAGGGAGATCATTCCAGAGTTTAGAAGCCGTGTACAAAAATGTGAATTGCGCCCGTTTGGTAAGACAAGTGGAGATTTGTACTGCATACTGATGATGTGAATGAGCGAACCGAGTGTTTCTCGCAAAGATAGCCCGAGATGGTATCAAAGAATATAATTCAGCAGCACAATAGCCGTTGTAATAACGATAATACAAAGAAAGAACTGAAACCATCCTTCTATGCTCAAGGGACTGTATGTGAGAAGTTAAGGACGGGTCATTTATAAGCCTAATCGCTCTCTTTTGAATACGATCAACGATATCGAGAGCGTATTGGTGAGCACTAACCCAGAGGTGAGAATTATATTCCAGATGAGGCCGAATTTGGGCCTTATACAGCAGAAGGAATTGTCGAGGGGTAAAGTACTGCTTAGATATGTACAAAAAGCCTATTTTACAAAAATGAACCAAGTTGCCTAAATTAGGGTATATTTTAATACAACTCAAAAGGTTTGTTACATTATTTCTCAAATGTTTGTACAATATCGATGTTGTGTATTAATTAAACTTTATGAACCAATTAATAAAGTTAAGTATTTACTTTTTTTTCTAAATTACAGTTCAAAATTAATAAAATTGGGCATATAAATCCGTTATGACAATTTACAATTAGCATATGAAAGATTTGTTAATTATGATGATAATATTTTCAAACTGTTAGTCTAATTGCCATATTTTTGCATTCAGTTCGTGATTGGCGATATTATTGTAATGCATTTAGCTTTGGTTACGTTTTAGTTTAAAAAAATTGAATTATACAATAAATCGGATCATGAGAGCGCCATCTATTGATAAATACCTTGATACAAACGAATGAAGAAATCTATATGAATAGATGGTATAGTCGCGACGTACGTTTAGGAAATTTAAACCACATGAATGTTAGAAATGAGTCGTACACAATTTAAATGCGACCGAACAATAGTTGATGTTTGAATCCTGTACCTCTTTAACAACAGGACGACAATGCTGTTTTTAAATAAGTCACGTCGTTACGTTATTTTCAA
This sequence comes from Vesta saturnalis, assembly GCA_036346205.1. Classification (NCBI taxonomy): domain Eukaryota; kingdom Metazoa; phylum Arthropoda; class Insecta; order Coleoptera; family Lampyridae; genus Vesta; species Vesta saturnalis. The sequence continues at coordinate 6,241,444 of JARFJB010000793.1, forward strand.
TACATCGCTAGTATAACTTTAAATAAGAAATATACCAAAAACGTTGTAATTTAAATTCTATTGCTATGTCTAGTAACAAAAGGAATCGGTAAAAAACTGTTACAAAAAGAGATCAGCTCAATGCTTATTTGCATAATTAAGAGAAGTCGCTGAATGAAATAATCATAAAGGTACTCCTTCTAATCTTGTATTATACATACAAAACGGTCAAATAAGTAAATGTTTACCGATAGTTAGCTTTTGAAGCTATACGCTTATATTTACCTTTCTTATACCGCACCCTTGAGCCATATCGTGATAATAGTCTATGTCCGTCGAAAAAAATTACATTACTAAATAATGTAATACACTATTTTTTAGTCTAATTTAACAAATTTCGCATTAATTTCTTTTTTCCAAGATCAAAAGTAATCACCTAACAATATAAATAAGAAACGAGACAGTGAAATGTTAATGTCACTCATAAAATCGCAATATGAGAAACGAAATAAAGGTGATATAACGTGCGATTTAGAGAGTTGCGTTTTATTAGCTACTAAAAGTCTGAACCACATTTGAATTTACATTCACTACGAAAGCACTATCAAAATGGAGGAATGATTAAATAATCATTATGTGATCGCACTATACAAATAACACATTTTGATTATGGATTAAAGATCTGTTTATAAAAATAAATAAGACAATGAGCTAGTGACTTAAAAGCACTTATGTTTTAAACACAATATACCTCCATAATTTCTCTTATATACAGTATGACAATAAATAGCGGATACCGAAACTCAATAATTAATTTATTATTAAAATATCAAAGCAGAATTGTGGTTTTTGCAATACAAGAAATCTGTATAACTGTCTGTTGACGTGCCTTGATAATGAGACATGTGATTCGTCAGAAAAACAGAAACCATACGTTTGGCAGAAACTCTTCGTACTCATATTGCGTGGCTAGACTAGAAGTAACCGCTTATCCGCAATGTTTAAATTATGAAATGTCTGAATTTTATACGAAAATGTACCAATATCTTTAGAACTGTGTAGTTGCGCTATTTAGGTTCATTTTAACAACGCAGGCCCCTCTGTGGAGATCGCATGATTTGGTACAACAGGAGCCTGCGGTGGTTTTCATTATTCCGCACTGTTCTTTTTCGCCCCTTTCTTTTAGACTAGAACACTGCCTGTACGTTGAAACTTCTTTACTATGCGCCTTATTGTTGTGTTTGTAACACCTCTTCCATGTTGCTCTAAAAACTCAACTTTAACGTAATTGATACTTTCCCATTGTTTCTGCCGATTCCGTATGAGCGATTATAGTGGTTGCAAATAAAAAAATTTTGTTCGATAGTAAGCATCTTGTTACACGAACTTATTGCAAGGCTTTAAAGACGAAACTGTCATCTAGAAGTTAGCGTGATATTTGTGCAGTTTTTATTTCCGTGGCAACTGCTATTTTACATTCAATTTGGGTATCTTGTACTTATTGTCATATTGTATTTATTTATTTCTGTACACGTTTCAATACAACCTGTATCATTATTAATAGAAAATATATACGTCAAATAATAACAAGTAGTTATGGTAATAGATCACTAAGTAAAACAGAAAACTTGATGTAAACTATAACTCTATATTTAAAATATCTGTTAAAGGTGAGTCCATAAGATCAACCTGTTCGTTCATTAAATGTACTTCCAAAACATCTAATTTGTCTTTTTTATTACAAAAATGTAAACATTTAATGTTGCTTGTCAAGTCATAAGGTGATTATATACTATTAACTGTTTCCCATAATTTGATTTGTCTGTGTGTTTATATTTGTAACATCTAATGTGTGCTTTGCATCTAATATCAAAGTTTCCTAAGTGTTTATCTAATATACACCAAGCGTATATATGCATGGTGGGAGTGAGGGTGGGTGTGGCTAGGATAGGATCGGAAGGAACGGAGTTATTAAATAAATCCAGTGCCATTATTTAGCTGATATAGTAAGCTCGCTGTTATGACCTTGAGGTTGCGTCGGGGAGGGGCGGGGAAGGGTTCACTGCACAGAATGACCGAAACCGGCGCGCTCGGTCCTTACTATTCAGTGTAACTCACACGTAATGGCGCGGTGATTCTTTCGTGTGTTCATAGAGTTTACTTAGACCGATCGAATCAAATAAAAATAAGTGTAATTTGGACAATAATTATAGGTAAAAATAACCAGGAAATATATAAAAAATTATAAAAATTCAATATGCCGCCCTCAGCCCGTGCCAGAACCAGCCGAAAATATAAATTACAGCTATCAGCGGAAAGAGGAGGCTATGGGTCACGCATAGGTACCCCAATGAGCGGCGCCGAGCGAGGGAGGCGGTTTCGGGAGCATCTCAAAGCTGACAAACCACGATTACCTATTCAGTGTCAGTATTGTACACCGTGATCCAGATTGACTTTAGGGTTTGTAACTGCGCTATGGTCATATTGTTATCAAAAATGTATTCTAACACTGGAAAGTGTAACTTGTTTATCAAAATTTTCATCCGGAGAGATTATGAGCGTGAGTAAATACGTATGTATAAACTGTCATAATTTGCTTCCTTCTGTTCTTTTTTATTGTTCCTATAATTCACGTAAAATCTGTCTTTTTCAAGACAAAAACTGCACATACTTGATTGATTTATCTGGTATGTAAATAAATACGGAGCTCTGTGTAGAATAAAAACAAATTGCGAATAATTTTTAGGTTATAATTATTAGTCATGTTTTCGGATGAACACAATAAGTTTATCTTGGAGGCTTATTTTCGGTCTGGGCAACGAGATGAAGGTGGTACCTGGAAATATTCGCAAGTTCCTTGCTTCCAGGAATTCCAACAACAGTTCGTCAACATTCACGTTACCTACGAAACATTCACACAGCACACAGCATGTTCGTTGAGTTATTCATTTTCGTGACACCCGCTCCGTATCCAAAGGTAAATCTCATGACAGAGGACCTGCACTTGACGAAGAAGACATAGAAGATATTCGGGCGCGATTGGAAGCTGGTCCCAATAAATTTTTAAGACGATTGTCTGCTCAAAGTGGTAATTGAGTAAAATTTGTTTTTATTACTAAATATTGATTATTTATTAATTGTAATTGTAGAGGTTTTATATGGGCTATATAAATTCCCAAAATTACCGAACCTGGTCGTCTGAAAATCCCCATGTATTTATTGAAACTCGATTACATCCAGTTAAAACTGGAGTTTGGATTGCAATATCCAGAAGGCGAATAATTGGACCAATGTTTTTTAATGAAACTATCAATGCCGAAAACTACCAACAATTAATTCTAAGACCTTTTATGGAACAACTCCACGACGACGAGCTTCAAAATGGGTATTTCCCGCAAAATTCCGCAACAGACCAAACGGCCCGTACAACGTTGGCATATTTGCCACAATTTTTCGATAGAATAATAAGCAAAAATAGATGGGCACTACGATCTCCTTGCTTGACTCCGCTGGACTGTTTTCTCTTTGGTCATCTTAAAAATGTTGCGTATGCAAATTCTTTGCATACGGTTGCGGAGTTATAGAATGTCATAGTGAACGCCGTTAGTGTCATAACCCCACAACAGTTAGCAGCCGTCTTCGAGAATATTAAATGTAGAGTAAATTTATGCTTAGAAAATAATGGAGTAACATTTTCAGCACTTATTATAAGCTTTCGGAGACTATAATCTATCTCCGTCATCAGTCAAATTAAAAGTAAATTGAAATAAAAACATTACATTTACTTATTAGCATTTTTAATAATAACATTAAGATCAAGAAATACAGACTATTTAAGTCATTTAAAATTTTGCTGTATTTATTTTTGATATATCATCAACTTTTGAATTTCCCGCCCAATCCGTAATACCCGTATGTACACCACGGGAAATAGTTTTATTTAATAATAATGTTGAATTAGTTACAAGAATAAAGTTAATTCAATTATTAGAGATCTGTGTTAATTAAAGTTATTTCGCATTCAAGAATAAGATTTGAATAAAATACATTGTTACTCTAATCTGTGAAGCATGTAAACTTTGTCTCACACCTTTTTGAAATGTTATGGTAGGATCTCTATCTAAAATTTCAGTAGAATGCGAAACGCATATTGGATTAAATGGTCACACTAATTATGTTTGAAAAAGGACAAAACTTACGACAACAAATTTTATACAAGAACCCACAAGCACCAAAGCCATACGATCTCATAAAAATCACATTTAATCAACACTTTAGAATCCAAATGATCTATCAAAAACATTTACCCAATTAACACAGGACCGATACAAAATAAAAACATCAATTTCATATTTTGGAAAAATATAAAGTAGCTTTCATAACTAATACCAATGTTCTTAAATGTTTGTTTAATGCCAAAGATTCAACTAACGACATTTTGAAGTGGGGTATTTATAAATTGAACTGCACATCATGTAATACTGATTATTTTAGACAGACACTTAGGAAATTTGATATTACATACAAAGAACAAATTAATAGTAAATTGTCACCTTATGACTTCACAAAACAAAATTAAATTTTTACATTTTTGTAATAAAAAAAAATTAGATGTTTTTCAAGAATTCGAAATTGACAAACATAAACGGAAAGGACCTTTAATAAACGAGCAGGTTGATCTTATAAATTCGTCTTCAACATATATTTTAAATATAGAAATATATAATTTAGATCAAGTTTGTTGTTTTACCTTAAAGATTTGTTACCATAACTACTTGTTATTTTTTACTTGAATATTTTCTCTCGATAATGATATATGTTGTATTGAAACGCGTAGAAAAATCAATAATTATGTCTTTTAAACGTTAGTGTTATTAATGTGGAACTCAACGAAGTAAGGTTACAGAATATTTAGTGATTTAAAACCCAAATTCATTAAAGCATAGTTTATAAAATGGTTGTGCTGTTGCCTTGATCTAAACGATACGAAAGTCGTTCCAAGTCTTAAAGTAAATTACGGATGGTGCTCATTATTATCACTATAGCAAGTTATTAACTATTTAAAGGAAAATGTAGGTTTTAAGTCTAGTAGAACGAGCTATGTATGTACGGTCTATTGCATTTTACATTCTGGCCGTTCCGGCACAATGATAAAACATCCCTTTATTTTACAGGTGTTTACCCCTTTCATTAAAACGTGAGAAAAGGTTTTTGTTTATAACGAGATAATGGCATCGAAGTGAGGGCAAAGCAACACTTTTTACTTTAACTATTTTTCCATTAAGAAAATATTAAATTGTTCTAAATAACCATGTAAAGTGGCGGACTGCAATCAATGGTATAACGTAACACAAAAAATATATTATTAGTTTGAGGTCGTAAGCGATTTAAACATTACGGAATAGTTTTTGGACTCAATAATTTTGCAACCGCATGCAAATCAACCTTCATGACTATAAAAGTTCTGAACCTACTCATAATGTCTAATAGTAGAACAGTGAATTACAACTATACATCGCGTTCGCAATAAATATAAAACTTGCCTGTAACGTACTACTACAACCATCATTCTCACGATGCTGGGACGAGAGAAGCTGGAGTAAGAGCGCAGATTTCTACTACCGATTAACCTAGAATTACCGCCTCTGTAGCCACTACCGTCGCCATTGCTGACTAGCAGCGAACCAGCCTGGAACGAGTTGAGTCTGCCATGGAATTCCATAAGCAGCCAGGGCGCCAACCTGAAAGAGAGGAAGAAGAAAGATGGCCCCAGAATATAAGAGACTCCGGCTACCGCAATCTTAATAGCCAAACGAGAATTTACCTCACAATGGAGTCCACGTCTCCAAAAGAAGAAACCCAAGAATAATACACAGATCACATCCATGTAGACCGTCAAAGCTTTCAAAACCCTTTCTGACATCACGAACCGCCCGAAGTCCTTCGTCACAAGGGTAACTAAGTCATCATGAGAGATCGTCTCTACACATGCCAAGGCTATCACCGATGCATAAAGGATACAGCCTGTCTCAACAAAGGACCGAGACAGGCTCATTCGGTATATTGATAGGGACGGTACACGGTACCACACTTATCAAGCAACGAGTGAGAGTACGTTTAAGGAGGGAGTACCTGTAGAACTCTCCAAGTGTGACGATTTCTCTGAGCTACACAAGAACGATGTTAATAATATTTCTTGCTTTGAAATAATTTAATTCTACGTAACTCTGTTGTCCGAAAAACTAATCACCATTTTTCTGCCCTTGGGATCGACTATGCCCATGAACAAAATATAAGAGTAAAGGTGGAGGAATGGGCCTTACTGCCGATCTTTCCTCGCTGCGAAGATGGACGATTGGTGGTCCAGAAGTTGCTAGATTAATATCAGAATTTGAAGAGACAAATTATGAAAAACGTCATGTGTCTTAAAATCATTACACTTAACTAAAAAGCTTTCAAAATAAGTTTTCCCAAAACTGCTGTAGTCTAAAAGATAGTTTTCAACAGTTCGAAAACCCTTTTTTATGTGGTTCGCACGAACTTATTTCGATTGATAGTCGAGTCGTTATAGATGAAGCTGGGGTTAGTACTTTACGAGGTATAGAAAAAAAAAAGCAGAATCAATGTTAAAAACTTTCTTGCGTGAGATATTTGAAACTAAAGTTAAGTCACTCTATGATCCAATATCAAAAAGCAATATTAAAATATTTATCCACGCAAAAAGTCTATACAACCCGATAAACTCAAGAAATGAAATAATCAAGTTCAACTAAGCTCTCGCCTTTTCGTTATATCACTTGCTAGGGATTTTGACAATGACACATTTTTACAATATGAGAATGAACTCCACCCACCATCAATATCACTTAATGGAGAACTGCGGAAAGGCACTAAAGCTAGATATTTTATTTAAATTAAGTAATTATGAAAATCCACAAGCAGTAGATGGAGTTGTCTTCGAAGGAGTGTATTTAGTTCATATCCAGAAGCCAGATATGTCCATAAATACTTTTGATGAATATGTAAGGAATCAAATTATCCCACACATATCTGCTACAGCCAAAGCTTTCAAAGCAAATAGGGTAGACATTGTTTGGGATACATACTCCATAAATAGCATTAAAAATTCGGAGAGAAAGTCGAGGGGAAGAGGAATTCGACGTGAAAATCTTCCAACTAAAGGTAAATAAATACTTTTCTTTTATAAAAACATTTTATGAAAATTGAACTTGTTCAGGGAACCTGCCAAAACATTGGTCTGATTATTTACTCAATGATTTGAATAAAGATGAGCTGTTCAAATACCTAGCTGGAAATATTTTGTCTAGTATACAGACTAAAACAGCAACAAGCATTGGCAATAAAACTCCAAGCACACTAAACTCAGTAATGCGAAAATATGGATGAGGCCGAAGGTCGCACAATTCTTCAAGTTCATGATATGGTTAAAAAAGTCGCCAAGACAGTATTCATTCGATGTGCAGATACATATATAGTTGTGATTTCCATCTCTTTCTTTTTTGAACTTTACTCTAAGGGACTTGAACAGTTATGCTTCCCAAGGGAAACGTACGGTTTGGAACCTTTTTCAGAAGGGATCAAAATCTTTATTAAAAGCTTTTGCTGCCGTCGGAAACTCTACTGAGACATTTTCCACCAGCTGTATTAACGAGCTTGAGCTCTTTACTATTAAATTATATGGAATTAAAGACCTGCGGTGCACTAGCGTAAATAAGGCTCGAAAAATTTTGTTTGCCACAGAAAACAGACCAGTGACCAACATTCCACCAACTGTAGATGCTCAACATATTTTGCGCGCTAGTTATAAGGCTGGGCAAATATGGGGCAGATCAATGAAAAATGATGACTCCCTTGTGGACAAAACAGGACAATATTTGACCCAATCTTAGGGCCTTGGATAAATGTGGGTGCAACACTGATTGTTGCTCCACACGATGTCAATGCTTTAAGCAACATCTTTGTTGTACTTTAAACTGCAAAAATTGAAACGTGAATTTATATAGGTATATTCTTTAGTTCCAGATTGCTAGACAAGGATGATGATGCCGATTTGGAGGGACCATAAACACAATAAACTGTTACACGTTTTAGAAGTTTTGTTTTGATTTATTTTTTTTAGTCAGAATTGATTTTTTATCATAACCAAAAATTCACAATTTCAAGTTAATTAAATATGTTTATTTTTATATTTTTTGTTTTATTAGTGAAGTACGCCAGTGATAATAAGTTTTTTATTCCTACCTAATCCTAATTAAAAAGTATCTACTATTATTTTATTGCACAAGTACTAAAATATATTTTTTTTATTTGTATTTGCCAACCAAACATCTTCTGTTGCCTATATTTTAAATTTATGACATGACAAGAAGGAAAGGGAGGTTCTTTTAAAAGCAGAATTTATTATCATTTAAACATATTTTTTATACCCAACCAAATATACCCCTTAAAAATGCACCCCACAGTATTGCCCCCTCCACACACATTTTTTACCGTGTGCTACGAGTCAAAATGCTTATTTTTATATATGCTATCGATTTGCCAAGTCTCGCCTTTTAGTCACCAATAGCCACAAATTGAGGTGAACAGCTAGTACTATTAAAAAGCATTATCAAGTATTGAAGCAATCAATATTGTGTCGGTCGTAGTTTTCACTGTGCAAGCAGATAAGAGTACATGATCATAGTTGAAGACGTCATAATTTTGACTTTTTTTCTTAGTAATGTTCTAACAATGAAAACTGCAACGGGCGTAGCACCTTTAGATACTAGTTTTCTTTATTTAACCCGCTAAAAAGAATAAGATTTGAGTTCTTTTAAACCTTTTTATAATATCAACATCAATGAATAAAATTTATTGATTGAGATGATTATTTTTTTATTACGTTTTATTAAAATTGAATGGGTACAATTTATAAAGATATCATTTACCAGTTAATTTTTACTTTGCTTGCTAATTAATTTCGGTTTGCGTAAATGAATTTTAAGCTTTATGTTTACTAACTCCTCTCTTAATTGGTTGCAACGGCTAGCTCAAGTTAATATAAAGAAACGATTTCTGTTATCATTGCCCACATTTATGCTCATTTTGATTTATTTATTTACCTAGATTCCTATTGCGTTGACCTTTTTCTGCATCTATATATTTAATAATTGTGTAATCTTGTGATATTAATAATCTTTAGCAATAAAAGTAAATCAAACGTTATACTCATTTAATTAAATTCCAAATCTGAACGAAAATGCATCAATGCGTTGTTTACAAACATATATAAAAATCAAACCTATAATATCAGATAACCTTCTTAAAACTAACATATAACAAATAAAATCCTTATCAGAATTAAACGATTGTTTTTGTTTAACTGTGGCAGTCAAATGTAAAGTTTCAAGAAATCAAACACACAAAAAAGTTTTATTTATTAACACAAACAAAAAAGGTTCTTACTTGTATGATGTAATGCTGGCGTTTCTTTGACCGATTATAAGGGGCCTCAGATATGTTAGAGCCTCCTCTTCCGATGATGTCACCTGTCGGCACTCCGGCAACGTTTTTCGATTGTTGTCCTTATCTTTCCTTATACTTTTGTGTAGCTAAATACGCTTCTAATTTTCTTTCATCAGTTAATGATTTTAGTAAATAATTGTTCGATATATTTACACTATACAGTTTTTACATAATTGTTCAAATTTAATCACAAACGGCGTGCGCAACAAACTGCAAGCTAACTACGGGAAGCTATACTTTCTTTATCAATGTTTTTTAGTTATTGCACTTTATATACCGATCTATCAATTGGGTCGATTGTCTTATTGTACATTTATCACTCGCTATTAAACCATCAACTTAGGACACTTTCAACAAGCACTTAAAACGCTATTGTAAACTATTACGCAATCTTTCTATTACTCCCAAATTGCCAATTTTTGCACTTTTTATTATTTTAATAAGGAAGGTATTTTCTTCTTCTTTCCTATCGCCGTTAATTAATTCTTAGTTGTAATTTTAACACTTTATAGCGCTTAGACTGCGAATTCTGATCGCTTATTTTTATGCGGCCCTTCTTGTTCGCTTACTTATCATGACTAACTTAAAAACTCATGATTATAACAGCGTCATTCCCTTCCAACACATTAATGTACTTGCAAATGCCGCGTATTTAAACGTTTTCAAATTGAATATATAGATAGCTTATTAGAATAAACTCAAGCTTTTCATCTTAATATTAATTACATTCAAATACAAACAAGCAATAACCATTTCTTTATTCAGAAAAATAATATATAAATATCTAATCTCGTATAATTTAGCGCGAAATTCTGATCTTCCTAAAGCTCCCGTTACAATACATTATTATGTAAACAAAATATTTGACAATTATTATGTAAAATTTATTGTTAAAAGTTATTGTTATTAAATGCATATGATTTACACCAGTCGAGGTAAATTCGATTTATGAACAAAACAAAGGACAAATGGGACAAATTTATAAGTTATTTATCAGATGTTCATACAATGTAAGTTACACATATTGAACTAGCTCTTCACGCCAGATTGGGCCGAGGCTTTTGTGAGGAGCTAGATCGCCGCACTAGCATGTGACCAGTATTTGAAATAAATGTTTACGAGGGCATCTAAATTTTCAAACTCAATTCCATTACAATAAAATCACCCCCGCAACTTGACCTACACCAACAAAATTAGCTCGCGACCTTAATATAGATTTTTGAAATTTTAAACTTGTTGCTCAATCCATTTCAACAATATAAAAGAAAGCGAGCTCATAATTAAAACAGAAAACTGTTTTATGATTAAATAACGTTTTCGTTTGTTCAATTGCATTCTAGTTCAAAGCGCAAATAAAAACAATGTTTGTATTTGGTAAACTTTAACACGGTGTGTTTACTCTTTTGCGGAAAGTAATAGATATTTAAAACGGTAAACAGTATTCAATTTTCACAGAAAATTTCTCATAAGAGAATACGCTATTTTTGTAATATTATTAATACAGAAATAATACCATTATCTAGAAGTAATTTCTGTTTGGTTAAGCATTAAAAAGTATGCGATTTGTTGAACTTTGAACCATCAAAATTTTTGTTGCAAGCTTATACAAGGGCGTTTATACATAATTCGGGAAACATCCAGACCCTATTTTAAATTAAAAAATCTTTAAAAATTGTTTCCAAATTTTATAAATATAGTGTACAGGTTGTCCCATTTTCGTATGTTTTACGGGGTATCTCGCTTATTTTTTAGGTTAGAACCTTGCGGTTTTCGCGACACCGTGCTATTTTTTTATGAAACCAAAGATGCACTAATCAAATTTGCCATAGTCATCTTAGTTTGTGTGCAACAGGGTGATTTTGGAAAAATTGCATTTTCAGTCATCCCCTGTAACTCTGTTATTGTCAGATATATTAAAAAAGTGAAAACTGATATTTGTAGATTTGTAGAATCCAGTGGCGTACTCAGATTTTCTTTAGATGTCACAGTTTTTGAGATATTGACATAACCTACTTGTTTTTTATGGGACACCCTATATATTTTTTTTAAATCTTTTTTCCCTTGCCAAGAGCTTTTCAAAAATATAGCATAGTCTATATTTATTTTTATAAATAACGTGACAAAATGATTTTTTTCTATAATTTACATTGATAATAGTGGATAGCCGTGGGTAACCATGGTAACGCAAAAAACAAAATAATTAACGTTCTGCCATTACTTAGGTATTTGATTTTTGAAGTTTCTGCTTCTCTCAAATTATTCCTGGTTACATTTTCACAAATTTAGTGCTGATATTTATTGTTATTCGTTGTTTTTGTTATCGTTCTTGTTCTTGTTGTTGTTGTTTAATTATTTTTTAATATGGCTCGAAACCAAAAATTTTTAAAACTTTGAGAAATATGATATGAATACCTGCTTCATATTATCTAATGAAAACGCAGACCAGGCCTTAGAACTCTATCTGAACAGGTCAGTTAATCTTTACCTTAGAATTTGTATTTATTTTATATACCTATTTTGTCATATAGATATCCCGAAAGAAGACAACCCGACAGAAGAATATTTCAAAAATTAAAATTTAATCTTTGCCAACATGGATGTTTTGACAAACCTCAACCCCGAGTTTACAACAAAGAGAACGAGGAATCAGAGATCAACGTTTTAGCAGTTGTTCAAGCCACTCCTGAAACCTCGTGCAGGAAAATAGATGAAAAGACCGGTGTGTCTAAAACAACAGTGCAAAGGATTTTAGAAAAACATAAATTCAAACCCTACAATGTTCATCATCTGCACCCTGGTGATGCTGAACGTAGATTGAAGTTCTGCAACTGGTTTATAAATATGAAAACTCAGGACAATAATTTTGAAAAAAAAAAAATTTGGTCAGACGAGGCACATTTCACAAATTCGGGAATTCTTAATAGACACAACTCGCGGTTTTGGAGTCAAGAAAACACCCACGTGATTTTTTCTAGAGAGCGTCAAGGCAGGTTCGGATTGCTTTATTTTTAACCGAAAAATAGGTTACAAGATTTATGAAGAAAACCTAAACTCTAACGGATACTTACAAATTCTACAAGAAAAAACTATAAACATTTTAGAAGATATTCCACTGGCTCAACTGAACGATATATTCTACCAGCAGGATGGGGCTCCAGCCCATAATGCTAGAATAACACAAAACTGGCTAAATGAACGTTTTCCCAGGAGATGGATTGGAACAAATGAACCTATTCGATGGCCACCACGATCACCGGATCTCTCAGTTTTGGATTTTTTTTGTGGGGGTATTTAAAGAATAAAATTTATTCAAGGCAATATGCCAACATGCAACAATTAAAAATTGCTACGGAAAATGGTTTTGCAGAATTACGAAGACAATCATTTATTTTGGAAAATGCTATTAAAAGAATTTATAAACTTTGTGAAACTTGTAGGAGACATAATGGTCTGCAATTTGAACAATATTTGTGATTAATTAATTATTTTGTTTTTATCAATGTAAATTATAGAAAAAAATCATTTTGTCACGTTATTTATAAAAATAAATATAGACTATGCTATACTTTTGAAAAGCTCTTGGCAAGGGGGAAAATATTTTTAAAAAATGTATAGGGTGTCCCATAAAAAAATAGGTTATGTCAATACCCCAAGAACTGTGACCTCTAAAGAAAATCTGAGTACGCCACTGGATTCTACGTAAAAAAATCTACAAATATCAGTTTTACTTTTTAATATTCTGACAATAACAGAGTTACAGGGATGACTGAAAATGCAATTTTTCCAAAATCACCCTATAGCACAAAAACTAAGACGGCTATGGAAAATTTGATTAGTGCATCTTTGGTTTCATTAAAAAGTAGCACGGTGTCGCGAAAACCGCAAGGTTCTAACCTAAAAAATAAGCGAGATACCCCGTAAAACATACGAAAATGGGACAACCTGCACATTATCATTGCATTTATAAAACTTGAATTTGTTACACAGGGTGTTACTTAATGATACGTCGATACTGAATCAGTTGATTCTACATAAAAACTAAGACTTTCTTATACACATATCTCCTCAAACGCACCGTTTTTGAGATACAGGGTGTCAAAGTTTAATTTTTTTTTCGTTTTTTGTTAATACCTCAAAAACAGTTTGAGATACAGCGCTAAACTTTTACGCACGTTTTTTACTTGAAAATACCCTTATTCTGATTACAATTTAAAAGTTAAAAATTATTATTAATTTCATTAAATAAATAAATAAAAAGTTTACCTCGAGTAGGATTTGACTCTACGACCTGTACTCTAGCAAAGTGCAGGTCGTAGGTTCAAATCCTACTCGAGGTAAACTTTTTATTTATTTATTTAATAAAATTAATAATAATTTTTAATTACATATTTACCTTTGAACTTATTCGTTCATAACAAAACTTATAATAAAATAATTTAAAAGTACTTGAAAAACTCAGTGGCGTAGATTTTAGGTACATTGTGAGTTTTAATCCCCCTAACTTCTAAGCCACTGAAACAAATCAGATTTTGACATGCGTATTTGAACCGCCAATGTTTTGTACACAAAAAAGGCAGTCTTGGTTAAAAGCGCTAAAGTTAACCGTTTTTGAGAAAAATGACCATTTAAGAAAAGAAAACACTTTTTTTAGAATGTTGTATTAACAATTTATTAAGACTATAGTTAATATAAAAATGTTAACAAAACCTACATTATGTAAGTACTAAACACAAAACAACAGTAAGTATTTCAAAAAAGAAATTTTTGTAATACATCTAGTTAGCATGGAATCCGTATTTTATATCTGACAGTTCATCTCACAGTTTTAGTAAGTTTCTCTCGTTCTAGTGTGTTTGCTCGAAAGTAATTGGCTTTTAAGTTATTTAGTTGTTACAATCTGATTGATAATGGTAAATTACACAAACGCAGAAATGGCAGACACGCATTACATGTATAGTCTTACCAACGGTAATGCATACGAAGCAATCGAGCTTTGCCAGATGGTAGAACTTTTATCAATATCCATCGTCGGCTTGTTGAAACTGGTACTGTTCGAAGAGGTACTTCGGAATGTAGACCTCAAAGTGTAAGAACACCAATAATTGAAGAAGCCTTCACCAAATCAATGATCATCCAGAAACACTGTAAATAAGTCGTAGTAATACAGTGTTGAAAAAGAATTATATCCTTTGGAAAATATTCAATAATTAACGCTTGTAAAGTCTTGTAACGAAGCTATATTTTGTTCCAATGTATACTTTTCCATAAGAACAAGATAACTGTAATTGTTATTGAAACTTATAGATTTGTACAAATGTAAAAATATACACCATTAAAAACACAAAAGCTAAGTATTTGAATTATGTGTAATAATGGTGAAAGTATTACTGCATCGTATCCTAACGTAGAAAACAAGTGCTATTCAATAACTCTTTTGTATGGAGCTAGGAGTCCCCCAAGGATCGGTTCTTGGACCGCTGCCATTCCTTATGTGAGGTAACATGGGGTAAGTGCGAATTTCGGGGAGGTGCATTCCAGGGCATTAAATAAATAATTTCTAATGTATGTATTGCGAATAAATGAATTTGAATCGAAATAATTCGAAATAACGGGCAAATAGCGCGCGTCACTTAAGCATAACCTCTTTGAACATCAACGTGATTGCCAAGTTGTTTTTGTGTAAATGTAAAAGTGTTGGTATATAATAGCGTTGGTTTTTGGTATAATTTAATTGGTTAATATTGTTTTTTTAAGGTTAAATTAAAAATAGAAATGGGTGTGCACGTGCCCCAGCAAAATTTTATGGGAAAGGTACGCATTTTTTAAGGGAGAAGTGCACTTTTCCCATAACATTTTATTTTCAGCTTTTCACAAAATACGTTTACGTCAGAACTACACATAGAGGAAAGTCGTACCGCCAGAAAACCTTGAGACGTGCCTGGGAAGAAATTCGTAATGGTGTAATCAGACCAAAACGAGCAGCTGCTTTATACAATATTCCTTTATCAATTACTCCATCACCTAAAAGGAAGACGTGGAAATAAAATCTCATCTTTGGTAGACCGCTTGCGCTTCCGGAAGAAAATGAACGTATTTTGGTGAATTGTTTCAAGAAAATGGAAACGTGATTTGGCTTGAGCCGAGGGGACGTGCTTAATATTGTGACAGAATATGATAAAAGAAATAACATAAAAACACCGTTTACACACAACGAGCCTGGACAAGAGTGGTTTATTAACTTTAAAAAGCACCAATTACTATTGATAAAAAACCTCAGCGTATCGAACATACACGGAAAAATATGATGGATCCTTTTATTATATATCCCTACTTGAATAAACGCTGGAAGATCTCAATTTAATGAATCAACCAGTCAAAATCTGGAATCCGGAAGAATCGAGTTTGTCTTGATCTGAGCCAAACTTAAGTGGTAGGTGAAATTGGAAAGACTGCTACAAGAACACCGAGCAGTCCCGGAAGAGAAAACAACCGTACTAGCAGCTGCAGGGAAAAAGGCACCACCATTACTACTATTTAAAGCGAAACAAGAAACAAGTTCTTCGATTCCTGAAAATGATATTTTTATCGGTACCGTTCAAAACGGATGGGCGGAAGCCGAAGTATTTTTAATTATATAGAAAGCTCTTATTCCGATAATGGGCACAGAATGACCTCGGCTACTGATCTACGATGGTCACTGCACACATGTAACTGATCCGTAAGGGCCAACTAGCTGGCCGTAAGTGTTACTAATAATTTTAGTTGCGTTAAACGATAAGCCAAATCGGGTAGTATTTTTGGACGCCACCCTGTCTTGTCACTAGTACAGAACAAGGAAAAATACGTGAACGTACCGTTTGCAGATTCCTATAGGTCGCACACTTCGGTTGCTATCCTTTCAGGCCAATCTGAAACGTTATCTTCCAAAAAAAACACTACAGTATAGCTCTCACTTTACGGCTTTACCAGAAATAAATGAATTCCTAAACTAACAAGCTCAACAAACAAATTCTTCATTTCAAATAACACTCGTATTGTCCCTATCTTAATTGATATTAATCACTCAAACTAAAATAAGATCGTTTCTTTACAAATAGACCAACACATAAAAGAAATTCAATAATTAACTTTAACAATCGTCTGTTATATCAAATTAAGATAGTCCAAACACCGAAATAAATTTCAACTCAACAATAAAAGTTCTTGTTAACAAATACGAATTTCAAATCCACTTCTTAAAATTTAAATGCACTATACCTATTTTCCCTTCTTTTATTTCCATAAAAGCGCTTTCAAGAGATAAAGAGACCGGTACACGTCTAAAACATTAAAAATAATATACTCAAATTAGGACGTCGTCGTCACCAGCTGCTAACGTAATACAATAGCAAAAAAGTTAAGTAAATAATTTCGTAAAGGTGTCGGTTAAGAATGTTTCAATAATCAAATAAAAAAACTAGTAAACACTATTAAAGACGGTAACGCATATTTTTATCAATGACCTGTTCATTAATTTTCAAGCAAACAATGTTTATCTTTATTATAGACCAATTAGAAATGAAACACTTAAAAGTTTTAACTTACACAAGATCATAGGATAAAGGAGGTAAATCAGTGCACGATCGACTCGCTTCTCTACGTGAATAGAAATTCACGCTTCTCTCCACCAAAATAATTCTTCTCGATATTCATAAATTTTAATAGAAAAGATGACAGCGAGACAAACGGAGCTCTACATAGTTTCTTGAAGCAATAATTACTATTTCAATTAGGCACAACTCCGCACCAAACTTTCACCCGATAACAATCACAAGTTTATTGAACCAACCCTCTGTTTATTTAAAACGTTTAAAAAAGGCGTTCACGATTATTTTTTCCTTAAATGATACCAGTGCATCGGTGAAAACTACACTTTAAAAGCTCAATGTGTAGCCTGAGAACTCCTCATAAAAAATACGCCAAAACGAAGCCGGGTAGCAATCCCTCGTACTACCATTTTACAACAAACGCTCTACTACCAGATACAGATCATCCACGCCTTACTCTACTCAAATCTGGACGCTCATTGGCCTTTCGCGACTTCTTCCCAATTCGCCATCTTATAATTCAAGAACCCTTCACTAAAAATTCATTCAAACAGTTCCTGAGTACACCAAGTAAAAAGGTACTCGTCAGCAAAAACCTCTCGCATCACGCTAATACGTAGCTACATGTAACCGAACATATTTTTAACTTAACTTAACAGCTCTATACAATCTCGCGCAATAAATGCTAGATGATTCTCAATGATGCAATTAACACAATAAACTAACAAACCAAAATTCAACCACCATAGGATTATCCAATATATACTAAAACAAAAACTACTTTTCTTAATTCTTTTATGACATTAAGCCACAAACAACGGTAAACAAATATTACTAAAATACGCGACATATATAAAGGTAATATTTAAACCTAAACATATTCAAGGAACAAAAAACAATAATCATTAAATTGATTATCTAAGAATTTAAAACTTCCAATAAATCTAACAACGCCAACTCGACCCTATTTCATGACTTAAAAACTATACCTAAATTTACAACAATTCGCACAACAAAACTAATTGTTCTACTATGAATTCAAGACATGATGACAACAGGACAGTTGAGATTTGGCACAAGATGGTGAGAGGAGGTAGCGTATTAGATTTTATCTTAATCAAGCGATTTGTTAATGTTTCAATAGGAAAGAGGACGAAAACTCTATCTCGAGACTATCCGATTTGAGCGTCAAATATGCCTTCAATTCTTTTTCGGTCGATCCGTGAGTAGAGCAGCGATTCGAAGTGACATATCACCTTGAGAAAGAGTATCGAATTTAATCGAAACGTAACGGAATATAACAATATATGGGGAAATAAAGGTAAAGAGAGCACACAAGGTTTTCGCTTTAAATGCGATATTTAGGATTCGGTTATCGGATGTGGACGGTGGCAGTGTTGTTAATTTATTCTTGGAACGGCACGTGAACAATGATAACCATTCTTGGAAGAGTAAATAACAGTATACAGCTGAGCCTCAGAATATTTTCAAGGTCATCGAAGTAAAAAAAATCCAACCCAAATTAGACTGTAAATAACGAAAACACAAACGGTTAAAGTTAAAGCAGGTGCAGGAGGAGCCACTTGCAATTATAACAGACTCCGACGTCAAATTTGTCTTCAGACCTAACTTTTTTGCCAAGTTTAAGAACTTTTCAACGTGATCAGAGGACGGAGTAGAGCAACGGATTCTGCATGGACGTTTGAGAAAAGGCATGGCACCAAATTCCACTAAAATTAAACATAAAACGTGTTAAACCTAAAGGGGAGCAGAGAAATTCCGTTCAAAAACGTACAGTACTTTCAGGTGGACCATGATTTAACTTTTGGTTATTTTTTAAAATGTTGTCACATCAAGCAGGTAGACTGTGCGATGTAGACGTGAGAAATGTTGAACGACCTGTGTGCTAACTTAACACTTTGATCGAAATTGACATTTTCAGGGTCAAATGAGAAAAGAGAAGACTGAGGTTTTGATGTTGGACGTCGAGGGAAGCTGTGATAAATAAATTGGATAGCAAATAACGGGAATATGGGACGTTACAGTTAAATAAGGTCAAAAATACATTGTATATTAGTTAGAATTACACAACCTTCAGGATATTGTTTATCCAACGTAGTGTTAGCAACATTGTAAAATGTCACAATATTCAAATTGAGCGGAGCAATTGTGACCTATGCATTTATTATCAAACTTCTTATTAATTACCCTATAGTGAACAAATTAATTTATAATTTAAAAAGTGTTCTGGATGTGTTGTATTTGAGCGCTACATTAAACGGTGTATTTTAACTGTTTTTTCTATTAACCCTATACGCGTATAAAACATGCAAATCTGAAAGTTTCTTAGACCCTCCATCCGGAATCCAACACGGAATTGGTTAGATAACAGAATTTTCGTTTAAACTAAGACTTGCCCTATTTTGATCATACAGGTGATGCCCTTGTATTTACATCACCTTTATTTTAGACGAATATAAGTTAAACTCAAGAACTTAATATTGGAATTTAGCTTGACCGACAACTTTTGGCCTTAATTTTTATATTCCGCACGATAAACCTGCGTTTTTCAAGAAAATAAAAATTATTAAATATATTCGGTAGGTTAGTAACTTTGCCGACACAGATTAACATTATACACTAAAAGTTAAAAAATGATCCCCGACAGCGTTGCCAAGTTTACTGATTTATGTGTGGAATCTTAAAGCTATTTTTTTAATACTAATGCAGTTTTGGAGAAAAAGTCTATCACACCATACGAAACGATATATTAGCTGTGAAATTCGGTAACAGAACTTCGTTTCTATATTTTTAATCCATCAACATCTGATGATAAAAGTCGGTGCCTGTATTACCGGCAGCACAATTCTTTTCATTTTACTTACTTTTGATTTAAAACAAAAGCTTACACGAGTTCCAACTCCCGTATTAAATATTATAAAAATAAATATAGTTTGTGTTATTGATTACGATAAAATATTTAATATAATTAATTTTAATTCTATAATTTATACGCAATTGTTAAGTGAGCCATATGCGCCCTCTGGAGTAGGAAATTATTACTAAATAACAAAAGAGCACAGAAATTATTGAGTTATATACAAAACTCGTGATTATTGAAAATCTTTCAGAAAAAAGTATTTAACAAAATGAAGGTATGAGTTTTTAATTTTTATTTTAATTAATTATCGAATACCGACATTTTGGGTTAAACCGTTACGTTTGTTAACCCGTTTTTACACCGGGCGTTTGCTTACAAATAACAAATGTCAAAATTTTCAAAATATGCATGATTACTTACTAAATTACTAACAAAATTTATTCCTTTTCCAGAAATATACTTGTTGCATTCCTGAGTGCACCACTTACGACACTCTCGACCAATTTGTGCTGATTCCAGCAGAAACAGAATGGAGAAATAAATGGATAGAAGCAATACCACGGAAACATTGGATTGTTGGAAACTTAACCAAAGTCTGCTTAAAACACTTTAAGAGCAGTGACTTTCTAAGGCAATTACCTAATGCTAAGCAGAAAAAGGTTTACAACATAGCCGCTAAAACCCTTGTAAAAGGAGCAATTCCCACTAAGTTTCTAGAAAAATGCAATCCTCCGCCAAGTATTGAATATTTTCCTCGAAATATGTTCCAATTACCTCATAGAGATAATCCAGGTCCCGACACATTTGAAGACCTTGAAA
This sequence comes from Vesta saturnalis, assembly GCA_036346205.1. Classification (NCBI taxonomy): domain Eukaryota; kingdom Metazoa; phylum Arthropoda; class Insecta; order Coleoptera; family Lampyridae; genus Vesta; species Vesta saturnalis. The sequence continues at coordinate 6,262,234 of JARFJB010000793.1, forward strand.
ACGCAGAAAATTCTGATTTTGTCAATACATTCTGGTATATGAAGTCAACGTATCGAAATAAACTTCGAGACTTGTTACCATTTTGGAAATTATCTGAGAAAAATAATGAACTAATATTCTATCTAATTGATGTTTCCGACATTCCTAGAATAACGGTTACAGTTAAAATTGATAGTTCTCTGCAGATACGTGTTAATCTTGCTGGAAGAGAAATGGATCCTGCTGATTTAACATGGGCTATACCGATCTCTAGAAAGTTAAATAGATGGTCCCAGCTACGTTTCTTATTAACTACTTTAGGTCAAAATAATTAAAGACGAATATTATAATTAACGTAAATTCTTGTGTTATTTTCGTTTAAATCGCCTATTTTGTATTGTCAATTAAATAAAGACTTGAAGTACCGTAGAGTTGGGTGACTTGACTGCTATTTTGACTTGAATTCAATAATATCTGCCATACCCATAAATATATCATAAAACAAAAAATATGGCGTTATGCCACTTTTTGCAAAGAATAGAACCTGTCTAAAAGATTCTTGTAAAACTAAAAAAAAAAATGTACAAAAAAAATAAAAACCCTGCTTTTCAAGTCACCCTACCTGTTGGGTGCCTTGAAAATGTAAGCAAAAATCAGTGTAAATGACAAGTAAAACTGTTCTATAGGTAACTTGACATCAAGTTTAACTTTTTAAAAAAGTATGTTTCCATTGTACAGGGTGGAAAAAATTTTTGAGACCATTTATTTCAAAAAAGAAACGTTTATTCTGACAAGATACAAAAATAATTTAAAAACCAAGGTATTCTCAAAAAGTTAACATCATAATAATGCTTAAACAATATTTTTACAAATGTAGTTAACATATTTGTTTATAAAACATTGTCATCTATCAAATCTGTCAAAAATTTGAAACGTTCTCGGTGAAGGAGCTGTGAAACTGGCAGACATACGACCTCACTTCTGTGCACCATCGATTCGTCTATTACGTCAGGATATAAAAAAATGTTTCTTTTGTATCCACAGTTTTTCGTAGGAATTTTACTTGAAGGTACTTTTCATCAATGACTTGGCAGATTTCTCCAACATATTTTATAAGCCGTTTCTCTGTATAAAATTTCACAAGAACAAACTCTCCACATTGAAATGAGTGTCGTTCCAGAGGTTCTTCATTTTGTTCGCTGTCTTGATTTCGCATTTGTAAATTATCCTCGGGCTCAATATCACTCGACTCTTCTTCGTCGGTCTCGTCTTCAAGCTTTATATCATCTATCTCACTTTCAGAAGAAAGATTTATTGGACTTGCGTGGCTTCGGATTTTTTTAACAATTTTGTTTTGCTCAGATAGTTGTACTGCCACCGTTGTCTCGTCTATTTTTTCTGCTTCTAAATCTTCTACAGAGATGCTCTCCCCTGGAGCAACATTTAGTTTCTTCCGTCTGTCGGACTTACTGGGTTTTACATTTCTTGTTGTTTCAAACTTATCTTTTAACACATTGGCAATTTCCCCAACAGGCCTGTGTTGAGAAGGGATTCGTTGTAAAACAGCTTCTCGGTCGATAGGAATAAGTCCTGTGGCTTTGAACCCGGCTTTTATGTTATCAGCATTTTTTGCACCTAGTTCTACTAATGTTGCTTTGAGTAGACCAGGGAACCGATCTTTCCTTATGGGGCCAGGTTGTGTTTGCTTCCATTTAGTTAAAACAGGCCTCCATTTACCCTTCAGTGGTCTGAAATAGCAAACATCTAGCGGTTGCGTTAGATGTGTACTATTGGGGGGCAAGAGAACAAAGCGAATATTATTGTTTTGGCACTCCTGTATGACAGTGATGCTAATGTGGCTGGCTAAATTGTCACCGATCAACACCTTCGATCGTTCAAGTTTTTTAAAATAAGGGAGCACAATACATTTAAACCAGTCTTCGAATAGGTGTAGATCAAGCCATCCAGACTTGCTGCGATTGTACCGGGCGTTTTTGGAACCATTTTCTGTCCACGTAGACCACAGCTGATCTGCCTTATATACAATATAAGGCGGCAACATAACTCCTGATCCAATAACGGAAATCATCACACTCGTTGAAGATTTTGTGTGGTCCATAATTTTTCGGCATGTTTAGCTGTGCGTCGAACAACAACTTTGGTTCGTCCAGAGTCATCGGTAAAACATGTCTCGTCATAATTGACGATATTTTCGTCAGGAATGTCTTTTAAAGTAACAGCCAACTTATCAAAATATTCACTTAAAATGTCAATAGAAACAGCAGCACGACTTCCTTTTATATTTTCTGATAGGCGAATGGATAGATCGCTATGACGAGTAATAAACGCGTAGTATCAACTATTACTCGGTCTGTTATCAGTAAAAGCACCTAATCTTCGTCCTTGCCTGTTTAAATAATTTCGAACCAGACCTTTAATATTGTCTTTATCTAAGGGAAATCCCCACTCCGCAGCAAATAAAACAGCATCTTTTAGAACCACTTCTTCCTCTGTTGTGAATGAAGCCTGACCCCCATAAGTTTTCATATTTTTATTTTTAAGTTTTCGATATAATGTCGATTTTGATATCCCGGTATTACTTGAAGCCTCCGCCAATGTCCATCTGACAATGCGTATATTTGTTAAGGCTTCTTCTAATTCATCTTTAGTAAAATCGTGGTATTTTCGCTTTCCTAACACTCTCTTATACTTATTTGTCATTTTGTCAAGTCACCCAAAATCTGTAACAAAAAATGTAAAAAAGCATTACTTAACCTCAAAAAATAAAATCAACAGACCTGGGGTTCAGAACCCGTTGAGAAGACAATAAACTATTGTTAAAAAATATTACATGTAATTTGCTCATATGGATACCTGAGGATGACCTTAATTATATAGCATATCAAAAACCGTGGTTTTCTTACCTATTATTCAGTCTTTTTTAGGAGCCAGATAAAACACCTGTTTACAACTTTTAGCTACTGAAAATATTACTTCATCATTGTGGAATACTTCAGAAATTTTTCTGAAGTTTGGGCGTTTACCTAAAAGATGGCAACAGTAGTTCCAAAAATAAATGTCACAATGTGTCAAGTCACCCCTACGATTTCAAGTCACCCAACTCTACGGTATAAATATTGAATTACTGGCTCCTTGGACAACTTAAGACCGATTTGGTAGGTTAGATTCTACAGTAATGTAGAGCTTGCACGAGCTTAGGACGTGTCATTAGCGCTTGTCATTCGCACTTTATACTCAATATAAACAAGCATCTTAGTACTAAGCATTCAGTAAACCCGAGAAGTGCAAGTGGATAGGAGCCCGACTTATCTACTAAGCGACAATCAGTTACCCCCACCACAATTAAACAACGCACTTTTCACCTGCAGACACACGTGAACATCCGCGGAAAGTATTTATTGGCAAATTGATATGGCAAGTACACACATGTGTTCGTTATTTTTTGTTTTACTTACGTGACAAAAATATTGGTTGGTTTGTTTCGTGCCTACTATAGCTTCGGAAAGGTGGAATTCCGCAACAATTAATCCAGGTATTTAAATCCTGTGAATGTTTATGAATGTTTATATCTACATATAAAAATAAACGCACGAGGGAGGCGGTATACTAGAAAATGATTGATGAGATGCATATAATTGGTTTCGGGGTTCCTGATGGGAAAACATTAGAACAATTCGGTCAACCTATTATCACGAAAAGAAAAACGTTCAAAATTCGATACGTTCTGGAAGTGACACTTTATACATACCAAAGATACCATGGTACAAGGATATAGTTAGTTTGTTCAAAGATGGAGCCCATGGACGAACAACAATAGAAAATGCAAGCAATAAAAACTTGACATTTACCTAGTCATTCTAGACTGCCATGATACTGCGCCTTCATTTATAAAATATGTTGTATATCTTTCTCTTAGTTCTCACGTCTTTCTTGACTAGTGATTATTACGTATGTGGTCAATACTTTGTAATTGAATTAAACTGTACTGCCTTCCATAATTTCTGGAGTATCCAGCTTTTCATAGCCGCGACACCTCAGGTTTTTCTGAACCAGTTATGTAACGTACATGATGTACGAACAATTTTATCAGTAACCGACACATCTGCAGATACGGGTCTTTCAAATATTCGGAAGCGAGTCACTAGAATACCAAACGCATTCACGACGGCTCTGCGAGCTCTTTATAGTCTGTAATAAAAATTTTCTGTGGGTACGTCAAAGGAGTATGTTTGTAAAGTTTCAGCAAACACGTCTTGAGTGGACAAAAAATCCACCGTTTGGTAGAAGATTACTTCCAACATCGCGAAAAGAACAGTTCTGAGCATCGACCATTTGCTAAAATATTGATGTAGCAGTAACCATCACCAACAACGGCCATTAGTATGATGCGGTTTCATCCTTTAAAATTATGGTAATCACAGTCACAGTTTGGTGGTGCTTGAATTAAAACGTGCTTGCCTTCTGTAGCACCATAAACCTGTAAAATTCTAACGTGTGTTGTTTTTCTCTTCACATGACGCAGGAACCTGAAATAAAACTGTTGGTAATACTGAAATGGACGACTCTAGTTTTCCGACTTCTGATATACAAGAGACCACATGTGATCTTTTAATGTCACCATGAAGACATAAGTAGTGTTTCAGGACAAACTCATACCAAAAGTTCACGGTCTGGTACGGTTAAAAATGTGCCAAAACGAAAGGGAATATTTTGTGCTATTGGAGAGTTAAAAAAATTACAAGAAACTATCAATAAAAACATACTAGAAGTAATCCACCAGAAGATTTATTTGGAAAGAACGTGGCAATGCAGTTAAGAACTTTGTCATTCGAAAGAGGTACGATAGGACAAGCAAGAATATAGAATATTCTGACTGAGCTTTCGATCAAGAACTACAGATGCAATAACATGCCCGTCTATACTGAATCGTTAATCTCATCTGAAAAATCGACATTAGGTTTGGATACATTTGTTCCTGGAGCAGAAGAAACAGATGTTCAATGTACGGTTACCGAGAAGTTAATACATCACCCGCTTGTACGACATCAGGTTCCCATACAAATTATTCTGAAGCTGACGGTGACAATGCTCGGCTATCGGTATGACACTTGCAAATGACTAAAGCACATAATTTATGTGCTATTCTCATCTGAATACTGGCAATAAACCAAATTAGAAAGACGTGGGCAATAATTGTAGTTTTAACTACTAGCAGTATAAGGAGGATCCAAATGGTATATGGAAACAGTCGGTATTGACGACAGGCTGTGTACAGATAGTAGCATTAACGTGCATCCTCTATATTCTATCACAAAATGGCAGCAGAAGAGATCGAACATGAACTTCCCGAGGTAAGTTTTATATCAGACTAAATATATTCATACCGACGTTACCGTACTTTCAACTACCTACCTTCAATTAATTGCACCAAACTTTAGTTCATTTTTTACAGTACGTATTGCATATTAAATAAGTAAAGCAGTCATTTATTATTCAAATGTATATTTATACAAAAAATACAGCTCCTTTATTTTTGCATGGAGTAGTTCCATATTAATTCTAAGTTTACAGTTACATATTCTATTTCTTTTTCTAACCAGTAATATGACAAATACAAATTTTATATATTTTCAAATTATAATACATTGTAACGGGAGCTTTAGAAAAATCAAAATTGCGTGCTAAATTATACGAGATTAGATATTTATATATTATTTTTCTGGATAAAGAAATGGTTATTGTTTATTAGTACTTGAATGTTAGTAATATTAAGATGAAAAGCTTGAGTTTGTTTCAATAAGTTATCTATATATATTCAATTTGAAAATATTTAAAATACGCGGCATTTCCAAGTGCATTAATGTGGTGGAAGGAGATGACGCTGTTATAATAATGATGGGCAGTTTTTAAGGGAATCGCATGCTGTGAGCGATCACAAAGAGTTGCGTTAAGAAAGCGAGGAGTCGCATAAAATAGGCGATCCGAGTTTGCTAATTATCGGTCCGCAGCCCGATGAACAGTAAAAATTAACGGTGATAGGGAAGAAGTAGAAAATTACCTTCCTTATTAAAATAATAAAAAGTGCAAAAATTGGTAATTGGGGTGTAATAGAAAGATTGCGTAATAGTTCACAATAGCGTTTTAAGGGCTTATTGAAAGTGTCCTAAGTTGACGGTTTAATAGCGAGTGATAAATGTACAATAAGACAATCGACCCAATTGACAGATCGGTGTATAAAGTGTAATAACTAAAAAACATTGATAAAGAAAGTGGCTTCCCGTAGTTCGCTTGCAGTTTGTTGCGCACGCCGTTTGTGATTAAATTTGAACTATTATGTGAAAACTGTACAGTGTAAATATATCGAACAATTATTTACGAAAATCATTAACTGATGAAAGAAAATTAGAAGCGTATTTAGCTACACAAAAGTATAAGGAAAGATAAGGACAACAATCGAGAAGCGGTTCCAGAGTGCCAACAGGTGACATCATCGGAAGAGCAGGCTCTAACCTATCCGAGGTCCCCTTATCATCGGTCAAAAAAACGCCAGCATTACATTATCAGTTGCAACGAAAATAAGTAAGAACCTTTTTTGTTGTGTTAATAAATAAAACTTTTTTGTGTTTGATTTTTTCGAAACTTTACATTTGATTACCTCAATTAAACAAAAATAATCGTTTAATTCTGATAAAGATTTTATTTGTTATATGTTAGCCTTAAGAAGGTTATTGTAGATATAGGTTTGATTATACATATATGTTTGTGAAACACCCATTCATGCATTTTCGTTCAGATTTGGAATTTAATTAAATGAGTATAAAGTCTAACGTTTGATTTACTTTTATTGCTAAAGATTATTCATATCACAAGCTTACACAATTATTGAATACATAAATGCAGAAAGAGGTCAACGCAATAGGCATCCAGATAAATAAATAAATCAAAATGAGCATAATTGTGGGCAACCAATTAAGAGTGTAGTTAGTAAACATAAACCCTAAAAAATTCACTTACGCAAATCGAAATTAATTAGCACGCAAAGTAAAAATTAACTAGTAAATGATATCATTATAAATTGTGCCCATTCAGTTTTAATAAAAGGTAATAAAAAATAATCATCTCATGTATTAAATATTCTTCAATAATGTTGATATTATAAAAAGGTTTAAAAGAACTCAAATCTTATTCTTTGGAGGGGGTTAAATAAACAAAAGTAGTATCTAAGGGTACTACGCCCGTTGTAACAAACATTTTTTTTCCTATACAAAACGTGTTCTTTAGCTTTAATAATCAACTCCGTGGCCTTTTTTTTAAATAATTATGGACCTGAATAAGTTTGGCCTACCGTGCTAAAGCACTCAGGAACACTTAGGATGAAACTAGAAACCCAGATGATGAGTGTATCAAACCCAAAGGAGATAAGTTTGGCAAGTAAACACTTATGCCAAACTTGGTCAAACACCATTGAGATATCTTAAACGATTCTGTTTAAAACCATATTGGTGATAACTAACGAGTTTGGTAGTTTCAAAAAAAGAGAGCAGTTGCAAAGATAGACCTAGATGGGAAAAAACTGAAGTTTTATAAACAAGTGGGTTTGATGTAAGAAATAGATCTGGAAGATGTGGAGTATGGTTAGCGTTATCAGAGATTCTTGTGGGTTCAGAAATAATTTGTGTGAGATCACATCAAATAGCAAATGTTTCTACACTATGACCAGCAAAATTAGCAGTAGATGAAAATTGAAGCCAATTAGAGTTATGAACATTGAAATCTCACAGAATTGAGATATTGCATGATGGAAACTGAGGCAGAAGACAAACTAAGGTAATGGAAGAAGTCTTGAAAGTTACTGTTATTAGGAGACCTATAAATGCAACAGTAGAATTTCACAAATTTAGGACCAAATCACGTCGAATTTTTTATTCTCCAAAGAAATCCTCTTGCAAGCGATATTGTCCTTCAGATAGGCACATACGCCTCCTTTGTATTGAAAGTTAGAAATTGAAAGTCGGGTAAATCGGAGCTTTTAGAGGCGACTTGTGTTTCAGATAGAAACAAAATGTCAGATTGTAATTATTCAAGATGTTGTTACCTCACAAATTATTATTATTAATTTTGCATTTAATCAGCGAGGGTGAGAAGGAAGAATAAGAATGGGAATAGATTAAGGGTAAGGAAGAAGGTGACCGGCAGCCCTTACCGAGCTCATAAACTCGGAGACCTAATATTAAGGAGCCCATGATAAGGGTGGTGGTACCTCCCCGACTGGCAGTTAGAGCCCATGGTAAGGGTGGTGGTACCTGCTCTAAATCTTCGAACAGAGAATATTTTGAAAGTGTAATGTTTCTCTTGTATCCTCCATGGCAACGGCGTTAATAACGTTGTTTGCATCTTCTTGGTTGTAGGTTTCCAACCCAATATTGCATAAAATTTAAGATTTTCTATACTTGTAAACGTGTGGCGGTTAAAAGTGCCAAACCCGTACAGTAATTCGGCCTTCCATAGGTAAACATACAATCCCCAATTCGTTCCGATAACTTACAATGTAACCGAATTCTATAAGTTGAACAAGGTCTGTTTATAAACAAGTTATTAAATAAGCCTTTAAGTCCAGACAATAGCATATCCATGTATGTTGTTTAAACTGGCTTGAAAGACACATAGAACAGGAGCAAATTGTTTACATTGAATGTTTATCTGCTGACCATGATAAGAACGAGTTTAGTGCGCCTGTGCTAAAGTCAAAAGTTAGCAAGATTAGAAATACATGTTGAACCTGGACATAAACGCAGAGTTTTGCGGGTATTTTTAACAGTGTGTACCTATTTATGTAAAAACTAAAACTTCTGTAGACAAGGGGAGTATCGAAAGGATAGTAACATGATTGTGGGTAGCGATACAACAGTTGGGATTACCTGTTTAATTTGGATAAATTCAAATGTGAGGGGTGACAACGTACCATGTGAATGCGGTAAATCATACACAGTAGAGGGAGCACTCAAAGTTAGAATACACAGAAATACAGCAATAACATTTGCATAGGCGAAACAGAAAAATCCAAAATCGCGAACATGTTTGAAAACTGGAAGATATCCAATAAGCCAGACTAGTATAGAAATGAAACCCATATGGATGCTAATAATGCGCGTAGAGCTTAAGCGCAACATACCAAAGCAAGTGCAACATGTGCAACAGACTATTGCGTAACCACGAAGATCTCTAATAAAAGCAAGAATAAAGAAGACAATTTTGTATGTGTGTGTATGTGTGCATGCGTGCGTGTGTGTGTGGGTGTGTGGGTGTCTGCGTGCGTACGCGCGTGCGCGGAGGTGCGTGTGCGTGCGCGGAAGCGCGTGTGCGTAGACGTGAGCGCGTGCGTGCGTGCGTGCGTGTGTGTGTATACATTTCAATAATAAATGACTGCTTTACTTATTTAATATGCAATGCATACTATAAAAAAGGGGGTAAAATTTGGTGTTCCTTCTTGGATAGATTTTTAGAAAGTAGGCACAACTAGATAGTTGTGTTATTGTTGTTAGTCAAGATCAAAATTCTGTTTTTCCGTAAACAATCACTTTAGCGTAAACAATGCCATCGCGTTAGAATCGGTATGGCATTACTGAGCTAGAATCGGCCTTATATTACTACTAAGATCCAATACGAATATGAGGCCATTAAACACATGACGACAAGCTTAGTTACAACATAAACTTCTCCAGCTACTGTCACTGACGGAATAGCAATTGATGTCGATCAAATAGCCCATTTACATGAGCAGTTTAAAAACATTAAATAAAACATATAATTAAATAACCAGGTTTATCCTAATAGTTTAAATAAGAATAAAAATCAAAAGAAGTCGGTCAAAGCATTTCTCAAATTTGAGGTTCTGAAGTTAGTGTCTGTAAAAATATAAATGTCTTGTTTTTACTCAAAAAAATTAACAAGATGTTGTCTCATCTCTTATTGATACACATTTTAAAGAATATTTCCATATATGGATGCAGCTTACCAACGCATCTTCTGACGTGAGACTCTTGTCATCTGATTTTTGGAATAAGGACAAAATTTTCAACGTCCACTGAACATGATATTTAATTCATTTTTGACGTAAAATCGTTAAAAAAGTACCTCTCCTTACCACAATTAACGTTATTATCGACAGTTAACCATTAATTTCAGTTCTACCATTTGAAGGATGTTTAATTCTGTATTGATAAACCAACGATAAATTTTAATTGCAGTAACCTGATAAAACCCATATGAACAATACTGCAATAGTGTCATCTCGGATGTCATTGAAGATCTGCCAAAGAAAACCTAAACCTTGGTCCAGTAAATTCTAGATGCCCTCCACTTTCTATATCTAAGACATTAATACGAGATTGCACATAACATGTTTTTTTAATGAATGAACGTCATTGTTGTGCAACTCTGCAAAATCAATACAACTATCTAAAAGGATTTAAAACAAAACAGTTTAGGGCACCAACAGAAGGAACGATTTCTATAGTGTAGTCAAGTGAATCGGAAAGGGATCGGCGAGAATGGGGCCATAGCACGGCCATCCAAATTTGTTTCAAACTTGATTAAATAAAACAAGCCAGGTTAAGGTTAATGTTTAGTGGGTCACGTCTCAAATGAGCACTAAGGATTGTCACACTAAATTAGAAATGTGCGGCTTAAACTCAACAAGGAGGTCGTGGGTCGTAATATAAATTGTTGCAGGGTTTATAAAATTTGTCTTCGTAGAAATTGTCGTAATATGGTCGAATAATTATAGGCGCCACCCTATCTCTAATCGCGTAAAATGTACATGAATCGGGATTACGTAGAGAACATAACGTGAACTTACCATTTACCAACTTCAATGCGTCTCTCTTCTCTTATGATGGAATCTGGCATTACAACGGTCCAACAAATACACAAATAAAATAAACCATAAGATTAAAAGCGCTTTCTATTATCCATAATTTTGTTCTCACTTTAACTCTGTAAAGCTAGTTTACACAAAACAAAACTTTTACTCCCGTAACCCTATTCTGACAAATTAACGTTCTTAGTTAAAACCGCATGTTTTAAATTGGCTGCTTAAACTCCCTGAATTGAACTTAATTACCTGCACCTAAGAGCTGCGTCTTTACAAGTTTTATTTGTAAAAAATGTATGGGAATTGAATAAAAATAAAATGTGTAGTAAAAATGTCACTCAAGTGTGCAAAATTTACCAATTTTGCAATGCGTACAAAAAACGAAGAGTGGCTACAAGCCGGTTACTTAATCGTCAGTTTACTCCTAAAACATATTAAGCACCTCTCACTGTTAAAACGCTTTAAAACTGCGAAGAAACTTTTAAAATTATATTTTTCTTGAATATTTGTGCATGCTTATATTAACTAAAAATATCAATAGTATTAATAAAATTTAAATCAGCAAATTTGATGTTTATAATTCGTCGTCATCATAATCAGCCACTAAAAAGCAATCAATAAGAAATTTAGGGTTTCATAAAATTTCATTATGAAAAAGTTAATTTAAATAGTACAATTTGCCTCAGAGTGAAGCAATCACTTCAATGAATCACAGGAATGAACAGAGTCCAATGGATCACATGTTGTCTATCGAGACCGCCATTAGATTCAGATTTTCAGGCTCTAATCACCTTGGATAACGCCAGCAAATTCTAATGACAGCTCTACAAAGCGGTCGTATTTCTTTTCGTCAAATTTGAAAAATTATTCTTCAAATCTTCACAAATATTAAGTTTGTTGTAAAAGTTAACTACCGTCGCTAACAAAATCTTTTCGTCGTTACACTTAATGAAATGTACTCGTATTTTTTATTTCAATAACCGTGCTTGTGAATTTCGAAAAAATATCCCTTACGTTGATGTCTAATTTCCGCACACGAACGATACGAGGGTGCTTATCTCAAAACCAAATTCAGAGAAGGGGTAGGGATGCTTTCACAGTGTTATTGTTCAATTGCTCAAGTCCTAGTTCTCTTGCCGCTACAATTTTGGGAGCACAATCAAAAATATAGAAGGCAAGACCAATCACAAATGCGAATATTTGAAAAGTTAATCAACGCTAACCCGAGCAAAAGCGATTCAAAGCGAATATAAAAGCCTTCAAATTGCATTTCCCAGCTTAAAATATAATATTCATTAGTTTGTGCTCGTTTAAATTTTAACCTAGTATATGTTATGTTGGAACCATGATTAACTATTTCCATACCGCCTAATTAGGCGATAAGGAATGGGTCTCCGACATGCGTGTTCCTGTTATCATATAACCATATTGAGTTTACATAAAAGTGTAATATTTTCATTTATAGTGTAATTACATGGACTATGCTATGCATACCATACTAAGTTCTACTGCATACTAGACTCTATGTACCAAATACTATATACACGATATACTCTATAGCGTATACCGAATACCGTATACTGTACGCTGTATGCTGCATGCTGTATTGTTATATGCTATATGCGATATGCTCAGTGGGGAGGATTGCTAATGGTATGGACCGAAATATCAATGGAAGATAGTACCGAGCTGGTTTTTGTTGAAGATAGAGGATTGACACCACAAAGGTACATTAATGATATTTTAGCCGAGCACGTTGTGCCATTTTCACACTTTATAGGCGACGGCTTCATTCTCATGCAAGATAATGCTAGGCATGCTCCCCGGATGGACTAATTAAGTAGACGTGTAAGAAGTCGCAAAAGACTACCTGCTAACAAAAATGAACTTCACGATCATGCCCCAGGAGTACATTCGAACGCTAATTTGTGGAATACCTCGGAGAATGGAAGCCATGGTGCAAGCTACAGGGGGCAACACACGATATTAACAAATTGGTTTATTGTTCTTTTTGCTCATTATGTTTTCATTTAAATGGTAATGGTAGCATAATTATTGTCAAAAATAAAAAAAATCCAAAGAAAGAAAACTCAATTAATTATTCAATAATTCATAACTTTGAAACGAATCAAGATATCAAAATGAATTAAAAAAAACAATATGTCGGGAATGAACCAAGCTTGCATGCAGGATAGTTTTGAGCGACATCCGAATACTGTATTTCACCAGAGTGTCTTAAACTTAGATGATAGAAACATAATTTTGTTTATACTCACATAACGTGTATAAATCCAGCCTTTTTCGGAAATCTGATTGATGTGTATTAATCTGGGACAATTTTTCCAAAAAATCATCAGGCCAAAAATTAGAAAGTTATTTAAGATCAAAATTTGGTAACATTTTAAATCGGCCGTCTTTTTGCACCTGATTGTGTATACTATGTACCATGTACCATATACTATACCGCAATCAGTGTAAATTCCCAAAAATGCCAATATCAACAACCTCGGAAAAGTAATTCTCACGTTATTCACTTTTCTCTCAAAAGGTGTATCGTAAGTTTATGCCTTCTCGCTATCGCGAAAGATACATAACGTAACTTAATTTTTACCACACGATGGCAAGTTGATTTTATTAACGTGACAGTAGCGGTTCAATGGTGCCAGAGAGAAATAACGAAAACCATATCTCTAGAAGAAATATAGTACGCCATGCTAAAATATGATTTGTCAAAAATACAAACTATGCAAAATATGCAGTTAAATAAATCAATCCGTCCAATTTACGCTTAAAATAGTTAGAAAATTGTTGTATGTACTTCGGAGAATTTCGTTGCTGAGTCAGTTCGTGCAACATATAGCTAGCTACAGAGTTGGCATTTTAATTGCGTTACGATCACTGAAATATCTATTGGTATGTCTTTTTTTATAAATCTGTAAACTTACAACAAAAAAAAATGTTGTTATAACTTTCTACGAGTTGTAAAATTAATCTTTATAAGCCGTTACAGATAGTTGATGTCATTAATGTTACCAATTTCACTTTCATTTGTCTAATGGAGACGTCGACATTGCTTGGAATGTATGCGTATGTAATCTTTAGAGAGTAATGTATAAATTTATATGAGGGCCGCGAGAATTAGACTACCAATTATTCATTGGTTAAATAAGATCTTCTGAATTAAGGACTGTATCATTTACAGTATATAGAGTACGCCAGATTTAATTACAAGAGGGAATACGTTATCTGTCTAATAACGTCTTGCTTAAGATTGTGCGATGCTCGAATCTTATGTGCATGGCTATCAACTAGATTTCACATACACTTGTTCAAAACCACAGGACATTAATTATTATAATAGCATTAATTGCATTACAAGTGAACAATAATGTTTTGGGTATTAAACCTCAAAAAGTTCTTAGTAACAATGTTTTCGCTAAAATGATTTACTTCGTTTTAGAGAATGTTTCTGCTTCATATTTAATAACAAAAAATGAGACGACATCAATTCCGTCAATTCCATTTTCCAGTGTGATAGTGCTGAAAGTTAGGACAGTCAGATGTTACGAAAGAAGTTTGGATTCACTTATTAACTATTCAAACATATTTGTTCGATAGACGTGATGTGAATTTTTAAAACGGAACTGATGTGAAGTTTAAACTTTAAAACGGGATAAATCAACACATACATTGTGTCATACCTGAAGGAGCATGTTTAATTAAACACTATAGTATATTATGAGAGAATTCCGATATCGGATTACCCCTTTTATTCAAGCACTACGGTCGAACATGCAACTTTATCGTTTTTACATGCAAATGTGCATCGGCATGTCTTTACACAAATGGCAAATACCGACTTGAAATCATTTACACAGCGGTACTTCAATTTTTTTATTTATAAAGTTTTTAAAATATTACAAACTTAACAAAACTAAATTGAATCATTCTCATTTATTAATAAATTCATTATGACGATATAAACTATAAAATTCCTAGAAGCATCTAAACAAAAAAAAAACGATTTTTGATGAGCCCGAATACCTACATAAAATATTAATTGTTTACGGTTTATTCCTTAATTCGGAACCTTAAACAAGCCGCTTAAATTTCTAATTATATTTTTTACAAATTGACAATTATTTTCAGTTATTTATGTAACTTTTAACTATAATTGTACACAAAAAAAAGAATTCCACTTAAGAAAATTGAAATGTGAAGGATTTTTTGGTTTGAAAAAGCCTTACAAATTTCACATGATTAAATTTCCATTCGTTAATTTGTCAAAACAGCACAATACAAGTTGAATGAACATTTGCTTAAGATGTTTACAGTCGTAGATTCTGTACCTATTAAAAATAGTATTAAATTCAGTTTATATATATATATATATATATATATATATATATATATATATATAATATATTGTAGGTACAGCACCGCGAAAATTTTATTATTATAAACAGGTTCATATCGCAATTGTTATCGCGTTGGAAGGGTTAACGGAATTTGATATATATATATATTTTTTATATATTAAGTCATAATTTGATAATGTTTTCTGGACATTTTATTTTCTGTATTTTACGTAATTGATATTTGAGTAAGGGTTGGAAAAAAATATGTTAGGATAGAAACAGATGTTCGCTCGAACTGTCTTTATTGAAGGGGCGTAACGAATCATTGGAAATTCTTATGCGCACATTCTTGATGTAATAATGTAGTAATTAATTACGTCAGTACACACTGCAATCATAGAAGTCTTTGTTTGGTACTTGGAAACTCGAGACCTAAATGTAGGGTTTATTACGGACGAATCCATATTTCAAAAATTAAGATGTTCAATAGTTAATATGAAACTGTTCCAACATAATAATTTTTTGTTTTTTATTACTTTTGAAAAATGGGGGTTGATTGCGGGAGTAAAGGTAGTTAATTTTGAAATCGGGGGAAAGGCAGTTAGAGTTAACAGTTTGTCTTTAAAATAATTCTGGCGTGTACGTTTTCTTTTGGATTACCCAACACTAATTTGTCTTTTCTTTCGGGTGTTAGTTTAATATGTTGTTCAAATATTATTCTATAAATAACAGTCACCCTTTTTCAAGTTAAACCGCGTATGTTAACGATTTGTGTCTGTGATCAATTAAAGGAATACATATTCAAGTGTAAGTAGGTATTTTTATATAAATTAAGGCGGGTAGCAAGTGATTCTACAAGCCCATATAACCTACTGAAAATCGAGCAGTACCTTGCAAAGGTGTCTTATTCGCACGCGGGCTCATTAAGCTAAAATCTGCTAAAATAAAAGACAGTGCAAGGCTCCCTCACTCTTGTATTGGTATGAATTAGTATTGTTGTTTGTTATTTATATTTATACTTGTGTAGTGGTGGGCTGGCGATGGGTACATGACACCGCTCTGGTTATTAATTGTAATGTGCAATTGCCGAGTGGGTACACACTCCCGGGTCCAGATAACCATTAAACACCTCGAATTTTATTTTCATAGTTTTTATTGTTGTGTAGATGAATGTGTATCCTGAGAAAGGGGCGCTGTATTTTTTTTAACGCACTCAAACTCATATATCGATCACGACGATCTATTCATAACTTACCCTTGTAAGGCTTTGTTTTAATGAGTTTTTTTTGTCAGTTTGTTAAGTAGAATTATTTGCCTGCGAACTAATTTCTCTTTATATGTAATTTCTTGTAACTGCACCTATCTATTTTATGCTTCAGTAGTCACTAAATAATTGTGTATATGTAAATTCCTTGTCTATTTTCTTTTGTACTTGCCTTTACCTTATTATCACCTGTTGTATTTTACATGTACTGTAATTTTCTTATTTTCTTAAAGACCGGCATGATTGGTTTTAAAGGATCACATGTTTGGTATTACTATTTTTATTCTGATTTATTTATAACACGATTGTGGGCATGACTATATGGTCTTTTTTATTGTGTTTATATGTAACTACACTGCTTTTTATTTATTTTTTTCTTAATGTTATAATTTTGTACGCACTTTAACCTGATTTAATGGTGTTTTGTTAACCCTTTTATTGATTTTTTGTGTTCAAATCGATTTATTTCGAAAACGGTACGTCATAGCGACTTCGGACAAGAGTATCATTATTTTATGAAAAAATCGAAATTTTTTAAATTGCGAAATTTTGAAAAACAAAAAACTTATGAATAACAATGTCCAATGCCTCGCCAAAACGAGCCGCTTATGAGAACAACTAAAAAATCATATTCACGTCATACGATTGAGCATATTCCACTAAATAAATGTACAGAACGGGAAAAAAAATTTTGAACATATTTCAATTAAACCGATGTTAGGGCGCCATCTTCCAAGAGCTCCGGCTCTCTTAGGAGGTATTTTTGTATTAAGGAAATTTACGTTAAATCGACATGAAATCAGCTCTAGAATCTGCAGTTTTCTTTTGTGAAAAGAGTTCATGGACACCCTGTATATATATATATATATATATATATATATATATTATATATACAGGGTGTATTTTAAAATCACCGACAAACGAAAACTGGAGATTCTATGATTCAAAATAAGACAAAATGATCATAATCGCTTTTCCGAAAATGCTTCCTAACCGAGATACAGGTTGATTAAAAATACTTTTTAAGGTTTTTTAAGATTCCTCAAAAACTACAAAAGATATTACACTGAGATTTGGTACACCTAAATGTCAGCCAATATTTTTCTGAGTTCAACCATACCAAATTTGTCACATAAAATATTTCAAGCTACGGTATACTGAGTATAATGAAAATCAACGTTTGGATTTTTAAATATTTAATTCACTATTTATTTAACAAGGAAAATTAGTAATAAAAATTAACAAATAACATAATTATAATAAATGCTTGAATTGAGCTCCTTGGGTTAATTGACAGTGCCCAAGACGTCCAATGAACTCTTGGGTTATGTTTGACAACATCACTAGTGTAATTTGTTGTGTTTCAGCACGGATTCTCTCTTTGAGATTTTCTAAAGTGGTAGGTCGGTTTACATATACTTTACTTTTTAAATAACCCCAGATCGAAAAATTCATGGGATTTAAATCTGGCGACCGCGTCGTCCAATCCAGCGATTGGGAAAAGTTCGGTCTAAAATATTTCTAACTGTTACAATGTGTAATGTGGACTTGCTCCATCCTGATGGAACCAAATGGTGGGATCTATTTGACCAGGGTTATTAATGTCAGGAAAAGTTGCCGTTAAAAATGGAACTGCATAGGTTTGTAACATTTATAAATATCTTTCACCCGTCACAGTTCCGTCAAAACAATACACTCAGTATACTGTAACTTAACATATTTTATGTGACAAATTTGATATGGTTGAACTCTGGAAAATATGGGCTGTTAATTTTTGATATAAAAATATAGTTTCTATTTAAAAAAATTCTCAGTGATGTCACATCTGATAAGGTAGTGGGGGTAAAAATTATTTTTTTTTAAACAAATAAAAAACAAAATTAAAAATCGACGTGTCCGAGCTTTACCTCTGAAAATAGTTAACTCGTGAGATAATGGGACGTTTCCACACTTTATGAACGCACTGTATATATATATATATATATATATATATATATATGTGTGTGTGTGTGTGTGTGTGTGTGTGTGTGTGTGTGTGTGTGTGTGTGTGTGTGTGTGTACCCAGTACCGGCTCTGGACCCACAACGCCCCTATACGAATTGCCTTTAAGCAAAACCTATATATTCGCTCGTCGACGTCGACGTCGACACAGTACAGTACATATAAAATGATTTTAGTAATCTCTGCAAACGTGGTTATGAATAAAAAGCTGAACTTGGAGTAAACATTAAATAAAAATGTATATATTTATAATGATAAAAGTACAGGTACAGCCTTGATATATTGTATCCTATTCTATTTGATGTACATACATCGATTTGTAATATTAATGCTGTTTTCACAAACGTTACTAACATTGATCCCTCATAACAATTTCACTTTTCTACTTTTAAATGAAGCAAGTTCATCAATGACTATCTTGGTTAATAATCATTTTTTTCAATCGATGTTAATGCTACGTCAACTAAACGTTTTTGGCAAATACTAGATCTTAAATAGCTTTTAATTAGCTTCAAATGGGAGAATGATATTTCACCTGCTGCAACTGAAACTGCAATTGTTAATAAAATTTGCAATGAAACAGTTAATTTGGAAAAACGCTAGTTAATTCATGGGTATACATACATACATGTACCGTAATGTTTCTGGAGAATGATAATTCTCTAAGTCAGTAATTGTATCTCTAAGAAAGGTTTATTTCTGTGTATAATTCTAGCCCACTGATTTCTTTTTCTTCACCATCCCTTAAGGCAATATCTAAATCCTGACAACAACAAATATTCATCGTCGAGTTTATGTGCCTTATTTAATTTAGTCAGAAAGTTAAATTTAGTTATATGATTCGATATTTGTTCCAATCTCTTTAAATTATACCAGACTACGCAAATTAAATTTCCGCAGGGATTCTTAATTTTTTTTCCATTAAAACAAAATGTGAAATTATATTTATAAACAGCTAAATTATAAATAACAAACAAAAAAATAATATGAGTAGCAAATAACAGGACAAATCACATAAAAATTGTTAAATGAAATAGTTAATCCTAATAACATCTTTCACAGTTTAAATTTCAGTAGTTGTTGCTTTTTCATCAATTTATTACAAGTTTCGGGATAAAATTCCGTTTTCAAATAAAGAAATACTTTAAATTTTATCAAAATGTTTGTGTCTGAAATTGTGTTTGTTAGAAAATAGTTTTGAGAAGGTTGTTGCTTTTCTTCTTCGTAAGAGAATTTTTCAATGGAGTATAATACATTTTTAAAAAATAAATAATACATTTTTAAATTTAATCAAAATATCTTTTTAAGCAAAAGAATGCACGTTCTTTTCAAGGCAAAAACGGGTTTTTCCATACTTTGAGGAAATATTGAAGTGCAATCATACAATATGATTGTAATCATCAAAAAGAACTTCCGTCAAAAATGTAAAAAACCAAAATGGCTGCCATAAGAAATAACAAAGTTAATTACTGTAACTTCTAGATCTAGAGTGCCTTGAAATTTTCGATAACATATTTGGATTTCTCGTAATAATAATGTTTCAGTTTAAAACATCCACCTTTTGCAGTTTTCGATATAAAAAGGAAAATCGAAAATTGAAAATTTCGTTTTTTTTTCAAAAATCTCGGCAACCTCTGAAAACAAAAATTTCGTAAGGACATATTATTGAGCACCAAAATGCGCCACTTTTCCCTAATTGAACCGACAATGTATCTCTTCAAATAACAGAGATGAAGAAGTTCCAACGACTGAAGACCAAAACCCAAAAAGGAAAACATTGAACCACTGGATATGGAGCAAATCTCAACGTAGAGGCTTTGATTACTAATCTACCAGCAAATACAGTAAAAATAATTCGCCAAGATATCGAAACTGCTCTTCTCAGATGTTCTGGTCTACAATGCACAAAGGGGCACTTTGGGAGACACACCGTGTACCACAAAAACCATGCAGCTCAAAACAATCCGTGGTAAAAACGCTAATAACAAGATTGAGGAGAGCCTAACCGACGAAAACAACATCTGATAAGAAACAAATAACATCAAGGCCGCACATTTACAAAATAGTTTCTACAGAAAGAACATAAAAAGAAAACCATTGAGGACAATAGACAGCCTATAGCCACGATACGTGAAAGGTGTGAGAAACAAGACAGGAAAACGCCTGAAGAATCACAACATTTACCACCAACAAGAAGGTCGGCAAAGAGTGTACGAAATTACACATGGAGCATCAAAAAAACTACATGAGACAAACCAGCCAACGCATTATGTACGCAGAGAAGAAGTCGTAACGCGGTACTGAAGAACCTGGAAACCTCTTCACTAGGAAGAGACAGCACACAAAAACACTTCGATTACATCAAGATGCTAGCAAACATCCAAAATAAAACACGCCTAATATTTCGGAAGCCATCGAAATAAAGAAAAGACCGTCCAGCATGAACACAGGCGATGATGGATAAAGAATACCCAATACCTAACCGCTTTTAAAGAAGCACGCACCAGCTACCACAAAGAACAATTTTCAAAAAACTAGAAAGGGAAAACCAAAAGAGAAAGAGAAAATAGTAAAAGGTGCCGTATCCAACGTGAAAGGGAAAACGACAGAGAACATGACAGCTTAACACACGAGCATGGAGTAGGAAAACCTAACTACAAATACCAGCGGTAAGCAACCAAGGTATCAGTTCGGTTCGAATCATCATAAGTCGAGCACGGATCACCCGAAAGAACAAACACACCATCTATATATACAAACACACACACACGCACGCATGCACGCACGCACCCACGCACGCACCCACGCACCCACCCACCCACAGACACACAGGCACACAGCCACACAGACACACAGACACACAGACACACAGACAGATACACAGACACACAGACACACAGACACAGACATACAGACACACAGACACACAGGCACACAGACACACCACAGACACACAGACACACAGACACAGACACACACACACACACACACACACACAATATATATATATATATATATATATATATATATATATATATATATATGGATGTACGGACACACGGATATACGGGCATACGAACATAGATAGTATAGATATATAGATGTATGGATGTATATGTAGATGTTTAGATGTACAGACGTGTACATGTGAGTGACGTGTCGAGATATATATATATATATATATATATATATACAGTGTTTCTGAAATAGGGTTCAATTTCTACTGCATGTAGAACTTATTAAAATAAGACAAAATGTTCATATAAATATGTGCTAAAACGCACCCTTAAAAGTTACAGGCCCTTGAAAGGGTTCGAAAGAAACTGATTTTATTCAATTATTTCAAAAACGATAAAAGATAAAGAGATGAAATTAAGGGAACATACATAAATTTTCACGCCGAGTAACATGAGCTAGGCCATTTTTCGTTATTCGAATCATAGGCGTCCTTTTCAGGGGGATGGAAAGGGTATCCAGTCCCTAAAAAATTTTGTACGACCTTTTTGTAATTTTTTTTAACAAATTCATAAATTTTGTACAGTTTTATGTAAAAAATGTCGTCTTTGCGTAAGTCGATATCGGCAACGGTTTTGTGTAAAATAAGTTTGAAAATTATCATTATTTGATAAAATTACTGTTATTCACTTCGGAATCAATTCAGTAACGCAAAGACGACATTTTTTACGTAAAACTGTCCAAAATTTATGAATTTGTCAAAAAAAAATGCAAAAAGGTCGTACAAAATTTTTTAGGGACTTGATACTCTTTTCATCCCCCTGAAAAGGACGCATATGCATTTTCGAATAACGAAAATGGCCTAGCTCATGTTACTCGGCGTGAAAAGTTATGTATGTTCCCTAAATTATTTCGTCTCTTTATCTTTTATCGTTTTTGAAATAACTGATAAAATGACAGTTTAATGTAAAAATGTCGTCTTTGCGTAAGTGCGATGTCGGCAACGGTTTTAGGTGTAAAATAAGTTTGAAAATTATCATTATTTGATAGAACATTACTGTCTTATTCACTTCGGAATGAGTTCAGTAACGCAAAGACGACATTTTAGTAAAACTGTCCAACCCTTATGAATTATGCAAAAAACATCTGTAAATATATATTATATATATATATATATATATATATATATATATATATATATATATATATATATATATATATAAAGTAGTGTAGATGGTTACCAATAAAGTAAGTACAAATAAGTATGAATCGAGTGAGATTTAATTACACGGTAGCGTTGTTGGTAATGCAGTTCTCTAGCATAGGGTTCAAATCCCCCTCGAGAAATTATATTTTTATACGTATTTGCAAAATTTATAATTACATACGTTTGTATTATTGTCTATGAACTTCGTTCAAAAGTATTTTGTAACCTTCAGTAAAAACTGTGACGTTTTGACATCTACCATAATTAAACCACTATGGAACTAAAAGGAATGAAAAAATAGATTACTCTAAATAATAAAAACCATACACCAAATTACAAAAAAGGATGTATCTTTTTGACTTCTAAAGTAAATCAAATATAGTGTCTCATGTAAGGCATTTTCTAAGTCTGTAAAATATTTATGTACTTTATAATAGCCATGCTGTGTTGCCAAGCGTATTACTGGCGAAATTACGCGTTTTACTAACTATCCTGATCAACGAGTCGCTGCAGAGAATCCATCAGAAACCGAATACCGAAAGACATCATGACACTAACGGAACAAATTTCATCTACGAGGGTCATCGGTACCAACAAGCCGACGGAGCATCAGTGGGATCACAACTATCACCAGTGATAGGCAATATATTCCTACGCCACTTGGAAACGGAAATTACAAATACCGTCAGTCTCAAACGGAAATTATGATTGTGGTACGTCGACGACACCTTCGTTATATGGCCACACGGTAGAGAAGAACTAAGCAAGTTCTTGGAACATCCAAACAATGCCCACAACAAAATCAAGTTTACCATGGAAGGGAGGATGGCAACAAGCTGCTACTGCTGGATGTGCTGATATGCAAGATCACACTTGATCACAGTGTATAGGAGGATCAACGCCAAATCTCAATCATCCAGCGCAGCTGCAGTCAGTTGCAAAAACATTGGTGACGAGATCAACGAAACTCGCGGATTCAACTCACAAAAAAGAGATGGCAACACTAACAACAGCACTACTGGAAACAGGATTTACAATGAGGAACATCCGAAATGCCTCAAGACCTGGAAATCTAAGACCCACCGGCCAAGATCACGCTTCCGTATGTAAAGGGAACAACAGACAAAATTGCGAAAGTCCTCAAGAAACCTACAGACAACATCCAACACGGACTGAAAAATATCTTCAGTGCTCCAACACCGAAAACCAAAATTAACTTGGAGGGGCTAGGAGTATATACCATCCCTTGAGGAACATGTGACAAGATATACATTGGAAAACAGGAGGATGAACGTTTGACGCGAGGAACATAAAAGAAACTGTGGAGGGGAATACATGATTTCTAGCGCAATACGTCAGCAGTACATCACACAACCACAGCCAGGATGATAGCTAATATCAAAAACGCGACAAAACGGACCATCCGAGAAGCCATCGAAATTGAGAAACACGAACAGAACCTCAACACACGAGAGGATTTTCAAAGATTACCCCATACATGGAAATTAATACTCGTCAAACATCGCCACACAAGGAAACCCTAACCCTCGCAATAATCACCTACATCAACAGCGCCCACAACAGGGAGAACAGCAAGCAAAACGGAGAAAACGGAAAAGAGGAAAGTAGCCAAAGTGAAAGAAGTGAAAGTGGAGAAAGTGTACAACACCAGATATAAACAGGAGTCCGAACTGCATGGCATCAGTTCGAGCCAAACAGTTGAAGAGAACCTAAAGATGGAAAATAAGTGAAAAGTCGTTTCTTTTACTGATAGGAGTCAGAGACAACAGCAACAAGACGCGTGACAACACCCGAAGAAACAACAGTATTACGTACTACACTCGTAAATCTGAAATTAACCATATATATATATATATATATATATATATATATATATATATATATATATATAGGGTAATTTTTGGTGAGGGAGGTCCAATATTTCTGTTATTATAAGAAATATAAAAAAGTTTTCCATACAAAAATTACATAATTTGCAGAGGTGTACATAGCGAAAATATTTTCCAATATACAGAGTGCTCAAAAACAACATAACAATTGAAATCTGTATTTTTTACTGGAAACCCACATCTTTAGATGTAGATCGATATGCTATGTATAGTTCTCTATTTCAATTTGACCGCCGTTGCCCAATTATTTTTTATTGAAAAGCTCGGGAAAAACTAATCATTTTAAATTTCGTTATAAATATTACGGGTTTGAATTTAACAAAGGTAACTTATGCTCTTTTCAAACATCAAGAATGATATAGTAATTACGTAATAACACGAGGTGTACTTTACGACGGTCCTACATCGCACCTTCTTTTCTAATAAAACTTTTTCAAGTGGAACACCCTGTATATTAATCAACCATATTGTACAGCACTTTATGCTCTAAATTTTCAATTATGCCTGTTGTCATAAAATGTGAAGTCTTGATACAATTAAGTTTTTTTCTGAAAAAAGATAATTTCGTAGATTGTGAATGTTTATTCGTGAGAGCCATGATTTAAACAAAAGCACAAACTCTACCTCATCAAAGATATTTTCATTGATATATCTATGGCTGAATCCTGCCCCTATGCTGTTCGAATGCTCCCGAAGCCATCGGTCATTTGCATTAGGTTCAAAATGTTTTTTTTTAATTAACTCAATATTTTTTTTCGTGCAACAGTTGGGAAAATGTCTACAATGCGTGATAAATTGTATTATTTACCCGTGCTATACTTATTTAAATAACTATGCGCCATTTTACGCAGATGAAATTAAATTTTGCGCCACAATAGGAAATAAGTTGAAGCAAAAATTCTATAAATACGGATAAATTCACGCAGGCGCCGTATCAGTAAATAGGTGCCATTTCGTGTCGTTAAAACAATATTTTGCACCCTTGCAGGAACCAAGTTTTAGTAAAATTACGCTGACACGGCTAATTTCACAACCGTGAACTTCCCCTAAATTAATTTCTTCTCATGTAGCAATTAGGCGTCAATTATATGCCGTTTTGTGCCACTAAATTAAAATTTTTGGCCCTTATAGGAAATAAGTTATTTCAACAATTACCTCGGCAAGGTTACTTGATAGCCTTAGGAATAATCTTTTCTTGCGCGATAATTAGGCCTCCACTATGTGCTTTTTACGCCGTTAAGGTTAAATTTTCACAGCCCTGAACTGAAAAATTACTGTACAATTATGCGCTATTTTGCGACGCTAAAATAAAAGTTTGCTCCCACAAAGGAAATTAGTTATTGCAAAAGTTACCGACTAGGCTAACTTCATATCATTATATATATATATATATATATATATATATATATATATATAAATTAATCTTTTCTTGCGCTATAAGTAGACACCCATCATTCGCCGTTAAATTTAAATTATGCGCCCATATAGGAAAAAGTTATTAGCTTTACCGCTGTGAACTTTTGCATAAATTCATTTTTTCTTGTGCAGTAGCTAGGCGCCAATTAAGCTATGTTTTGCGTGGCTAAAATATTTTGTGCCCCCATACGAAATAAAATTACGTTGACGAGGCTAACTACATAACCTTATGAGTAAATTAATCCTTCTTTATACATGCATCATGTGCGGTTTGCGCCGTTAAAGTTACATTGTGCGCCTTTATAAGAAACAAGTTATTGTAAAAATTAAGTCGACACGGCTAACTTCACACAGCCGTTACGTTCTGCATAAATAAATTGTTGCTTATGCAGTAATTATCCGCCAATTAGACGCTGTTAAAATAAAATATTGCGCTTTCTAAGAAATAAGTTATTGTAAAAAATACATCGACAAGGCTAACTTTACAACCGTGAACTTACGAATAAATTAATCTTTTGTTGCACGATAATGAGGCGCACATTATCCCCTATAAAACACAAGTTACTGTAAAAATTACATAGACACGGCTAACTTTACGGAGGGAGCCGTGAACTTCTACTTACACCAATTTTTTGTTCTGCTCTAATGGATTTATTTAAATGTGTTGTTTACCTGTTTGTTAAATGTGTATTTTTCTAATTTCTTTCTATCTTAATTAGATTCTACATTATTCTTACTAATCTTAATCTTAAGTAAACTCAAACTCGTGTGTTCTCTAAATATGCTTATCGTTACAAATTACTTATTCTAATGTACAATAATTTTAGGTAAAACGGCCCATAATTAACGAATAAGGAAAGACTAATTATCTAAATAAGTTCACGACTGTGAAGTTGGTCTCGTCAATGTAACTTTTATAATAACTTGTTTCCTATAGAGTTGCAAAATTTAACTTTAACGGCGCAAAACGGGGAATAATAAGTGACTAATTATCGCGCAAGAAATGATTAACTTATTCCTATGGCTATAGAGTTAACCTTGCCGATGCAATTTTTGCAATAACTTATTTACTATGGTGACGCAAAATTTTATTTTTCCGGCGCAAAACAGCACATAATTCGAGAAAAAAGTCCACAGCAGTTAGTCACGTCGATTTAATTTTACAATAACTTCTTTCTTATAACGGCGCAAAATTTTATTTTAAGGGCCCAAAACAGCGCATACTTGGTGCTTAATATTCGCGCAAAAAAAAATTAATTTATTGATAACGTTATGAACTTAATCTTGTCGACGTAGTTTTTGGAATAACTTATTTCTTATGGAGGAGGAAAATTTTATTTTAACCGCGCAAAATTAGAGTCTAATTACTGCAAATTAATTTATGCAAAAGTTCACGGCTGTAAATTTAGCGGTAAGTGTTATTTTACAATAACTTCTTTCCTGTAGGGGCGTAAAATTGTATTTTAACGGCGCAAAATAGCGCCTACTTGGTGCTGAATTAATAAGAAAAGAATGATTAGTTTGCGGTTATGTAAAGTTAGCCGTGTTTGTAGAATTGTGCTACAATTTGTTTCCTATTGGGTCGCAAAATTTAGTTTCAACGCGTAAGATAGCGCATAAGCAGTGGCTAATTATACACAAGTTTAAATCATAATATTCAAAAAAGATCCGGCTAACTTCACAGCCTTATTAAATAATTAGATCTGTCAATAAATATTCTACCGAATCAGTGTGTGAAATGTCATGTATTACTTAGTCACTAAGAAATTGATAATTTGTGTTGTTTACAGATCCCCAACTGCAGAACTATGGAAACCCTAAATAATGCACTAATAGCTAAGTCACAGGACGAACAATCAATTATTATTGCATGAGACTTCGACATACCCTTTGCTAAAAATAAGAAAATCACTAGGGATTCTAATATCTTCTGGCATCCTGTAATTTAACGTAACTGTAAAAGCTAATACCAAAGCAAATAACTGCACTGATTACATAAATACAAATCTTTACATTGATAATTTCACGGCTCAAACTTAAATTTAGGCTTATCATATCACTGTGCACAAATCATTAATTTAAGAAATCTCAATAAAATTACAGGCGAATAAAATAGGTTCAATAAAGCTAAAATTGGAAATATTACACAAGCCGGTATTTATAAATGTTACAACCAAGTGTCAAATACAAATTGGAATTACTTAACGATAATTAAAAGAATGACCTTAGACGATCAGATTGACTTTTTAACTTCACTTACAAGATCATATGAAAATTAATTTTCCTACGAAACTATAACAACAAATCCATACTATTCTAAGATTCACATTAAACAGTTTAACAGTAATTAAAAAATGCGTGGTAATTTGTAATTATTGCAGGATCTAAATTTTTTATACCTCAATAAAAAATACCTAAAGTAATTCAAAGTACAAATATGCATTCAAGGAAACAAGAAAATATGCAGCTCAACTGGTCAGGTGGAATCTAATTTAATAAAATACACATCCATTAATTGTAAAACTGATTAACACTCTCTCTGTACGTGAACTAAATCTACTCGTTGTAATATAGCTAATGAGATTTACCATGAAGTAAATAAAGGGGTGAGTGTCCCTCTACAAACTGCTTGTAAACCAGAGAAATTGTGATTTTGCGTTATTATTCATTACAACTTGCTTGTTTTTAACACTTTTTTGCCCAAAGTGCCTCTCAAGGCACCTCGTAGTTTTATATTTTAAATAAACCCAGGAAAAAATATTCCTGTGACCAGATGTGGCTGTCGCTAACGGCTGACTATCTGACAACAGAAATGAACTATTATAATGGCAGTGGTGTTGAAAAGTTTTAAGTAACAAGGTTATTTATACCACATTAGCGCTTGTTGTGTTACTGTCTTTTTTTCTTGCTTCTTATTGAAAGTTTTATGCAAATATTCTAAACTAATCGTTATAACAGTTATTTTTCGAGGTAAGCTGGTTATTTTAATTACGCTTTGTGAGCTAATTCTGAATATAAACAATTTCATGATATACCTATTTATCATAAACCAGAGGTGCCTTGGGCTGTTTGGGTAAAATGAAATTTTGAGTGGATCATAGAAATAAAGTACAGTAAAATTATGTTTTTTTCTTATTCCGGATGAGTTGTTCAAGACATTTTAAAACGAGGGGGGAGCTTATAGTCTCACTTGTTCCGAAAACAAAATTAGATTATGATGCAGAAGATGAAAAAGAGGGAGAGGGCGTTGGCAACATATCAGAGCTAAGGGAAGCATCAATGTTGGAAATGTTTGATGTTTATGATTTTGTTTCCAATGTACTAGATGAGGCTTGTACTAGCCAGAGGACAGATATAGAGTTACAATGGTTTTTCGTTACGCATTTTAGTACCTGAACCAACATTATTTTTTATTTTATAGGTTGAAATCCCAGATGAACTTCATATTCTCAGGACACCTATTATTTTTGAGGACACTGTTATTTCTGAAGAACCGATTGGCGTTGCAGAAAATCAAACTGGACCCCAGTTCGATGGGGATATAAGTTGGCTTTCAATCTGTATTAGAGTACCCTATGCCTATCTATCATAGTTCCTCTGCAAAAGATCATTTTCTCTTTCACATAACATTACGTCCATTCCTGTATTAACATTAAGCAAAAAAAAAGGTGGCTGGGAAAACAAAATGTTAACATTTATTTCCCGTTATAAAATAAATTACAAATGTTAGTTTGACTTGCGTTAGTTGATTCGACGTACGTTGAAATTTATTCGCAACAAGAGCGAGTTGGTATGATATTAGGACTTGGAGAGTGTCAAGAGAACTGTCTATTGGCATCGAGGGTCTACTCCCAAAAATATCCAGCTCGAAGTCATCCGGACAAACGTTCATTCGAAAAATTACTCCAAGTGTTTCGAATAACAGGAAGTGTGGCTTATCCCAAAATGAACAGGAGAAAACCCATTTTTGGTGATGAAGATAATGAATTTGCAGTTATTGGAAATACAATAGAAAATCCTCACGTAAGTCAACATACTTTAGCAAATGAGACGGGAATGAGTAGACGAAACATCGGCAGAATTATAAAAAAATACAAATTTCGCCCGTATCATATCCAACTACACCAAGAGCTTCATGAAAAAGACTTCGTCACCCGGTGTAACTTCTGTCTGTGGGTTTTGGACAAAATGGGTGAAGACAATAACTTTTTCGACTTCGTACTTTTCTGCGATGAATCCACTTTTCGTAATAACGGCTTAGTGAACAAGCATAACTTTCATTATTATAGTGACAATAACACATATCTTTTTCGTACGCTTGATCGCCAAAATAGATGGTCTGTCAGTGTATGGGGAGGAATATTGGGGTCTCGAGTAACAGGCCCTTATTTTTTCGACGGCAATCTGAATGGTGAAATGTTTCGAAGGTTTATCCGACAAATACTTCCAGAATTATTCGAAAATGTTCCTCTCGATATCAGACACAGGATGTGGATGCAGTTGAATGGTGCTCCTGCACATTTTCACGTGAATGTGCGACGGGAACTAAACAGACGTTTTCCTAATACATGGATAGGAAGAGGGGGCGCAGAAAATTGGCCGCCAATGTGCCCGGATTTAACATGTGTAGACTTCTTTCTATGGGGATATGTTAAGGATATTGTTTATGACACTTCGCCAACGACACCTGAAGATATGATAGAAAGAATAAGAGCAGATTTCCACACAGTTACTACACACAGGTTAAGAAAAGTCAGACATTCTTTTGAAAAAAGGCTTCGTTTATGTATTGAGTACTTACTAAAACTTCAATAACTTAGGGTTAATTTTTTGCTTCCAGTTTTTGTATTAGTCGCTGACATTTGTAATTTATTTTGTAACGGGCTATACATGTTAACATTTTGTTTTCCCAGACACCTTTTTTTGCTTAATTTTAATACAGGAATGGACGTAATGTTATGTGAAAGAGAAAATGGTCTTTTACAGAGCAACTACGATAGATAGGTATAGGGAACCTAATACAGATTGAAACCCAACTTATATCCCCATCGAACTGTGCTATCAAATAAAGGGTGTTCTATTTAAAATAAAAAAGTTATTTGACATAAAAGTTTATCAAGTTGAAAGTAAATTTTATAACGCCCTGTATAATATTTTTGCAGTATTTTCATGTCATTTAAACCTTATTCTTATGGTAAAACAGTCATGTCAGCTGCGAATGAAAATTTGTAATCTACTGGGCGTACGGGACATTTGATTTTGAGTCTGTATTTTTTAAAATTGAAATATTTCGAGAACGGCAAGTTTTAGGTATAGGAACTTTTTTAATCTCTAGAATTTAAAAATGAGAAAAAATACAGAATGTTCAATTTAAAAAGTCATATGTTTGATATATATCTTATTGTTGACACACCCTGTATATACCAAAGTAATTTTAAAATGTACATATAAAGACCCTATATATAACTGTATTGAAATATTTTCACAAATTATTACAGTTCCGCTTTAAACGATCGACGCGTATATGGTGCGCCACACTGTATACATATTAAATATTAATATAAGTTAAAAGTATTTGGTTTCATATTCTTTATTTTTGAAAGTCGGTAAAAAGCCAAATGCAAAGACAAGATGTTGCAGTGGTCCTTCTCTTTCTATGGAGGGCTGATTCTATGTAGATATCGTTAAATATTATTAAACATCATTAATATATACATTTTAAAGAAAGAATATTGCTACGTATCTTTTATTTTTTTAGTAAAGTCGGTAAAAAGTCAAACGTTAGAATATGATGATGACACTTTTATTCTATGGAGGGCTGGTTCGATGTAGATATCATTAAATAATTAATATACAGATAGTCTGTAATTTGGAATAAATTTGATAGTTCAAATACTAATTTTTTTTTTGGAAAAATGCTCGGACCCGTCGATTAGTATTTCAAATCGAAATTTTTTACATGCATTAATAATGTATACAGGGTGTCCCAATTTAGAGATAGGACGTCATCAATGATTTTGTTAAACGGCAACATTGTCATTTTGGTGGCTATTTCTATAGGGTGTGTAAAGTTGTACATAACTGCCAAATATCAAATTTTTATTCCTTACCAATTACAATATAATAAAAAGTAACAAAGTTATGAAAAACAATATTGAATGTAATTATTTCAATTAAGCAAATGCTCATAATGTTGTCCATTGACTATTTGACAATATCCTAAACGCGATCGTAATTCGTTTTGAACATTTCTAATGACTTCGGGCGAAATTAACCTACACTCATTTCTTATTCGTGGTTTTAGCTCTCCTCAACATTTGCAGGTTTGGTCTTAAAAACTTTGCTTTTCAAGTACCCCCATAAAAAGAAGTCCAGAGGATTGAGATCTGGGGATCTCGGTGGCCATTCAATAGGTGTCCCCTTCTACCTATCCATCTGCCTGGAAATACAGCATCGCGATACTCACGAACAGGTCTTGCGAAATGGGGAGGCGCACCATCTTGTTGCAACCATATTTCTCTATTCGGGACATTAGCATGTACAGGGTTAGGAAACAAATTAGCCAATTGCGGGACTAATTCTTCTTGCAAGAATTCAAAATATCGTACTCCATTGAGATTTTCGTCAAAGAATATTGGTCCTATAACTTGATTTCTTACAATCCCTGCCCAAACATTCACTTTTTCTGGGCGTTGAGTATGGCCTTCCCTCGTCCAGCGTGGATTCTGATCCGCCCAATATCGACAATTTTATCGATTTACCTCACCGTTTAACATAAACGTAGATTCATCTGAAAACAGAATGTTCTCTACTGTAATGACGTTCGTGTCTAGTTGATCCATAATGTGTTCACAAAACTGCAGTCTTCTATCAGGATTATCTTCCAGTAATTCCAGGAGGATTGTAAAATTATAAGGATGCAATGTATTCACTTTAAGAATTCGTGCTACTGACGACTGGCTAATTTCAACATCGGTAGATGTCTGCCTGGTAGAGATATTAGGATTTTCTTGGAACAGATAGTAAGTACATTCATTTTGATATCTTCACTAAGGGCAGTTCTTCTATGAGTACTTGTTTTTCTTACATGCCCGTTTTCCCTAAATTGTCTTTCTATTTTACTTACAGTACTTTGCGAAATGGGTGTTAGGTCGGGAATAAATGAGTAACTTCCGTTTGTGTTCTTGCTCTATCTCCATATCCAATCATTTGTAAAATTTCAATCTTGTGCATTTCAGTTAAATAAACCATATTGAACGATTTCTCCAAAAGAACTGACTTTGCTAATAATCGATATGTTTAAACTTTAAAACATTTGTAGACATATTAAAAACCATAGTAATAACATCTTTTTGTTTAATACCTAGATTGCTTTTTTTTTTATAAAATGATAATGTATGTATACAAGTTGTCCAAGTCTCAAAACATAACATTTTTCAATTTGATTTTTCTTGTAATTGGTAAGGAATAAAAAGTTGATATTTGGAAGTTATGTACAACTTTACACACCCTACAAAAATAGCCATCAAAATGATATTGTTGCCGTTTAACAAAATCATTGATGACGTCATATCTCTAAATTGGAACACCCTGTATACATTATTATTGCATGTAAAAAATCGCGATTTGAAATACTAATCGACGGGTCCGAGCATTTTTCCAAAAAAAAAAAATTAGTATTTGAATTATTGAATTTATTCCAAATTACAGACTCTCTCTGTATACATTAATATACAGTAATCCGAAAGAATTTTGTTCCATATTTTTTATTTTTTAGTAAGGTCGGTAAAAAGCCAAATGTAAGGATACGATGTTATAGTGACATTTTTTTCTATGGAGGGCTGGTTCTACGTGGATATCGTTACATGTTACTAAATATCATTAATACATACCTATGAAAGAGTGACATTTTTTTCTATGGAGGGCTAGTTCTATGTGGATATCGCTACATGTTACTAAATATCATTAATATATACATATGAAAGAGTAATTTAAGCCGAAAGAATTTTGTTACATATTTTTATTTTTTTTTAGTAAAGTCGGTAAAAAGTCAAAAGTAAGTATACGATGTTGTAGTGACACATTTATTTATGGAGGGCTGGTTCGATGTAGATATCGATATATGTTATTAAATATCATTCATATATATTAAAGAGTAATTTAAGCCAAAAGAATTTTGTTACATATTTTTCATTTTTTTAGTAAAGTTCGTAAAAAACCAAATGTAAGGATACGATGTTGTAGTAACACTTTTTATTCTTGGAGAGCTGGTTCGATGTACATATCGTTAATCATTAATATATTTAACAGTAATTTAAATCTTTCCATAAAGTCGGTAAAAAGCCAAACGTAAAGATCCGATGTTATAGTGACCCTTTTTCTCAATAGAGGACTGCTTCGACGTACATATCGTTAATTGATGAGACAGGATGAAAACGTTTATATAAATAGAATATCCCTTATTGGTGAATTTACATTAAGACGTCTGAAGGGCGTTCGTTCCAATTTACTAAAGACAAGCGCTTCCCACCTGTTCAACATAAATACATACACTAACTTAAATAAAATCAAAACAGCTGGATTACATTAAGTCCGTAATTCTAGCGGATTCACGCACGATCTTTTTTTCTCAACTCACAGCTACAGGGCACTGGAAATTATCCACGTTGAAGTGATCCTTATTTCGATCACGAATAATAATCAGCTCGAATATTAAGTCCCTTCAGTAATATACGACCCCCGCAGTGAACGTAAACTTTCAATCACGACAGGTAAAATGATAGGAAGTTCTTTTAATTACACTTCTCCGGTATAAACTCGCACACTAACAGCGAAATATTTAATCCTAGTACAGGTGTCCTTTATTTACTGAGTCACCTAGTTTCATTAACACAAACTCAACTACTTAATTATACATACATCTTCCTTATATACAAAGAACGTTAGCAAATTTTACACATAAGCAACGGTTGTTTATTCTGCTGTGAGTATACTTATTATGAATAGTTTAGAGCGAGATTTTCAATAAACGAAATACCCAAAACACTTCCGCACAGAGTCTCCTGTGCGGAAATTATTCCACGATATAGGGAATCATTAGCGATAAACACTCCATTCTCGATGGAAACAAAAGCGTTATAAACAATTCACGAAACACGAACAACAAATTTCCACGGGACGGTTGAACTCTAACTATATATCCACACATAGTGAAAAGGTGAATTACTTGAGGAAATCTTGAGACAGCGACCGAGTCTAGGAGGTTTGCTGACCCAAACTCAAAACTCTCACACGCAACTAACTAAAAAACTCTCATACCCCACTCTATAACAACTTCATCATGTCATATCTAACCACCTACCATTAGAATTGTCCATATCGAAATGCAAACTCAACATCTCCCCACGAAAATTTACTCAAGAATGTCACACGCAATCTGAAACCACTGTTAACTAGTATCGCGATACAACTCAATCCTCTTCTATGTATATAAGCAAACACTTCTCAATATAATTCAATAACCCAGTTAAATCTTCAACAATTATTACGTGACCAATAACTACTCACCCTCAAACTGGCGGAATAATACGAGGGGCAAGCCATTATTATTGAGAATAAAGAAATTAGGCAGACCATAAGAAACTAAAAATATAGCCTCAGTAAGACCAACTCTATACTGGACATTTGCTAGTTTATCTTAAATAGCGTTTGAAAAACATAGTTTTAAGTTTCGCAAGTGTAGTGAAAAACCCGAAAACATATTCGCATAATGATTTATTATGACTTTAAGAAAGGTTTCAGTGCGTATGACTGCGAAGACAGTTTGATGGCGAGCAGACCCCTTGCTTGGCAACAATTTACAGATGGTACAAGGAATTCGAACGTCGGCATGCCAACTCGACAAGAGAGCCACGTATGGATCCATTAAGACGAGGCCACACCAGCAATAATCAGAAAGCAGGGAGCAATAAAGAAAGAATGTAGGCTGTGTTCTATAGAAGTACCGGTCTAGTGAGCGCTATTAAGCCAGAGAAGCAGAAGACTGTCACAGCTAAATGGTACGTTCAGCACTGTTTGCCGAAAGTGTTTAATAAAGTGCCAAAGAAGGGAGTTATGGTTCATCACGATAATGCTTCTTCCCACACTGCAGAGCTCACTCGACAGTATTTGATTCCAAACAATATTAATGTAATCGAACACCCTCCCTACTCACCTGATCTGGCAATGTGCGACTTTTGGCTGTTTTTTGGGCTAAAAGAACTTACGACGAAAGTTTTTTCAGAGAAAGAAATCCATGCTGCTGTTCGGTGTTATTTTAATAGTATTACTAAAGCTGCTTGGCTTGGAGCATTTAAGCAGTGGAAGGAAAGAATGGCTAAGTGCATTATAGCAGAAGGCAACTACTTTGAACATATCTAAAATAAAACTGGTTCTTTTATTCTCAATAATAATGGCACAACAATTTTGCAACTTTCTTAAAATCCTTTTTGCAACAACGAAAACAAATTTCATTTCCTTTTATCGAAAACCAAACTGACGACAATTGAACGGTTAACCGAGAAAAAGTTCCGTTACCAGAACAACTCGATAACTTCAACCAAATGACGAGGGCTCCCTTTTGAAATTATCTCGACAGCACAATTATAAAAGACATTATTTACTGGAACAAGCAACAAAAGAATTACGGCAGAAAAAGGTTAAACTTATATGGCTTCTAGTAGCCTACTGTGAGTTTAATTCAACACGAACGAAACATTGCGAAATGTACCAAAAAGCGTTTGGAATAATTGTGTTGACCCTGCCAAGAAGGTACAAGCCATGTACAGAGAAAAGGAAAATTTAGAAG
Source organism: Vesta saturnalis (assembly GCA_036346205.1). NCBI lineage: Eukaryota > Metazoa > Arthropoda > Insecta > Coleoptera > Lampyridae > Vesta > Vesta saturnalis. The sequence continues at coordinate 6,299,064 of JARFJB010000793.1, forward strand.
ATTTCTGCATAGAACCTTCGGTAATAAACTTGAATGATGATGATCATAATAACGATTTTGAGGAGTATGAAGAGCTCGAAGAAGATAGTGATAATGATTCTATATCAGTTGATTGATTACAGTGAATATAAAAACATTTGAACAATAAAATAAAATAAACGTTTGTAATTGCTATTTTACAGTGAAAACACAATGTAGTACGTTTAATATTATTTTAAATTTTTATTTCAACCACATATGTTATTATTATTATAGTGCTGTGGTAACTTAACAGACAATTGGTAAAGCATTTACTTCAAGGTCTAGGAAAAACAGAGCAAAACATCAATCAAGACTTTTCTTAATTATAAGATGCCAAAATATATTTAAACGGATATTTTCTTCTTGCCTATTGCAGTTATTAAGATGTTTATATATCTCAATAGCTTCACGTTGTAAATAAACATAGTAATGAGTTTCTCTTGACATTATTTCTATATTATCAAATAGTAATAATGATTCAATTTGAGTTGATTGATTACAGTGAATATGCACAATCAAATCAAATAAATTTTTTAATGTTTACAACTTAGTTCCAATCAGAGCACCTATGGACATTCTTGCATAATACTTAGTTATAAAATCCATACTTGAATTTGGGATGATAATTAAAGCTTGAACATCTTTAACCGTAAACCGTGCTTCCTTTCTCCAAACCCCCCAAACTGCTCTGTTGTTTCCATTTCATTCTTGAAATATATACTCTCCTCCTACCCTTAAAAATCTCTTTAAATTGATAAATCTCGATGATTATATTTTTGTTAGATTTTATTTATCGGTTGCTGTAATAATTTTTAAAATACAGTGAAAAGTATGCGAATTAACCAGCCTGACGTTATTCATTATTGCAAGATTATCTTATCAAAGGTGTACTTTTATTACATACTTAAAAATGATTGTATTCCAGTACATAGTTATTTATAAATTATTTTTAGTTTCTCAAATTGCCGTTTCTCTTAAAAATATACATAAATAAACGTTATGAAAATGTAAACTTTCACATGTTTACACATAATCAGCATACTTAGCTTTTGGTTTTTAAATGGTGTATTTTTATATGTATATTTTATATAAATCTATATGTTTATCCTCAGTAAATGGTAATATCTTTAAGAATTGCGTAAGATGTTAGAATAAATTTATGAAACATGAAAAAGATGAAAATGCAAACATAAGCCTGCTATTAATATAAAAATTTGATAAACGTGTAAAGTCAACTATGGAATCTTATTTTAGTAAAGAATAAATTGATCCTTAATATATTGCATATTATTAAACTCCCTTAAAGGCAACAATCAGAACTTCCTCTAACTGTCGAAGGTCAACACTGAAAAATGTCAAAATTTAATCAAACTATGATGTAAGGGTAAAGTTGTGAAAAACTTTAATTTGAAATCGATAAAAGAATTCACAAATAGAAACTTGACATATTAGTTAAAGATCTAGTCAAGTAGAAATAGTTTTTTGTTAAAAATGGTAATTGTTCTTTTACAGTGAAAGCACAATGCAGTATGATTTTTAATTTTAACTACATATGTTAAATTGTTATACTGCTGCGGTAACTTCACATATAATTGGAAAAGCATTTACTTCAAGGTTCCTTCTTGCCTATTGAAGTTATTAGGATGTTTATATATCTCAGGTTGTCAAACGGACATAATGAGTTGGTCTTGAAAATATTTCCATATTAACAAATTGAATGTTATGATTTAAATTATGCTCAGCTACAAGAAATTTTTCTGGTTGACCTAATCTGCAAAATCGCATATGTTCTTTACGTCTTGTATCAAAGCTACGTTTTGTGGTTCCAATGTATACTTTTCCACATGAACAAAATAACATACACTCCGGAAGATGATAACAGCTTTGAAATGTCTTTAGGTGACCTTAAATATTCTTTAGTATTTCTTGTAGGTTCAAAAATAGCCCTAATCTCAATGTAACAATAGTTATAAAAAGAAGAAAGACAATACCAACATTATACGCTAGCTTTTCTTCATGGTTATTAGTATATTTAAGTGGATATCCATTAGCTTGTAAGGATTTTTTTAAATAATTATATACATCTTTCAATAATTCAGGGTCACAAATTCCTTTAGCTCGATCCACTAAAGAACTAATTACATCAATTGTTTGACCTGAATGATGGTGGGATAATGTACGCAGGTACCTATCAGCAGACGCCGGCTTTCAGTAAATGTTAAAAGATATAGATTGTACTATATACTATATACTATATACTATATACTATATACTATATACTATATACTATATACTATATACTATATACTATATACTATATATATACTATATACTATATAATATATAACTATATATCTATAATATATACTATATACTATATACTATATACTATATACTATATACTATATACTATAACGGACTACACTTGACTAGACATATACAGGGTGTCCGGAAAAATGTGGAAAATCTCTCGGATTTAGATAGAAGGCGAAAAAATAACATGACAAGCTCCTATAAATTTTGTTCCTCCAGACCCTCCCTATGGAAATGTGAGCCCCTGTATGATAAAGATCTAAAAAAAATATTTTTGGGTAGTTTGAACCTTTCTCTAAAAAAAAGGTATACTAGTTTAATATTGATAAAATTAACCATTTTCGAGAAAAAAAATAATAAACGAATTTATGTTTCATTTTCGTTTAATTAAAAACTTCATAAGTGGGTTCAACATGGGCTCCGTGAATTCTGATACACTCGAGATCACGACGAATTGAGGACTGCTGTACCCGCCACAATAACCCCACATTGTTCCTAAGCACATCACAATGAAACTTGATTATCTGTAGAAGCTCCTCCCCAGTATCAACCGGACTGGAATACATCAAGGTTTTGAGGTGTCCCCACAGGTAAAAATCCAATGGCGTAAGGGCGGGAGATCTAGGAGGCCAGGCGATCGGTCCACCTCTATCCAACGGTTTGGATTGATGTTATTTAAGTGTTCCCGCACAGTAACGCTAAAATGAGATGGTGCCCCATCGTGCATAAAGTACATGTTTCGGCGGGTTTCAGAAGTAAATGCTCTATTAAATCTTGAAAAGCGTTCTGGAGGAACTCCAGATAAAGTTGTATATTCAATCGCGCCGGCAATACAAATAGTTCAATCAAAAAATTGCCAATGACTCCTATCCAGATATTAATTGATTGAAACTGATGTTGATGCGAAACAATAGTTGCATGAGGATTTTCATCAGCCCATACGTGTAAATTCGTGATACAATTTTTGGTAAAAGCTGCTTCATCTGTAAAAAGAATAGTGCTAATGAAGTTTTCATTATTTCGTCGCTGATCCAATAGCCAGTTTGCGAACTGCATTCTACGAGGAAAATCTTCAGGAATCAATCCATGCACTTTTTGCAAATAATATGGGTATAACAGCTGATCTTGAAGAACTTCATGAATTATTGTTTTCGGCTTATTAAATTGTGCGGCTAATTCGCGCGTGCTCGTTGATGAAGTGCCATCTACAGCATTCAAAATATTTTCCTCTAATTCCACCGCACGCACTGTTCTTGTCAGACCAGCATCAGTACTTTTTTTCTTAAACATTCCTAAAGTTATAAAGAAAGTCAATATTATTACCTTAGTAACCGAAATCAATCACCATTGCCTCTTAGACGTTGATCAACTCGTTGAAATGTCTTCTAATTTGGAATAGTACGATTAGGAAATCTCTCGTGATGTAATCTTCTTGCTTCCAAAGCGTTGCAAGAGGCAAGACCATACATGAGATGCATACCTGCATATTCAATAAAAGTGAATTCCATATTTCGAATAAGTTTACAATTCAAATCACCACGAAATCCAAAAATCAGTAAATTTAAGTAAATTAATGTCGATCAATATATCAGCGATGTGACAAATGTCAAGTTCTAAAATGCAGGTTATTTATTTATTGCGTATCATAGGAATGTTTGACACATTTTTCTGAGTGAAGATACATAAAATGAACAAGAAATAAAATTGTACCTCGTGGGCAAACTCACTTAAGTTTGCAACATTTTTTAAATAATTAATATGTTTAATTTGGTGTTCCTAATTTATTATTAAAAGAGTGTTTTTTTAAATAATTTATTAATTATGAAACATTAATTCGTTTATTTTTTTTCTCGAAAATAGTTAATTTTATCGATATTAAACAAGTATACCTTTTTTTTAGGTAACGGTTCAAGCTACCCAAAAATATTTTTTTAGATCTTTATTATACAGGGTGTTAAACATTTAGGCGTCAAGGTGTACAACTTAGTCCATACCTGGTAAACTAAACAAGCTAAATATGTTTCAAGGATACTATTTTAACAGGCCCTTACTAGTGGCCATCATACTGAATTTTTATTAAATTATGTCAAGTACTTTAAAAGTTATTCAAGAAAAACTAATTTCCAGCGGCGTCTTTAGGGGCTCACCTCTCCGTAGGGAGGATCTGGAGGAAAAAAATTTATAGGAACTTATGTTATTTTTTCGTCTTCTATCTGAATCGAAAGATTTCCCACATTTTTCGAACACCTTATATATCACATGACTAATAACAAATTAACACAGTAGTATGAAGAGTTATTCTAATCGCACTTTTTTGAGTACCAAAAAGAACGTTGTTGTTACTAGAGTTACCAACAAACTGAATAGCATATCTTAAAAGTGATTCAAAGTAAGATTGATATATCTGGATTAATACATTAATAGAAACATAATTTCTTAAGTGGCGCATAGTATAGCAAGCGGAGTTTAGTTTACAATTTAGCTGATTAATGTGGTCATGAAAAGATAGCGATCGATCCACAGGCAAACCTAAAAAGTTGAAGCTATGTGCCATCTGTACCGGTGTATTATTTAATAGCAAATTTTTGGAAAATGACGTTAGAGAACAGTTATTAAAAATCGTAAATTTAGTTTTTTCAACGATCAGCTTTAACCCGTTCCTCTTATTCCAGGTTACCGGGTACATTAACAACTTTTCCGTCTTTGCGTAAAATCCATTTGTGGTTACAAAAGAATATGAGAATGTCGTGTCATCTGCATATAGCGTAATTTGTTCAGGCGCTTGTTCTGCTAGATCATTAAACAAAATTGGTCCCAGGATGGATCCCTGTGGTACTCCTATTGAAACATTTTGTACCATTACTAATTTTACGAATAATATTCAATACTTCGTTTGAGGATGTTGGAGAGAAAAAAAGTTTGAGGATTGGATTGGTAGATTTTGATTTACCCTTGTTTAATCTCCTGCCATATTGCTGCTGGCCAAATGAAAGTTGTCAATTAGAAAATATTCATTATCGGATAGCCAATGTTCAGTAATACAGATGATATCTACATTTATGAATTCATCAAGTAAAGCTTCAATTAAGCGATTTTTGTTTTTAATTCCTTGGACGTTAAAATAAAGAATTCCAAGAGCATTTTCCGCAATTAGGTTATTGGAAAAAAAAATTTATCCATTGTTTTTATGTATTTTAAAACTTTACCATAAATTATATTAATAGTCGATGCAAAAAACTCTTAACAAATTTTTTTTGACTTATTATAAGCAATTTAAAATTTATAATTTTTTAAAAAGAATCACACGACTACAAACGCGCCACGATTGGTCAGCATGTTTGTGACGTCATAACTAATTCTCAATACAGTGTCAACAGCTTCTACATGTAAATTGACTAAAAATAGCCGAAATTTAGTGCAAAAAAATTATTTATAATAGATTGTTTAGTCATGTGTAATAAAGTTTACGGTGAGATTGACAACTAAACTTGTGCGGGTACTACATCAACTTTAATTTTTGCTCTACTTCCTATTGTAGTATAGTAAATATAATTCTCCATGTATTCTTTCAGCTAAAAAAGAGATCAAATCATGAGAATTATTTAAATGACATTATAACAACGGAAGAACCACAATTATATACATTTTTAAAATTTCAATTTCGTATAGTACATAACCTAGCGCGTAATTAAAATATAAAATACTAAATTAAATCGCAACCATTCAATAACAGTGTACAAATTTATTATTTAATCGTTTTAAATTATTCATAGAAATTTTTTTGATGTTATGATTTTCAAAAGTTATGATTCTGGAGGTTAGTTAAAAAATTTTATTATCGAATTCTATTTATTCAATTTATACGTTTACATAAATAATTATTAATTACTGTATTATTATAAAAGCATGATAACCTTTAAAGTTTGACATTTTTGATATACATATCAATGTATTGACGATAATAACAAGATTTAATCGATTAAAACACTGTATCATCTGTGTTCGGGAACTTTCGGCGTGCTTTCGGTACTGGGTTCAAAAATGTATTTTTAATGTAATATAACTTTTGAATTAGAGCGAAAAAAAAACTAAAAATAGTTTTGTTATAAAACGTACATATGATCTTTCAATTTATTACAAAAAATTTTTGGAAAATTTCTATTAAATAAAGACCTATTATTGGAGACACCGCTGGAAAATTTAGTTAATGAACAGTTTGTCAATACTTGCTACTCATTAATATTATGCGGTATTGCCAAATCTACATTAGAGTTTACACATTTACTAGTTGAAGAATTATAATTAGCACAAGTGACATTGATTAAGTAATTATATTCGTAGTTGATATAACAATTTTGGTTACAAAGTTACTTTCCACTTCGATTTAAATGAAATCCGTGGCCAGTGAAATTTATACGTGATAATAAATAATTTACATGGATAAAGGCACAATTACAAATATTACAAAGATCATATAGATAAGAATTAGTTTTACAGATTTCTTTATTCAGTATATAACGACCATGTCAAAAAGGAACTGAGACTATAATTACATTAGTGTATCTACTAACCAACTTAATTTTCTTTGTGTCTTGATGATCGATTCTTGATCCTTTTAATGCATTACTCACCCCCGCCATGATAACGACGTAATCGTTCTTTGAAAAATTTAACCTTAATAGTAGTATGTTATCAACTACTGCTCCAAAGTTAGCACTCGGTTTAACAAAAGCCTCCACCTGATATTTAGAATCTAATCAGCAGAGCAATTGCGTCCGTGACTATCAGATAAAAGAAGAGAATATTCATTTCGACGATCTTGTGAAATTGAAGCCAATGATTTATTATGATCAATATTTTGTACAAAGTCTGCATAAACTTCCATTAGTTTTCTTCTCCATGGTAGGCTGGATGCTTGCTAGCCATTGCTACACCATCAAGCTGTTCATAGAATTTAGTATTCCAGTGAAAATAAGCCGTTGTAGACGGTGTTGAAAGATAATTGCTATATCCTTTGGAAAAATACGATCAATATATTCAATAGATTCTTTTAGAAGGACTTTTGTAAAAAGTGAAACAACATGAAAACTGACCATTATAGCATCCTCTTCAATTTTGAAATTATGTATTTTTTCAATAAAGTGGGCAGAATATTAAAAAAAAAGGGGTGTTTTTACCTATATGAAGTTGTAATAAAAATGTAAGATGGTTTGCAAGATTGTGTGTAGGAAAACCAAGTGTACTAAAAATAGACCTTAAAGGAGCATTAGATTTATACATTTTTGGTGAACCATATAGTTTTGGTGAAAGTCATTGGAAAAAAGAGATAGAAATCTTTCACATTTACATTTAGAAATTTCATCTATATTAAATAGAGAGGAAAGGGGTAAAATTTATTCATTCACTTTTAAATGTATGGCAGCAAACCTTGACATTCCATCTAACCGTCAAAAAACAAAGTTTGGTACCTTATTCAAGCAACAATATAATAGACAATCTTTTGATTGAAAAACAGTTATAAACCTTTCTGATCCTATTTTGCTATTGAAGTGCTTACTAAGGGTGGAAATTTGCGACAACACCAAAAGTAATGCCTCTTGATATAATTTCCAATGTTGAAAATTCTATTAAATCATTATCTTTTGATGCTGTCAATGAAGTCAGATATAAATCCGTTAACATAATACGTGCAGCAAAACCTCTAAAGGGCAATTTATCCTTTAGTCAGCGCAGTGCTTTATTTGATTTTAAACGTAATAAAAATATAATAATATTACAATCAGATAAACGTAATGCAACTGTTATTTTGAATATGAACCACTATAACATTAAAATAGAACTGTTAGAACCACAACCTTATAGTAAACTACCAAAAGATCCTACAAAAAATACATAATTTCAAAATTGAAACGGGTGATATACTGGTCAGTTTTGATCTTTTTCAACACTTACGACTTATTTTCAGTGGAATAATAAGCCCTCTTAGTCCTATTATAGCTAATTTTTGCATAAAAAAACCTGAGACAGCGTTACAAAATATACCTGAAAAACGTTTGGTTTGGTATAGATATGTAGATTTGTTATTTGAAGATATAGAGATTACATGGATTTTTAGTTTCATAAACGGTATTCATTCAAGCATCCAGTTTACGATGGAGAAGCAAACTAATGGAAGTTTACCATTTCTTGACATACTAATATCTAAAACTAATAGTTCACTATCCTTTAAAGTTTACCAAAAGTCGACACATATTGATAGATACCTTCATACATTATCAAACAACCATGCACGTCAAAAAGTTGGTGTAATTTGTGTAAATTTGTGATCCTCAATAATTAACAAAATCACTACAAAGTATTGGATGTTAACTTAAGGATATTAATAATGATATTACACCTGCTAGACTTAACCATAAAGAAAAACTAGTGCTTAATGTTGGTACTGCTTTTCTGCCTTTTATAACTAATTACAGATAGAATTGAAAAAAATTCTAATTAGTCATGGCATTAGGACTGTTTTATATCTACAAGAAAAATTAAAGAACATGTTTCAAATCCATTATCATCATCCGGAGTGTATAAGATATCTTGTTCTTATGGAAATGTATACATTGGAACCACAAAACGTAGCTTTGATACAAGGCGTAAAGAACATATGAGATTTTGTAGATTACGTCAACCAAAGAAATCTGCGCTAGCCGAGCACGCTTTAAATTAATTAAATCATGACTTTCACCGTTTACAACTTGAAGCTATTGAGATACATAAACATCTTGAGAAATAATACAAGAAATAATAAATTAAAGTTTTTCACAACTTTACACTTACATCATTGATTAAATTTTGTTAAATTTGTTCTTCGACCGTTAGAGGATGTTTAAGGTAATTTAGTAATAATTAATAAATAAAAAAAAATAATAATAAATAATTAATTAATTAAGAATCTGGTTGCTCTTTACTAAAATTAGATTCCATAGTTGGCTTTATACGTTTATCAAACTGTTACATTAATAACAGGCTTATGTTTTGATATTACATCTCAAGCAATTTTTAGAGATATTACCATTTATTGAGGACGATAACTGTAAATATAAATATAGAAATACCCCATTTAAAATCCCAAAAGCCGCAATTTTTTTAATAATAAACGTTGATTCAAATGAATTTGTTGGATAAAAATTGGCCCTATATTTTTTTATAAACGTTTAAAGTGATGTGACTAAATTTTTTATACTCCGATAGTCATTTATTATATCATTTTTTATTTTAGACATTCTGTATATAGCTTGAATAATTACTAGAATTGAAATCTTACCAAGCTTAGTGATGTTTATCGATAAAAAATTAGGAGATCTCAAAATAATTTGTACTGACTTTAAATAACGCTCGACAGTAATTTATACTAAACGATAAAATTTTTTCGAGCGATTAAGTTTCTTCTGGAAAACCAAATTAAAATTTGATTAAGCATATAATTTTTCAATAGAAAGTGAGATCGTATTAAACTTAATTAAACGTTGTTCAATTTCGTAAACTCAAGTTTAGACATAAAATCGATTTTAAACGAGCTTCAGTTAATAACAGGCAGTTTTTATTAAAAAAAAAAGTAACAGTAATGATTTTACGTACATAACACCTGTTTCTGTTTTTATTGGACGAGAAATTCGATTAAACAAACTTTTCATATTTAAAATGGTATCAAACGTTTCGGCTAAAAATTGGATGTAAATGTTAAGATATCTGTTCTCTGTAATCGTACCTTTCGAACAGTTCTATGCCAAAAGATTAAGGCAATACCTTTTTCTTGCTACGTTTCCGGGTTATACTAATACTAAAAGATTTCAAAATGAGCTTTCTAAGAGATTTACCAAAATCTACAGAGAAAATATGTTTTCCTACTTCAATCTCGATTGGATTAACTCACAGGTTTAAACGTTGCTAAACTAGTGGAAATGCCAAAGTATATTTAATACACTAATCACATTTTTTTAGACTTTTGCAGATTAAAAGTTTATCTTATTACTTTTAATCTTTTTCTTAATACCATAAAATGAATTAAGCCACGCTTAATACTTTAACATATAATTGATGCTACTACACTAGTGGTTCATATACCTTGTATGCTAATGGTTACATAATTAACAAACATTTTTTTTAAAGTTTTATCCATGTGTTACGTAACCACTTCAGTCTGAAATAAACGGTTTCCATTTTTAAAAAGGTTTACGAGACATTTCTCATTCCGCCACGAGGCGCAAATTCTCCGATGTTCGTTATCGATCTTTCACTCAATCACAAATTTGCTTATTAACCAAATGCTATATATTTCTTTACACACAGTGATCGCAAATTAAGTTTCATTTCCATTTGAGATTACCATTTATGATATTATTCATGATTAGCCTTTCGTGATTTAACCAATTTTCACGCCTCAAATTAGCTTGTATTAATGTTAAGTAGGAAATCGTACAAAAATTGCAACGTGTACAACTGTACGTACAAAATTAAAGCGACCGGGAGCTACGTCCATGTGTAAAACGACAGAAAAGTACTTACCTTATATAAGCTGAGTATAGTACATTGCAAAAGTAAACAAAATTTAAAAAAGTTATATATATATATACATATATATATATATATATATATATATATATATATACAGGGTCCGCCAATAGTGCGTGGACGAAGCTTTATGAGTGTGTACAACAACGTTTTCAAAATTATTTATTGTAGGATTGTGTGGGATCTATCGGGTTACAATTAGAAAATATTTTCGCAAAAATTACTACTCGTATACAGGGTATTACAACACAAAGTTATATTTTTTTAATTGGAACATACCGTATATTATTATAAATTTGGATTCCCTGGTTAATTTTAAGGGCACTTTATTCACTATATGAGGTATCTTAAACGCGCAATTTAGGCGCTGCATTCCATTTTTTGAAAATTTAGAGGTTGAAAAGAAAAATTGTAACAACCGTATGGAGAAATGTGTAACACAAAATTTTAATGGTTGATTAGTCATAGACTGTGCTACATAAAATCGTAAAAATAGTACTATTATCTTATTTAATTTTCGAGATATCGTAATGCAAAGTATAAGATTTTCAATCATAGATAACTTGATTTTTTTAAATGGAAAGGTATACATTGTTTTACATTGTTAGATAGGACATTTAATTACATTTTTTTATGATATAACATTGTTGGTATTTATGTTTTGCCGTTTTTTGATAATCCAGCTTTTTTACTGAATTTGCAAAGTTTAAGATTTTTAATCATAGATAACTTGATTTATTTAAATGGAAAGGTATACATTGTGTTACATTGATAGATAGGAAATTTAATTACAATTTTTTTGATATAACATTGTTGGTATTTATTTTTTGCCGTTTTTTGATAATCCAGCTTTTTTACTGAATTTATCGATTTTGGAAGAAAATAATATTGAATTAAATGTCCATATTGTCGACCACGCTGATTTAGACAATACTGAATTCTTTTAATAAAAGAAGCTTCAACCGGATCTAACATACTAGGAGTAATTGTAGCAAAAACATTTCTAATTCGCAATTTCATATTATCAGCAGTTGTTGGTTCTTCCTCATATACTTTATTCTTCACAAAGCCCCAAAGAAAAAATCCAATGGAGTATATCGAGATCTAGCTGGCCAAGGTATCGGTCCTTGTCTTCCTATCCAATTTTACGAAACGTCGAATTTAACCACTGGGTTACAATTTGGCATGATGAGGAGGTGCCCGTCTTGTTGGAAATACATACCTTTCTTTGAGCCAAAGGTACATTCTCCAATAAATGATATAATTCGTTTTCTAGAAAATTATGATATTCTACCCAGTGAGTGTGCCATTGAAAAAAAGGACCAACAATAGTTCCGCGAATATACCTGCCCAAACTGACCAATTATTTTGAGAGACTAACCGAAATTGGTGTGGATTTTCATTTGAATAAAATGAAAATTATGTCTGTTCACAAATCCATTTCGATGAAATGTACATTCGTCGGTAAATAATATCCTCGATATAAAATTTTCGGAAGTTTGACTGATTAGTCACTTAATTTCGGAATACTAACGTGGGGGTTTTCAACTGTAGCTACAAGTACACGAAATTCATTTTCTTCATTTGTAACAACTTTAGCTCTTTCGTTTTTAGGATATCCAACACTTCCAGTACTTTCAAATTTTTCTAAAAGATTGCGAAACGATTCTTCTCTTGGTTGTCTTCGATCAGGATAACGCTGCCCGTAGATTCGACGGGCCAATAAACAATTTTTGTTTGATTCTCCAAGCACAAATATCATGTCAACTAATTCATTTTGCAAAGAATTACTCATTATAATTCTTAAATAAACGTCTTACGTATATGATGTTCGTAAAGTTAAGCGTCAAACATTCACACTGCAATAAAGTAATTAACTCAGTTACGTTTGAACATACACGCGAAATGACAAAACAGATACTATTGCTGAATTTTGTTTCTAATATTCTTTTGTTTTCATAGCTTGATGTGATTTAAACAATTATACATACATATGTAAACTTACGAAAATCGACAAATTCAGTAAAAAAGCTGGATTATCAAAAAACGGCAAAAAATAAATACCAACAATGTTATATCAAAAAAATTGTAATTAAATTTCCTATCTATCAATGTAACACAATGTATACCTTTCCATTTAAATAAATCAAGTTATCTATGATTAAAACTCTTAAACTTTGCAAATTCAGTAAAAAAGCTGGATTATCAAAAAACGGCAAAACATAAATACCAACAATGTTATATCAAAAAAATGTAATTAAATTTCCTATCTAACAATGTAAAACAATGTATACCTTTCCATTTAAAAAAATCAATTTATCTATGATTGAAAATCTTAAATTTTGCATTACGATATCTCGAAAATTAAAAAAGATAATATTACTATTTTTACGATTTTATGTAGCACAGTCTATGACTAATCAACCATTAAAATTTTAGTGTTACATTTCTCAATACGGTTGTTACAATTTTTCTTTTCAACCTCTAAATTTTCAAAAATTGAATGCAGCGCCTAAATTGCGCGTTTAAGATACCTCATATAGTGAATAAAGTGCCCTTAAAATTAACCAGGAATCCAAATTTATAATAATATACGGTATGTTCCATTAAAAAATATAACTTTGTGTTGTAATACCCTGTATACGAGTAGTAATTTTTAGAAAATATTTTCTAATTGTAACCCGAAAGATCCTCAACATCCTGCAATAAATAATTTTGAAAACGATATTGTATAAACTCATAAAGCTTCGTCCACGCACTATTGGCGGACCCTGTATATATATATATATATATATATATATATATATATATATATATATATATATATACAGTGGTCCGAATTTTATGCTCATAACTTGAGGGCGTATTCTACTTTAAAAAATAATATTAAGTTTTCGATATAAACATATACCCAAAAATCCTTCGTTTCAAGATACAGTGTCAAAGTTTTAAAATTTTTCGAATTTTTTAATAGCTTACAGTTTTTCAGATATTGATTTGAAATTTGTAAAGTTATTACCTTATCAAGAAGCATTAATTTGAGTATTTTAAATTTTTAAATTCTACAGGTGGTCCATTTTGGGGTGTCGGTACTTAATCCCCACAAATTTTTAGTGGTACGCCCTTGTGTATTTTGATTGCAGATTTAGATTTCTTATTCAATTTAGAAAAATTGTGTTTATTGATTTTTTCGTAAAGTGCACGATTTTCGAGATTTTAACTTTAATAAACGAAATTACAAACACCAATTATTTAATTAACTACAATAAATATGTACATACATATTATTTAAAATTTTATAAATTTTTTCAAATGAAATCCATTTGAATTAATGCACATTTGGCAACGACGATATGTTGAGTTTACAGCATCGAATATATGATGTGGTCTATTGCAGGGTCTCACATGCTTCCTCGATCCTCGCATGTAGCTGCTCTTCTGTATCAACTGGAGTAGCAGATACCCCACAAAAAAGTCGAGAACGGTCAAATCGAGACCTAGGCCGGCGGCTGGCTATTGCTGGTACATGGTCCACATCTCTTCCTAACGTCCTATCCACTTTTGCGGAAAATTTATATCGCACTTGCGTACGTTTCTTCCAAAATGTGCTGGTGCACCATCTATTTGTAGCCAAGCTTGTGCCTTAAATCTAGCGGAACATCTTCCAAACAAATGGGCAAATCATTTTCAAGAAAATTCAAAAATACTTGTGAATTTACCTGGGGAAGGAAAAATGGACCACACAAGATATTATCAATGACTCCCAACCACACATTTAAGCTAAATTCGGTCTGGAAGGATCGCGGCCTGATTTGATGTGGGTTTTGATTGCTCCAAACATGGAGGTTATGGTAGTTAACTACCCCTCGGCGAGTAAATGTAGACTCATCCGTCCACAATATTTTCCGTAAAAATGAGTTGTCTCTTTCTACCGATCTTATAATCCAGTTGCAAAATTCAATTCGTTTTGGAACATCTCCAGGCCTTAGATGTTGCACGGGTTGTAAGTGAAATGATTTTCTGTTATCCTTATGCATAGTTCGTAAAACTTTACTTTTGGATACCCGTAGGTTTTGAGCATTCAGTTGTCTTGCAGCAGCACGAGAACTTAAGCGATCATTGTTAAACAAACGCAATATTTCAGGTCTATGTCTGTCATTCCGTATATCATGACCTCTTACGTTTTTTAAACCACCTTCTCTAAATCGACGATGTACCTCCTAAACACTTTTATGTCAGGTTGTCTTCTATTGAAATCTGATATTCCTAACCTTCAGAAGAATTCCATTAGTGAAATCGTAAATAAAATTATGTCCGCATATTCGGCGTTTGTAAACACATTAGGCATTTTAAAACACGTAAACACTTAAATAAATTCAACTGAATTGTTTACACGCAAACGCAATTAAACTTTATTTACGTTTTAAATTGTCAAAATGACAGATATCAAATGATTGCTATGCATCATAGCCTACTCTAATTATCTTCGCAGATTTACTAGCAGGGTGTCCTATTTTTGGGTTTCAGAACCTCTTTTCCCAAACTTCTTCGACACTGACTTAAGAAAAAACTTGGCATGTCAATTACATTTAAATAATTTTCATAGTTACATTTGTTCGAGAAACGCATTGTTTTTGAGAAAAATGCGAAAAAGCGGTAAACGAAAATTCCTATGTTTTTGAACAGTTTTTCTCATTTATCTCGAAAATGGTGCACTTTACGAAAAAAACTCAAGAGACAAAATGTTTTCACCAGGGGCGTACCACAAAAAAGTTTGTGGGGGATTAAGGTACCGACACCCCAAAAAATGGACCACCCTGTAGAATTTAAAAAAATTTAAAATACTCAAATTAATGATTCTTTATAAGGTAATAACTTTACCAAATTTAAAATCAATGTCTGAAAAACTGTGGAAGCTATTAAAAAAAATCGGAAAATCACCCTGTATCTTGGAAACGAATGATTTTTGGATATATGTTTATATCGAAAACTTATATTATTTTTTAAAGTAGAATACATATATAGAATATATATATATATATATATATATATATATATATATATATATATATATATATATATATATATATATGTTAATTTTCAGGTTTCAGTGCTGGATATAAAGTTGATGTTCTTCTTGGTCTCATAGATTCTCTTACGAAGACTTGAAAATGGCAGATGAGATTATGACGAAACATCGTCATTTCAACATCGGTTCTTTTAAGAACCATGGAGGAGAATCTACGAGACCATCCGAAGAACATCAACTATATATATATATATATATATATATATATATATATATATATCACATATATATATATATATATATATATATATATATATATATATATATATATTATATATATATATATAGTGTGTCTCAATAGTGCGTATTCGGTCGATAGCTCTTAGCCATTAAACTTAGAAGATAAGTTTAAATACGAAAGTTGTCTATTTTATAAGCTGCATAATCTAAAAATAGTTTAGTTTCTAAAGGGTGTAATATAAAAGCGGTACAATATAGAACTTTTGATTTTTAACACGTAAAGTGCCATCATGAAATAGAAAAAATTCTGTTCCAATTTGTCAATAATTTTTCAACTTAAAGTATTTAAAATAGTATAACTAAACATAACATTACGACTTTGCTTTTGATTAACTTTTTTTTGTCAGAAAAATGAAAAAAATGTTAGTGGACAACATTGACCCACGCGGCCACAACGACTCAAACCGTCGAAATGGCTGGTGGAAATGACCACCATTCAGACAGGTTGATTCCTGTCATTTTATTTTCGCAGGCAATGCTCAAACAGGCAATTGACGCTGTTTTGAGTAGTCTGTTGTTTGCGATTGATATATCAAGTTATTGATGTGTGTCTTCGTCCTAATAAGAAAGTTATTGTTAGTTGTGCGAAGTGGGAAGTGTCGTTGTGTGTAAATAACTTATTAGACAGTTTTACTCGTAGTAAACGATAGCTATTTCCCTGTTATATATGCTATAAAATGTCATTTGAAAAAGAAAAAGATAGAATTAGAAAGCTATGGAATGATGTACTTTCGGATGAATCAGCTACCGATTTTTCTCCAGACGTATCTGAGTTTGAACCAGATGAATCAGAGTCGGCTAGTTCAGACGACGTTGAAACGCCGAAAAATAATAACTAATAATCGAGAAACCTGTCGTCAAGTTCTAAATTTTGACCAGCCATCTACAAGTTTTGCAGTTTTCCAAAAGGAAAGTGAAGAAATAGCAAGTGAGGTAGCGGAACGAGACCGGAGAAATTATCCTGAAACTATTGTGCCCCAAGAAAGCGTGAATAATATCGAAACCACCATTGAAGAAGTAATTGCTAACAATGCGGTTTTTTTTGGAATCCGATTCCGATGATGAAATGGATAAATTACCGGTAATTGATTGGGGCCCAATTTAAAAAATTTTGTGTTCAGTGATAATAACCCAGGAATTTCGAATTTACTGTATGATGATTATCAAAAGACTCCTATGACTTCTATAAACTTTTAATTAACGATCAGATATTCGATCTATTTGTTCTTGAAACTAACAGATATGCGATGCAGGAGAAAACTAAAGAAGGTAGTCGATCATCTCGCATCCAAAACTGGAAAAATACAAAAAGGGAAGAAATGGAAGATTTTGTAGGCGTTCTAATGTGGATGGGGCTTGTAAATCTTCCATCTATTTCTTCGTATTGGTCAAAAAACTTCATTTATAGAACTGAACTTTCCCAGGTGATGTCGAGAAACCGGTTTCAGCTGCTCTTGAACAGCTGACATTTCGCCAACAATGAAACTGCTGGAGATAACGACCATAGGTTGTACAAAATAAGCCCACTAGTATCTATGTTGAGAAAAAGCTTTCAGTTGCCAATTGTACCATCAGAATTCTTATGTATTGACGGAACCCTAGTACCTTTCAAAGGCCGTCTAAAATTTAAACAATACATAAACAACAAACGTCATAAGTTTGGCATCAAATTATTTAAATTCTGTTTGGATGGTGGGTATTTATACGACTGTTATAGACCTGACTAAAGACTTTTTGGGCAATGGTAGAACAATTTGTGTTGACAATTATTACACTTCTGTACAGCTAGCACATAGGCTGTGGACAACCAAACATATATAATAGGTACTCTACGCAACAACAGGAAAAATAATTCCAAAAATGTAATAAATAAGAAACTGAAGAAAGGTGAAGTCGTTTCAGAAGAAAGCAATATCGGCATATTTGTGGAGAAATGGAAGGATAAACGTGATGTAACAATGCTGAATACAAAGTACATTCCGGAAATGGTGGTAGTACATAAGCGAACGGGCGATATCATGAAGCCAAAATCAGTTATTGAATACAATAAACACAAAAGTTAAATTGATTTATCTGGTAAGATATTATTTTCTCCCTTAAATTATTTTTGTATAATAGTTTGATTATTTAGATCAAATGAAGGCTTACAATTCTTTGCTCAGACGCGGGGTAAAATGGTACCGGAAGCTTGCAATTGCGTTGGTTATTGGTGCAGAGATTGTCAATTCTTATTGGCTTCATCAACATGTTACCCAAGACAAAATGTCAATTACAAAATTCCGCGAAGAAGTTATAAAAGGTAAGAATCTAATTCTCTCTCCGTTTCCAGAAAGTAAATTATATTTTTTTGAAAGTCTAATAGATCATAAGGAATTGCCGGGCGTTAAAAAATATAGGGTGTGCTAATTAAAAAAAGGAAGATATAGCATTTTCAAATTTACGTTGTTGAATTAATTTTTGTGATCACCGTGTATATTGAAATCCAATTTTGACAATAGATTAAAGTAAGCTCATGTATGAATAAATTCTATACCAAAGATTATTTTTTTATCTTTAAAATAACTGAGATACGCCTACTTGAATTACTACATAAAAATGTCAGTTTTAGTTAACTTTGCAAATATCTCAAAACTGTAAGATTTAGCTTGTAAGTAATTATAAAAAGATATAAAATTATAAGGAGAATCGAAAATAAAATAATATATGTGTTCTATTTAAAAATCAAAAGTTCTATATTGTACCGCTTTTATATTACACCCTGTAGAAACCAAACTATTTTTAGATTATTATATATATATATATAGACATATTTAAGGTCATTGTAGAGCCCGTACGACATATTAATAGTATGCTCTCAAGCCCGAAAAAACGTTACGAAGCCCGGCTACGTATATCTTTAAAATATGATTGTACATATGGCAAAACGCATAAATACGAATTTTAGGGTGGGCTCCATAATATACCTTTTATATAATCAGTATATACCGATTGGTTCTTGTCATCATGCTGTAGAGATCGCTTTTATATACAGCTTGTCTCAATATACTAACGTGACCTTGTGTAGCCCAAGTAGTGGCAGCTATTTAAGGGCTACTTCGTATATACCAAATGAGTCCGAATTTGAACCATCGATTCATTTGAAAATTATTGTGTTAAGAAACGCCCACAGGATGCACTAAACAAAAATAGATATAAGATTTTTTAAGAAAGAAATGTCCAAAAATTAAACTATTGAAATGTAAATTGTCAATTTTTTGGGTTTTTTAATGGTGTTTTTTAAATTATACAATCTAAACGTTTCGATAACACTTACAGTTATCTTCGTCAGTAGTAATATATGTTAAAAATTGTTTACAACATCTTTAACAATTTTTAATAGATATTACTACTGACGAAGATAAAAAAAGTGTTATCGAAACGTTCAGATTGTATAATTTAAAATACACCATTAAAAGAACCCAAAAAAGATGAGTATTCTCTTAATATAAGTTTTCTTCTAAATACAAATGTAGTGAAAAGTAGTTTTGAAAGAAATCAAGTTAAAATACACCTAATTGACATATTAAAATTTTGTTTTATAGTTTTTAAATCATGGCACTCTATTAAATCGTTACGTTATAAAATAATTATAGAAAAATAAAAAAAATGGAAATATTTTAAAAACTATAAACTTTAGCGGTATCAATGTTAGATAAAAATTAGGTTCCATTTGAAACAAGAGAATTGATGCACGTTGAACATGCTAAAGTTTCACACGGAGGCTTCTCTCCCCTATTCAATATATCAATAAAACGTTTACACATTTTCAAAGCCTATACCTAGCTTAATTATATCCCTGAACTAATAGGTCTCAACTTAGATAATAAACCAAGAATTAATTTTTATTGCTAGCCTTACATTCAGGAAAAAAATATATTTTTGTTAACTAACTTGGTAACGTTCAATTTTATATGTACAAATGTATCCATCGTTAAAAAGCTTATTCATTAGGCTATCCAAAAATGTAATGATATACAGGGTGTTCTATTTAAAATAAAAAAATTGACACTCCCCTTTTACAAATCACTCTGTAGGTGCTAAAATATTTTTGAGTTGTACACGTATTGGAACCATTTAACTTTTGTATAAATGATTTTAATGAAAAATCAACAGCAAAGTCACAATCTTCCGTCGCGTGACGCTTTGGACACCCGGCATATACACACACACACGGTGTCCAGAAAATAGTGGAAAAACTACACTTACCGTTATCTTCGTCAGTAGAAATATATATTAAAATTGTTAAAGATGATGAAACAATTTTGTCAAAGTTGAACTTTGTGTAATAATGGTGAAAGTTTATATTTGCATAAATTGTTAATTGTTAGTTTAAACTATTCTTTTGTATTTGTGAGATGCAATAAAATTTAGATAACAATCAGTTTGAAACCAGTTAGTGTAGAAATGATATAAGAATATTGAAAATTCCACACAATCAATTTAAAGATATATGTCTACTTGCGTAAGACGATTAAACAGACCTTTGTCTAATGCTTAAATTATATGGATTGTATAGTATTGGGGGAATATTTAATTAATCACAAAACTAATATACAAAATAGGAAACTAGTATCAGATTTTTAGGATAATTTTTTCAGTTTGAAGTGCAGAAAAACAAACAATATTCAATGTTAAACTAATTCATACTTTGTATCTTCACTTACATGTGAGATAAGTTCCACGTAAATGCTACATTTTATATTGTAGCTGTCAACGTTTTTGGCTTTTAGGTTAAAATGATGTGTGATTTATGTTCAATTAGCTTTAACAATAAAGACAACACATAAATGGTTTCTATTGGCTTAATTTTAATAAAAAAGTTCTTATTCAGGGATATTATATATTATTGTAACACCTCTGTAGGTATAACATGTAAAACTATCTACTACAGATTACTGTTTTTGTTATTGAATGTTACAAATTTAAAAGTATTTGCACTAATTTCAACGCTACATTTACTATAATGTTTTACGAGGATTCGCCAACTACTGGGCCTGGTATTGTTAACGCAGAGTTTATTTAAAATTACATTAAATAATATTACAATAAAACGGATTTACCAACGTTTTTTTGTAAAACTATGAAGCTTCCTGCTTGGTATCGAGTATCAATATATGTATAAAACAATTGCGTTTGTATACAATATTTATGATGTTGAAATAGGTCAATTCATCGTAAAGACAAGCACCGGTAATTTATAGTATCAGCGCACTCTACGAAACCCCAAATAAATAACTAAAAGCAAGAATATTAAGTTAAATTGCTGCCCTTGATATCAGAGTTGTTTAGTCTTCTTGGATTTGACCGTTCCAATTTTCAAACCCTTGAAATTAATTTTGATACTATATTTGAAACTTATCTAAAACAATTTACTATTTTGCTATAGATTATTTTTAAATAAACCAACTAATGCATAAATTTCATAAATTTTTATTGTTCTGTTAGAAATGAATGATAGGAAAGGGTTGGATAAAAACTTCAAACTATACGTGAGTTATTATATAAGGGTGTCCCAATTGGAACTTCGGGATTTAAATTTAGCGCCATTTTTTAACGACTTAACCTAAAAATTGTATATTTCGCATCTGTCATCTTGATACACGGTAAATTAATTATGGATCGTTTTACGACGGAAGAACGTATCAGAATTGTGCTTACTACGAAAATTCCCGTTCGTATGTGAGAACAATTCGTAAACTCCGTTTATTGTTTGGGCGGAATCATGTGCCAAGTGACAACGAAATTCACAAATTTGAGGTTACCAGATCGATTGTTGATGTAATGGTGCCAGTGCGGCCACGTAGTGCTCGATCCGAAGAAAATATCACTTCAGGACGTGCACATGTTGGCGAACAACACACAACCTCAATTGGTCGTCGAGCTCAACAGGTGAACATAACGAAAAGCTCTCTGCAACGAATTTTGACCATAGATTTGGCCTTGCACGCGCATAAAATTCAACTAATTCAAGCGTTAAAGGCCCCAGATCACGGGCAACGCCGAGCGTTCGTTAATTTTGTGTTAGATGAAGTGAGAAATAATACAAATTTTTGTCATAAAAAACTCATTTTCACCTTGGAGGTTACGTGAATAAGCAAAATCGTAAGATTTTTGGAAGTGAAAACCCTCGAGTAATTGCAAAAAAAACCTTTACATAGTTTGCCAGTAACTGTGTAGTATGTATTGTGGGCTGGATGGGTTATAGAGCCATTTTTTCATGAAAATGACGCTGGTGAAACGGTAACTGTTTGATAATATAAACAAGTATGATATTTTTCTAAAATTATTGCTCTTATTTAGAAACAAAATCCCGAAGTCACTATTGGGACATCCGTTATAATTTCTTATAAAAATTAACCAGTTATTCAAAATGTTCACAAGCTAAATTTTTTCGTAAAATATTTGTAACATTGCTCACTCATACAATAAACTATTATTATCTTTTACTTTATGAATTTCTAAAAAAAAACAGAATTGGTATTCAATTAGTCCATTTTTTGTGCAATCACCATTACGATAAAAAATATAAGTTTATATTGTTGTTCTATTCAGTAGTATTAACCCAAAAATGAAATATAAAAATATCAACACCGCATACGAAAAGGTTAAATAATCGTATTTAATATAGCTTCTTGTCCTTGTTTACTGCAGAAAAAATTAACTATCACAAATGTTCCGGTTTATTTTTAAATTACCATTATTTTATGCTTAATTAGCGCAAAATAACAAAAACGTAGCAAAGCACATGTAACATTTAATACTTCTTAATCTTAACGACTAAATGATAAAAACTTTACGGTAATGACATGCATTTTATTTATTACAATGAATAATGGGTTTAAGTTAAAAAAATGAATGGAATATTTGTGTTAAAACAAAGTGTTAATTGCAAACACTCTTATAACAAGAACTAAGCTTCAGAGATGACAACGATTTATTTATTTATAGCACCTTTAGAAAATTGCTTATAACATAACAAACAAGCATCCAGTAAGTGTATTGTTTCAAATATAGTGCAATCATGGCCAAATTTATTATTGTTAAAAGCACTAATAAAAATTTTAAAATATTGAAGATGATAGCATTACTAAATTAAAATAATCGATTAGACGTGTTCCTTGGATTTTTAATTGCTTTTAGGGTCAAAGAAGTATTATTTTAATTTTAAAAATGTTTAAAGCTCTCAAATGTATTATGTCAACCGCAGTTAACGTAGTTGGCCATTTTCGTGTATGTCATATTATATAGTTGGTCTTTGATGTTCTGCTACAGTTTGCTTTTACGGTGGCAACGTTGTCGGGACTCACAAGTACCTAACAGTATATATTTTGTATATAAAAACGAATTGTGCAAGCAATTATCGGCTCAACAGAGTACACTTGGTACATATATATATATATATATATATATATATATATATATATACAGGTGTCTCAACTTTTAGTCGACAAACAACCACCATTTTACCTCGAAAATCCTAAACATGCAACATGCTTCTTTAAAGAAATACAGATACAGGGTCTTAATATTTTGTAATTATTTAATTTATTAATTTATCCTAAACCGCTTGATGTATTTTATTGAAATTTTGTAGGGGTTGCTCACTTCAACCAACTAATGTTTTGTCATAAAAATATAATTTTTAGTCTCAACAGTGGCGTGTGTACCGACACTACTTTGAATATTAAAAAAACGTACGGCACTGTTTTTGCTTGAAATAAAAATCACATTTGTAATCTCCACTCAATTCTGAATAAAAAAGATATAGTATTTTTTTTGAGAAACACCGTTTGAGAGATAAAAAATAAAAATCGTCCTAGTACTGCTTAAATAGCTCTTTTTTTCAGTTGTTCTCTAAATGATAATGTCCAGATAATTTGCGTTTTTTTAAATAAAATAAATAAACAACTACTAATTAATAAATTGGTAAAAGTTATTAAATTTTATAACAACTGCTCGAGTGTGGTCCACCCACGACGGCGCGTGAATTCACTTCAATCTTCAATTCTCAGTATAAGATATTCTCGTGCATTTACCGGAATACCATACACTCTCTCCTTCAGAAACCCCTAGACAAAAAAAAATCTAAGACTGTCAGGTCGGGGGACCTTGGTGGCCATGCAGCTACACCTCTTGCAGGTAAGTAGCGAATATGATTTTCATTGTTACCCAATCGACGAATCCAGCGCTCAGGATAATTTGTGTCACACCAACGACGAACATTTACACCATAATGTGCCGGTGCTCCGTCCATTTGCAGCCACATTTCTTGCGGTACCTTAATAGGACTATCTTCCAAATAATTGGCCATTTCATTATCCAAGAAATTTAAGCAGAGATTGACATTAAGACGGGGGGGGGGGGATATGGGCCAATTAAATTATCCCCCAGCACCCCTAGCCAAACGTTGACACTAAATTCTTGCTCTCCAATCATATGAGGATTTTCCTGCGTTCCCCTGGGGATTGCGATGATTTTTTTGTAAGCCAAAATTTTTAAAACTATGATGAACATTCATGAAAACCTGCTTATCGGGATATCTCCTATTTGGGAATCTCCTAGCATACTCTCGACATGCTTCTTGAGCGTTTCCGTTACAGTATCCACAAATGAAGTGAATGTCTGCATACTCTGAATTAGTAAATAAACTCTGCATTATAAAGCTAACCGTAATTTAAATTTAAGTGTCCGTACACTGTTGAGACTAAAAATTATATTTTTATCACAAAACATTAGTTGGTTGAAGTAAGCAACGCCTACAAAATTTCAATAAAGTACATCAAAGTTTGTCGACAACGAATTAATAATAAACTTTTCTTCTCTTTTTCTTCCTCCAAGTATCAAAATTCTCCATATATTTCGACTACAAACGGTTGTAGTCATCATCAGTGGGAATAAATTTAACAATAAAAAGAACTAAAATTAATATTAAAAATTGACAATTATCATCTTGAAAGATGTGTCCTAAATCGTTCAAATGTTTAGCCAAAGCAGTACTTTTAGGTTTAACACGACCATCAGATTTATGTCGTGTTCTTCTGTTCTTTAAAGGTTGCAAAGATGTTCCTATGTATACTTTATCACAAGAACCACAAGAAATTTGGTAAATAGTATCAATTACGTTATTTTTCGAAATTTTTAATTTTAATTTAGACATTAAATTTATACATCCATTATTAATTGAAAATACCGGATTTAGTTTAAATTTTTTAAGTGATTCATATATTAAGCATTTTTTATTGTTATAAGGAAGGGGTACAAAAGTAATTTTGTCATTTTGCTTAGGTTTTTTATCCGTAGAAAAGAAAACCAACTTTCATTTTTAGACACATTGGTCATTCGAAAAAATAACCAAATCTTAATCGATTGGTTTCAAAAACCTACACATAGCTGGGGGTATTTAAATTTTTATTTTAACCATCGTTTAGGCTACAAAATTATAGCATCATTAATACTATTGGAAGACGTTTGAAAATCGCAGATCCAAATTTTCGTTCTAAACATATCAAAAATATTATTAAAGCATTTATTAAAAATAATCATCCGAAATCATTTTGAAAATAATTAAACAACAAACTCATTTTTCTATAATAATTTTTCTACGGATAAGAAATCTAAGGAAAATGAAAAAATTACTATTGCACCCCTTCCTTCCGGTATTTTCAATTAATAACGGATGTATAAATTTAATGTCTAAATTAAAATCAAAAATTTCGAAAAACAACATAACTAATACTATTTACCAAATTCCTTGTGGTTCTTGTGATAAAGTATACATAAAAACATCTTTACAACCTTTAAAGAACAGATTAACACAACATAAATCTGATGTTCGTGTTAAACCTAAAAGTACTGCTTTGGCTAAACATTCGAACGATTTACGACACATCTTTCAATATAACAAAAATTTTAGATGAAGAATCAAATTTAAAAAAAAAACGTTTAATTTTAGAAATGTTACACATAAAAATTAATAACAAAATTTCCTTCAACAGTAAAAAAGAGAATTAGAAAGCTTACCCATAAATTATGATAATTTAAAATAGTAACCTTATACATTATTTGTCACAGTTGTCAATTTTTAATGTTAATTTTAGTTCTTCTTATTTATAAGTTTATTGCCACTGATGATGACTGCAACCGTAGTCGAAATATATGGAGAATTTTGATACTTGTTTGATTTTTTGACACGCGTAGCACAGTGGAAGTAGAAAAAGAGAACACATATACAGGGTGTCCCAAAGGTGCTAGGATATGGAGATACCACGTATTGTGGAGGCCAAAAAAGTGGATTGGACCCAATATACCTATACACCAAAATGTAACGTTTGTCCGTGAGAAGAGTTTAAGGTTTACTTAAAAAATTACGTTTTTGTATACGCTGTACAGAAATGCGTTGAATAAATTCAATGGAATTTGGCAGAAGTGCATTTTAGAAGAATGCCGTCATTTTAATTTAATAAACCACTCACAACCTAGTAATTTTGTTTTAAATTTTTTTTGAGGTGGTGATACGTTTTTAAGAGTTCTTCAACGGGAAAGCTTATTTATCATCTTCATTTTTTAACTCGTGTAAAAACTATGTATTTCGCGTAGGTTCGAAGGAAAAAAATGTTTTCTCAAACACTGATAAACGATATTCTTAGGACCAGTTTAATAAAATTTCAATACAAAATCTAGTTGATCGTCAACATGGAAACAAAACAAAAGTCATGATTTTATCGCGATCACCATTATTGTTTCAATTGTTATTGCTGCTACTTTGGAAGCTATCCAATTAGTATTTCCCTTTCGATGAGCAGACCTACATGACATTAGTCCTTGGATACTGTGAAGGTAACTGCCGCGAAAGTGTCCGCGTATATCAAACAAACTAAAGATTTCTAAGCCAAGAATCACCCCTTTATCACTATAAGACCTCTTCACAAAATAGTAAAACACGTTCATTCATACAATGCTCTTGGTGGTGTCAACGCCCGGAGATCGGAGATCCATACTTACCCTTGAAACGTTGCCGGTAGTTTCGACAACGAATACGATATTACAGTTTCCCAGATATCAATCAGAATTCCCAGTTAATATAGTCTGCATTCACCCTATTACCAGCATTCCAGATAATCTCACTAATAACCGAATCTGATATAAACAATCCAGACCTGTATATATAAAGACCTGGCCTGTATATCAAATTCTAGTTTCCTGTTATGATTTTATTCATAAACAAAAAGGTAGAGGAATCATTATTAAATCATCTTTAAAATCAATATAGGGTGTTAACATTTTACATAA
The DNA here is from genome assembly GCA_036346205.1 of Vesta saturnalis. Classification (NCBI taxonomy): domain Eukaryota; kingdom Metazoa; phylum Arthropoda; class Insecta; order Coleoptera; family Lampyridae; genus Vesta; species Vesta saturnalis. Next base: position 6,326,617 of record JARFJB010000793.1, read on the forward strand.
TTCTTCTCTACGGCAAGCCCCAGAAATACGAATAATTGATATTACCCATAGAAATGAATTTTAAAATATACTATATTTCAAAGAAATAACAATTTGGTACCTTCATTAATAAATATGTTGCATCGGGCTCATCTCTTAGAAATTTTAAGATTTGCTCTTCATCAAGTATTCTCGTTTTCTTAGGATTATTTATGGTGTTCTCTTGTCCTTTTTAGAAAAGCTATTAACTTTGCGTATTTTTATATATCTCCATTATGTTTAATAATCAGGCAAGCTTTTATCATGCTGTTTATTGACCATAATGACTTTTTGTATACTCTGTACCCCAGGTACCCTATCTTGCAAAGCGTAATCTAAACTTATTTGTAATAATTCAAGAACAAAGCAATCGCTAAGTGATTTATCTTGACTTTACTGACAATAATGTTACTATTACTCAAATTAATTGCCTGCGTTACTTTGACTTTCCTGGCAATAATTAAATCATTAGAATTTATTCACAAGTCTGATATTTAATTACTCGAAAACCTCAAATCTGATTAATCGAAGTGGCCGTCTAGTAGTAGATACGTTGTGATATCTGAATTAGATAGGCTGGATGAGGTAAGTGTTGCATCATGAGGGGCAGGTAAAAAAAATGAAACTACTCAAATTAAAATCAACGAGCTTTGCGCAATGGTGGTTCAGCCCGTTAATATACTATTGTGGGAAAGAACCACCAATAAAACTTACTTTATTCACAAATAAGTCATTGCACTAGTATATTATTAAATGAAATAACACAAAAGAAAACAATGAAAGGGTTAAATATATAACAAAACACCATTAAATCAGGTTAAAGCGCGTACAAAATTATAACATTAAGAGAAAATGAATAAAAAGCAGTATAGTTACACCGAAACACAATAATAAAAAAACACATGTAGTCACACGCACAATTGGGTGATAAATAATCAATATGAAAATCATAATAAAAATCGTAATACCAAACATGTGGCCCTTTAAAACCAATCATGCCGGTCTTTAGGTAAATAAGCACATAAAACAATAAAGCAAATAACGGTACACATAAAATACAACAACAGTAAAATTGACCAGGTGATAATAAGGTAAAGGCAAGGACAAACAAAAATAGACAAGGAATTTACACGTACCCAATTGTTTAGTGACCATTAAAGCACAAAATACATAAGTCATATTACAATAAAGCACATATTAAGAGAAATCAGCTCGCAAGCAAATAATTCTACCTAACAACTGACACAAAAAAATCATTAAAACAAAGCCTTACAAGGGTAAGTTATAAATAGATCACAACATCGTGACCGGTATATAAAATTAAGGACGTCAGAAAAATACAGTGCTCCTTTCTCAAGTCACGAATAAGATACCTTTGCAAGGAAATCTTTGGTATTTAATATGTTATCTAGGCTGGGAAATGATTTGCTGCGAGCTTTCATTTATATAAAAATACCTACTTACGTTTGAATTCCTTTAATTGATCACAGACACAAATCGTTAACCTACGCGGTTTAACTTCAAAAAGGGTGACTGTTATTTATAGATTTATATTTGAAAAACACATTACAACTAACACTCGAAAGAAATGACAAATTAGTGTTGGCTAATTCAAAAGAAAATGTACACGCACGCAATATTTTAAAGACAAACTGTTTACAATGGGAGTTTCTACTTAACCAAACATGGATCTGGCTCGATTGACACTCTAACTGTAACTACCTTCCCCCGATTTCAAACTTAACTATCTTTACTCCCGCAATCAACCCCCATTTTTCAAAAGTAAAATAAAAACAAGAAACTTTAATTTACGTAGGAACAGTTTCATATTATTATTGCACGACATCTTAATTTTAAAAACAAAGATATTTTTGATCGCGGTCTGTATCGACACAATTACTTATTAGGCTAGTGACATTTTTACATTAAGAATCGGTGCATAAGAAATTCCAATGATTCGTTACGCCCCTTCAGTAAAGCAGTTTTAAGCGTACACCTGCTACTCACCCCTCAACATGTGTTTTACCCCAGATGAATATCAGTTTCATACATTCTCACATTTCTTACATAAAAATATATAAGTAAAAATATTTTGAAAACATTAGCAAATTACGACATATTATCAAGATATTGAAAATCCACTAATTACATTTTCTATCGTGGTAACAATGACGATTGGACAAACGTTTATTACAATAATGAAATTTTCGCGGCCCGCTACCTACACTGATGTCTTTAAAATATGCCAATAAACAATTTTCTGTGTAATTTTCTATAGTTTCACTTTTACACCACTCGATGAAAGCATCGTAAGCTTTTTCGTACCTTGATGCTGATTTCACAGATATTAACTGCTATATTTGCAGCTTCGCGAGTAAATCAGCATCCATGACTTGATTTTGATATCGCAAAAATAATATGAAGTAAAAAGGATTTGATTCAATGTAAATTATAATCCGTGCAAAAAATAGAATACATGTTACGTGCGTGAACAGCTTTTGAATGATTCGCGCTCATCTGCAAAGCAACTATTCCCGCACTAACCATGTAAATAACTATTTCAATACCTAGTAGAAAAATCTTTCAGGCACTACTAATGTGACATGACATTAAACAAACTATATAGTAGTAATGTTATTTCGACACTAGTTAATTCTTTTCCGTGATAGAACCGCAACGGCATCTCTGATACAAGAATAGAAATAAACAATAAAATTTGGAGAAACACAGAAGCATTCGCTTTTTCACTACGTTTTAAAATATTTTCCCTAATATTAATTTTGTGATTAGGGGAGTTTTCAACGTAACCATCAGGAACTACGATTTTTTTAACAGATGATCTGTCAGTTTGGGTTTGAGCATCTTTCACATTAACTAAAAAAGGAACCTATCTTTTGAACATTATTAATCGCTAATTGCTGCTACATGCATCAGCTGCTCCCAATATAATTGCAACCTGAAATACATAATACATTGTCATAAGAATACTCACTTTCACCATGAAGGGTCGTATGTTTATCTATGGTTCCGGTATAGTTTATGATTATCAATAATATTGCCATCAAGATTAAATACTACGGCCAAAGCATATAAAAACGAATATTCTTATTCTTTTGGTAGAAGCATGTCAATTTGACACTGACATATATTATTTTAACTCCGAATCACTTGAAAAAGTGCTATCACCTAAACAAGACGATGTATTGTGACAGTATTTGGTACCAAGAGTGGCTAATTTCGGATTTCTTCGGTGTCTCCATGGGAACTGTAAAAAAAAAGTAATTGACTTTCTGTACAAGTACAAAAAGGAATTTGACCTTGACGAAACATTGGTTTTGTAAATATTTCGATAAATACAACAACGTTTTAACCAAGTGTAAGGTTATTTAAATGTTTTCGGTGATTTTCTTTTATGAACAGACGTAATCGACGTAATGGTATAGGTATTTCCACCCACTACATCTGGTCCTAATACCGCACACCTAAATACAATAGGGGCAATTAATGTGAGAGCGTTCGTCGGAAGCGCCCTCATTAAAACCCGTTATCTACCAATAACATACAAGTACTAACCATCCTGGAAACTCAAATCAAGCGATGTATTCTTGACTTTGCCACATAAAAAACGTGTCTTCAATTTAGCGCCCACAATACTTCGCGAGGTACCGGCGTCACCCTCAAAAATTTATCTGCTGCCACACCTTATCTTCTTCAACCACACATGCTGTAACGATGCACTTTCCCCTTTCTGCCATCTATTTTAGTTATTACAATCCTCCCCAAGACCTTTCCAATAACCTGCTGGATCACATCTCCCGGAATCCCCAATGCAATTCCCCTAGGAGATTTGAATGCTCTCGATACCCAATTTGGAGATTCTACAGCCAATACAAACGGTATCCATCTTTCCCACAATATTCTCACCTTACCATTGTTCCGTATAAGGAACATCGATCCATACTTTATTAGCCAACTAGGTGCCTCTATAGTAGACCACATATGCGCAGAGTTACTAATTTAACATATGCCCACAGATTGTCACTTAGGTGAAATTGTCACCTAAGACCACCTTTCTCTTGTTAAAGCGTGCCTTGGCTCCGTTCCTCCTTCTTCACACTCTCGACGATGTGATAAGAGCGGTCACCGACTTAACTTCCGTTATCACGGAAGCGGCCGAAGCCTCAATTCCCAGAAATCAATTGATACCTGCCGTAAATATCTCCCACAATGCATCGCCATCTTGATCAATGGACAAATCTAGTGTATAGCGAATTGTAACAAATTGTAACGTGCCAATTCTTGGCTATTGTTACCTTAACTTAAGTTTTGAATTTGTGTTATTGATTAATATATTTACATTACGTTGGTATCTTTTTCCTTTCAATAAGTACATTTCTGGTATGTCGGTATTTTCTGTTTAGTGTACATAATTACGAACGTCCCTGTACATAGTGTTGGTCTATAACAGCTATTTTAGCCACATCAATTTTTGTTGTTTTTGCGCAAACGCGAACTAAGTTAATTCATTTCCGTTTCTTCTACCGTTTAGTACGTTACGTTTTCAAGTTTGCTCCCTTGTATAAGGTATATAAGGTCTCTAATTATATTTTTGTATATATTATATTTAATAAGGAACAAACAAACAAATAAGGAACAAAGATAAGCCCTGCATGAAGGAAATCCGGTTGTGTTAAGAAAAAGCTCTTATGCGAATGAATTTCGTATCGTTGCAAAAGCGTGGTCGATGACGTCACGAAGTTAAACCTGCATAAAATGGCGTGGGTGATAATGCAATTTCATCTTCCAGAATTATAAATGGAGATTTGTTTTGCATCAATTCATTTCCTGAAAATTATCTTACCTTACCGTACGTTTATGGTATGAAAATAACGTTACCTTTATATATGGTCTACGTTTCGTTTATTCGTATGTTGAAGACAAATGGAAATTACTTTACCGTATGTTTATCTAATGAATGGGAAATTCTCATACTGCAGTTCGTTTTAAGACGAAGTTAATCTATTTAATTTTAGTACACGTAAGTAATATGGATCCTTTTAATGCAAAATACATTTTACGGAAATAACAAAACAGTATAATCTTGTTTTGATACGGTTATACAGAATAGAAACGGCTGACTTCTGTTTCTAAGATAAAAACATTTGAGTTCATAACTTACAGTACTGTAATATTTGTTGACATAGGTCAAATATAGGTTTTGTTATTAAATACATTATTCCATTTTGAATTTTAAGTAAAGATAGATTATAAGTTTGTATAGTTGTGTTGAATTACTAATTATTTAAAATCGTAAAGCTTTACGAGAAATAGCGTTTTAGTTATTTTATGTTGAAATTAATCAGACATTTTGGTTTCTTAAATATACATATAAATACAGTTGTTTAGTGTTATTCAGAATACCTATGATATTAATGTACAACTATCTCAATTTTTGTTGTATTTTAATTATTGAACCTATAAAATTGAGTGGCGTCCAACAAGAAAAAACAAACAAATGCTTTACTGATTATACCTATGGACATATCTCTGCCTCCCTCACACCTGAAACATAAAGTATAGTAAGTTTCGTAAGCATTGTGCCTTTCTGAGCTAGATCGTGGTGCAACTTACCTGTCTAATATACCAATCAACACCACCCTAATTTTTTTTGTTACAAAACATCACCAAACGTAAAGCTAAACCCCAATCCCACATAACCGATCCTCAGGGTAACTTCAATGCTAGCGACCAAGGTATGACCGAACACTTCTACCCTCACCTGCAATTGCAGGTGAAGACAGAAGTGTTCACTTACACTTCTCTCGATTTTTCCCCTGAAGAGGAGAATTATGTCAGTGTAGTAACAGGTGGTTGAATCCACATGGACTAACCACCCTGTTTCGAAATGTAAGTTAAATCTGTGTTAAAATAAAAGTTAACGTAATAATCAAAGTAAAATGGCGATCAGTTACATATAATAAAAAAAGTTAGCTTGTAGCATCAGTAGTACTTTACAATGAAACTTACCAACCAGAACTAATTTATCTAAACCTAAATTTGTACAAACCTTCATAAAATAGTATTGCCATTCAGCAAATGTGTTTTGAATATACAAACATATGCCATGTGTCTAACCACCGCACGGCACAAATACAGGAGAAATGAGTGAGCTCGGCTAAAACCCAATCAAACGGTCTGAAGACCGCAGAGCACTCGCTTTGCGTGTTGTTTTGGAGGTATCGATAATATAGTTGGAATGAGAATTTGGTTAGAGAGGAAAGAACCGGAATAGGCGCCACAAGCTTTAAAGAAAGAAGGAATAGAAAATAGGTTCTTATTCCTTGAGAGAGGGAGAGCCTGTAAAGCTTGAAACAGGCAGTAAGTAATAGGAATAATACGTAAGTGAACAATTCCCTCAACAAACGTAAGTTTATTTCCTTTTTTGGAATTCCCAACAAAGGAGGCAATAAGCCAAATATTATTGTATAGCTATATAAACATGAATAATAAACTAAATAAATTATATACAGTATGTACGTTATTCCCACAATTCACAACAAAAGAAAATAAAACACAAATTAAAATAAGTTTACGAGGGCAAGTCGTTAACTTGGATTTACGCCCACAGTAATTTATAGTTTAGAATACCAAAACAAACAATACCCCTTCCGGCTGACGTAAGATCTTACGCAGCTTAGCCTGAAGAGGCCAATATAATAAACTTATTAAATCAGTTACTTATAAGAAAGAAATAATTAAATAATTCAGCTTGCCTTTCGTTTAACAAAACTGAATACAAACCCCTCTTTAATAAGTTATATAAATACAATTGGAAAAGCTTGTTTAGTTCCAACTTTATTTCAAGAAACAAAGAAAAATAGTAATTAAGCAATTTAAAATTAGAACAACCTTATCCATATTCGAGTAAAGAAAATAATATTATATTTTGAGCTACTAAGTAATTTAAACTAGCACATCTCGCGCCAAAAGATTAACAGATTCAGTATTACATCTGGTATACACAACAGTTGCAAGCAATGATACTGCGCACGACCACAGAACCAGTGGTACAAAGGAGGTTATACATTCATGGGTGTGGCATATAAATCCAACTTTAATAAAAGTTATTCAAAATTTTGACTGTTGATTGTGCGTGAAATATTAAAGAATGGTTAATGAACATATAGTAGTTCTACATGAGAGAAATGGTATTAAAATTAGCTACAGGCGGGTCTCCCACTGATACCGAACTTATACTACAGGTAAATATGTTTAACAAATACTTGTTGATATAACTGATCTAAATATATTTAATTTCCTTGTAAGCAATCGTAACCTGCTGAAGGCAATTTAGGTACGGGTCTTATTCAGATGTAAGATGTTTGTCAAATACTTGTTAACGGAAATAAAACAAATGTACTTTTTTTCGTTGTAGAAAGCAATTTATTTATACATGCAAGAAAAAGGAAAGAGCTGACCTGTGGTTGCGGATGCTTATGCGTTTTTCAAAGCAGCCAAGCAACGAGCAAGCAGTCCCCAGTACGTAAGCTACAACTTATCGCAGTTTATCAGCAACCCAATCCAAACAATAAGCCAAAGAGATACAGAACGTATACTCTTGTCACATCAATCAAGACAATCAAATGTAAACAAGAACTTGGATGTAATCGTGACGGTAAAGTTATATGGACACTTCCATTGATGGAAACTTAAATATATGGAAACGTAGGTTTATTGAAACCCAAGTTAGTTGCTCTAAGATCGAATGCGAGCGGTAGTTTAAATGTCTTAAACAATTTGTTACGCTTATTTCTTTGAAGAAGTAATGTGAAATTCTTTTGTGTGTGAAACCAAAACGTGTAGGTGTAGTGAAATATTCCTATTACATCCGCCTTAAATGGCGATTATATCACTTTTATGCAACAAAGTGATAATATTTAGTGAAAATATTCCATAAAAATGATGCTTTGCCTCTAGTAAATAGAAACAAGAAAATTTCCTAGAGACTTTCCACCCTTCTACTGCAATGGCGATTTTGAAAAGAAAGAAGCCAACGCCTCAAGAAACAATTTTACAACTTCATTTGTTATCACATTTAATATTGTTAACAGATTTTTGTTTTCAAAATAAAGCATGATAAGTAAGATGCAGTTATTTAATGGTATTACCATCTAGTGGTGATTTAGCAAAGTGACAGGTACCTTAAAATGTAAGAATGTTGAAAATAACCAGAACCTACGTCATCTCAGAGATGGCGCTATAGGTATTAATTGAAGTTAAATTTTGTAAAAACGAGTAAACTTTTAAAATACAGAAGTAGATACGAGAGAGAAATAATTTTTGTAAAATGTAGAAGAGTACGTCATAAAAGATAATCATATGTGAAGTAGCAATTAGCTGCAGTACAGGAATAATTTGTATATCATTTAATCCATTATACTCATTAGTAAAGTTGCCCCACTCTTCCTATAATCACCTTAATTTAAAACTTGTATTTTTTTGTGTGTAAATGACTGTGTTTAGTAACGTTCATTTGTCAATCGCAACATTAGAATTCACCTGAACCTTGAGATTTAATTTTCTTGATTGTTGTTTTTCCTACGTCAGTGGTTGGAAATTTCGTCATTTTACTTTTGCGTATATTATATTAGTTTCAATTTTTTATTATTAACAAGGTTTTTTCTTAGATGAATTGCATGTTTGTGCTTCTTAACGTATGTACAACAACGATAAAAACTGCTTTCGTATTATAGTTACCTTCAAATAGACACTTAAATACATAAAAGAAAAGGGCTATTTTACTAACTTTTTAAGTAATTAACACTAGTAAAGTAACATAATGTCTCAAATTTTGAAAGTATTTACTATAAGGAAAGTTTGAATGATAACTGTAGTGCAAAGTGAAAAATATTTTAAAGGTATTATCACGCCTTTTTATGCAGTATCAATATACCTGAACTAACTTGGAACTATATTAAACACATACTATAATATGTATGTTACAGTTCGTATTTTAGATGAACCTTATTTATAAGGTAGTGCATTTTTATACCCTTACACATTATTCACCCTTATTTGGATTTTGAGATCCAAGCAGAAGTCGTATTATTATAATTTTTTTAATATTGTCGAAGTCATTTCATACCTTCATTCAAAGATTTTAACGCCCCACCTAATTTTAAATTTCTAGAAAAAATCATTTAAAATATTTCTCACGTTCTATTATTTAAAGTGGTTTAATTCAATTAGCCTTATATAAAGTCTACAAGGTTAGCTATTCATTAACGTTCATGTTCATGTCTGTTGAGAAACCTTTACGGAAACTCTATAGTGCACTGCCTTTGCTTTTTAACATAGAATTATGTGTGTTTGATGTTTAATGGAAGTAAATGCAGTTTACTTTACGTCGTAAAATTGAAATTAATTTTCAAACGAAACGACGTCAAAAACCAAGTTTTGTTTTATATTCGGCCTTGAAAACAGTTTTCCTAACGTAGTAATTAAAATAAAAATACATTAAGTTTTCGCGGTTTTGTTGGTTATGTACATTATACTAGAAGATTTGTATCAAATTAAAATCACTGATCTCATTATGTTACTTTATTGTACATTCATATATTTATTATTGATTTAGTATGTATTTTCATATCTTCTTTTGAATAGGAAAACTCTTAAAGGCGACGAAAGAAGTATAAAACCAAAAAAAGTTTGACTATGACTATGTACAAGGATTTTCAATAAAGCTCTTCTTCATTATACTTACTGTTCAATAAAATACAAATTTGAGAATTACAAGCATTTTATTGAGAACACAGAAAGCTATAATTAATTTATGTGATTTATCGTTTCTCTTTATTAGAATCTACTTGAATAGCACTTCTCTTACGAAAGAAAAGGGTTATTTTACCAACTCTTTAGTTAATCAAAACTTGTAAAGTAACGTAAGGTCTCAAACTTTGAAAGTATAGTACTATAATAATAATAATAATAATAATAATAATAATGTACTATAGGGTAAGTGTGGCTCATAAGTGAAAAATACTTTAAAGGTATTTACAATAGCAATTATCGCACTTTTTTTAATACAGTATTAACGGGCGTGACCTAACTATATTTTATTCACACTTGATTGAGTAAATAACGAAATAATAATCGTAATCCGATATTTCGATTTTGAAAACCCAGGTGTAGTCTTATTTATTCAATATTGGCTTATAAATCATTCCAAACTTTTCTTTAACAATTTGAACGCCCCGCTCTTCCTATAATCACCTTAATTTAAAATTAGTATTTTTTTGGGTGTAAATGACTGTGTTTAGAAACGCTTGTTTGTCCATCACAAAATTAGAATTCACCTGAGCCTTGAGATTTAATTTTATTTGTTTTTCTTACGTCAGTGGTTGGAAATTTCGTCATTTTACTTTTGCGTATATTATTTTTTATTGTTAACAAGGTTTTTTCTTGGATTAATTGCATGTTTGTACTTCTTAACGTATGTACAGCAATGATAAAAACTGCTTTAGTAGTTATTTAACTAACTTTTTAATTAATTATGACTAGTCTCAAATTTTGAAAGTGTTTACTATAGCGAAAGTTTTAACGATAACTGTAGCGCACAAAAGTGAAAAATGTTTTAAAGGTATTATGACGCCTTTTTATGCAGTATCAATGAACGTGAACTAACTTGGTACTCAATTAAACACATACTATAATATGTATGTTACAGTTTGCGTTTTAGATGAACCTTATTTATAAGGTAGTGCATTTTTATACTCTTACACATTATTCACCCTTGACTGAGTATTAGATACACAATTATCGTAATCCGTTATTTCGATTTTGAAATCCAAGCAGTAGTCGTATGTTATTATAGTTTATTTAATATTGTCAAAGTCATTTCATACTTTCATTCAAAGATTTCTAGAAAAATTCATTTCAAATATTTCTCATGTTCTATTATTTGAAGTGGTTTGTATGTTTTATACGCTTCATATAAAGTCAACAAGGTTAGCTATTCATTACCGTTTATGTTCATGTCTGTTGAGAAACCTTTACGGAAATTCCATAGTGCACTCCCTTTGCTTTTTAACATACGAGTTATGTGTTTTTGATGTTTCCGTGGAAGTACATGCAGTTTACTTTACGTCGTAAAATTGAAATTAAATTTTCAAACGAAGCGACGTCAAAAACCAAGTTTTGTTTTATATTCGGATTTGAAAACAGTTTTCCTAACGTAGTAATTAAAATACTGTTAGTTGAATGTATTAAGAAGTCAAAAAAGTCTGTTGGGGATTTTGTTAATTAAAACATACATAAAATTTTCGCGGCTTTGTCGGTTTTGTAATTATGCAAGAAGATTTGTATCAAATTAAAATCGTTGATCTTATTATGTTACCGTATTGTACATTCATATATTTATTATTGGTTTAGAATGTATTTTAGTGCGTATTTTTATATCTTCTTTTGAATAGGAAAATTGAGTATTACAATCATTTTATTGAGAGCATAGAAAGCTATAATTAATTTATGTTTTTATCTTTATAAGAATCTACTTGAATGGCATTTACTACTTTTCATGAAGTAATATCGTTTTGTACAAGCTAATTAATTCATCCTAAATAACCCCTGGAAACTTATTTATTAAAAACAATTTTATTTTGTTTTGTAATGTAAAATGTACGATGTATCTGAGTTCATATTATAATGATGAAAATAGACCAGTTAGGCTTAAATTTAGGTTTTGTTCATTGGCAGCTCATACCTTACTTCTGTTTGTACAATGAAATGTGTATATTATTCTTTTAAAAGGGCAGTGCAATTGAGAAACAGGTAAGCAGAAGCCCTCCCCTCTTCCCACCACTATGCCTTTTCACTTTAAATGATTTTCAAAGACTCTTTAAGCAACTTCGAATTTCGAAATTCTAATTAATAACAAAGCTCTAATTAAGCATTACGCAGTTGTGTATTTTTGGTAGAAGCTGATTTCAAATCAATTTGTTAGATTTGCATCTTATTTCTGTCCTCTGACAGAAACTGGTTTCATGTCAACATCATGTATTACATTCACACTAAGTCGCAGATTAGGGTTTAATTAAAAATAAAATTAATTGGCATGCAACGCTCTTGGCGATGCCACCACCCCAAGATCAGTACTGCATGATCGTTGAAGGAAGCAGTTAATTAGACGGAGGTTATGCCCTGAATAATTAGTTACTTCTACTTAAAATAAACCTCCTTTAGTGATATTAACCCGCTAAACGTTGCAGGCAGTTTCGACTCCAAATACGATATTACAGTTCCCCAATCAGTCAGAACTCCCTGTTAATATAGTTTGCATTCACCCTATTATCAGCATTACAGATAATCCCACTAATTACCGAATTTAATTATGAACAATCCAGACCTGTATATATAAAGATCTGCCCTGTATATCAAATTCCGGTTTCCTATTATGATTTTATTCATAAGCAATTTACTAACAATTATTATCTATTAATAATTCCTGTCCTGAGTTCAATTCATTTAATTGAAATAAACAATTAATACCGGACAGCTGGTTATTATCAGCACAGTAACTTTCATACCTAATTAGTAATGTAAATATAACACTCACCTGTTAATCATTCCTTTGTAAGCCTTCATATTACATATATTTAATTATACTAATATCACCTGTTCATTATAATTAACCCTTTTAGTAATGAAAATTTCACGTATTACTAAAACAGCTGTTTAATTATATATTTGCAGAAATATCCATAGAGGGCGATCTGAATTCGCAAGACAGCGGCGTACCATAGTGGTTTGACTACCAAAGGCCACCAGAATGATTTTTAGTTTCAAGTTTATTTATTTAATACAGTATAACTAAGTTTGTTATTTTATTATTTCCTTTAAGAATTTGTTTTATTTTATATTATTATATCAAAATAAATTTGTTATAACCTGTTAAGATTTATTCATACGCTTATTCACAAAGTAGTGCAGTCTTTAATCCCGACCCAAGAAACAAAGCAAGGTTAATATAAAAAGCAGCACCAACCATAGGGGGGGGGCGTTACATATTAAAGACAGATATCAATCAGAATTTAAGATCAATGTCTGGATCGGAATTATTGGCAATTCTATGGCCGTACCGACTGCCTGATCGTCTGAATGGTGCTAATTAGCTTCGATGACGTGCCTTTTGAGTCGCGTGGAAACATGCACGACGGTGCACCACCTCATTTCCTACGTGCCGTAAGAGAATATCTGAATGAACAATTTGCAGGTAGATAGATCGATAGAGGACAAGAAGCACCCATTCGATGGCCTCCTCGGTCTCCAGACTTGAACCCTTGCGACTTCTTCATCTGGGGAGCGTTAAAAATACAAGTGTACAAGGTTCAAATTAATAATTCTGAACAACTGTGGAACAAAATTAAAACTGCTGTAAACGAACTACGAGAACACGACGATCTTCTGAGGAGGGTACATCTCAACGTCGAATCAACCTCTGCATTAATGAAGGTTGACGTCACATTGAACACTTGTAAGAATAATTTTGTCTTTGTGTCCATGATTATCTAAATCTATTGAAGTTTTGTTTAAACTTGTCCTAAGAATAACGGTTATCAGAGCTTGAGAAAACATTATTTTCCTTCGAAACCATGCGAAATACGAAGTTGTTGCAAGAGTCAAAAACTGAAGATGATGGGTAAAATTTCCCGTTGAAGAAGTTTTAGAACCGTATCGCCAACCCTAAGAAAATTTGACGGTGATCCTCTAAAATGCACTTCTGCCAAATTCCAATGAATTTGTTCCACGCATCTATGTACAGCGTACAAAAATGAAATTTTTTAGGTAAAATTTAAACTCTTCTCACGGATAAATGTTACATTTTGGTACATAGGTAAATGAGTCCAATCGATTTTTTTTTTGCCTCCAAAATAAGTGGTAGCTCCAGATAACTAGAATATCATTCATTTACATCATTTCATAATTTAAAATGAAAATCACACAGTTTTATGGTTCAATATATTATAAACGCAAGTATAAATTTTATCGTTTGCATTAATTATAGTTTAAAGAGTTATTCGGTTAGCCTATAACCACGAAATTGGTTTGATTTAATTAAATATAAAAAATTTTTATAGCAATACGACCCCTTAATGTGTATATACTAAATAGTTTTTAGAAGGAGCGAATGAACAGAACTAGATAAGACAAGAGGGAAATGTTTACCCACTCGATATGTATGCCATTAGTTGTACCCACGCGATATAAAGATCCCAGTATTGACTTTGTTGTTTGTAATATCTAAATAGTTCTTAGAAAAAGATATAGAGTAGCTTTAGAAAGTCAGTAACTGGTAAAACTGTGATAACCAAATATTAAGACTCTAACAATAGGTTAAACTGTAATAAAACACAGCGAATCGGGAGCTCCTTAACGTAAATCTTCGTAAAACAATAGTATGCGAGATACCGAATGAACAACACTAGCTAAGAGCGAGGAGGAATGTAACGACCCCTAGTTGACCTACCCCATATGTTATACCATTAGTTGCACCAATGCTATGCAAAGACCCCAGTAATGAGTCGTGAGTAAACATACTAAATAGTTTTTAGAAAATCAGTGACCGGTAAAACTGCAACGCATACATACAATATATATATATATATATATATATATATATATATATATATATATATATATATATATATATGTATATATATATATATACATACACCCACACGCCTACGCACACGCGTCCATTTTAATACCGCTGCCATTTTAATTATATGTTAATAATAAATGCTGTTATGTTAAGAATCCGTCATATGTTAGCAGAGTTAATTTCATGCGTTGTTTCCAGCTATTTTTTAGATGTCATAAGTTGTATAAAGGTAAATTTAGCGTTGCCAGCGTAGAGAAAAAGGGTGTAGGACGTATATAAACACCAACAGTTTAAGTACATAGTATCAAGCTTTCCAACAATTAATCATTATTTTTAAGACACAGGTAAATATACATATACATATACATATGTGTATGAAGACATTTCTGAATGAACTCGTGTAGTATAGAATACCCTCCTTGTGTACCTACGGTCTACCTAAGATACACAAGGATGGTATACCATAAAGACGCATTGGTAGCTTGGTGGGGTCGCCGTTACAACACCTAGCCTAATATTAGCAAAACAACTGCAACCGTAGACAAAAAGAACATGATCTATCGTCAAAGTTCAAGACATTTCATCGAGATGCTGAAGGAGAACAATGGTACAACCAGAGGATTTACTGATCGACTTCAACGGAGTAACGCTATTTACAAATGTGCCGATCTACTATACATTAAACATAATGAAACAAAAATGTCAACAAGTTGAAGATACGTTAAAATTAATAGAACATTGTCTTAAAACCACATACTAGGATACAAGCAGATAGAAGGGGCGTCAATGGAATTTCCGTTTTCGCTAATGATAGCAAATATATTTATGCAGAGCCTAGAAGAGCAGGCATTGAAGACAGCAACAGATAAACCAAAGTTATGGCTACGTTACGTCGACGATACTTTCGTGATTTGGACACACGGAAAAAATAAACTAGACAAATTTCTAAGACAGCATGCACCAAAACATACCGAAGAAAATATAAAAAGAACCGAAAAATCAACACGACCATCAGACAACAACAAGGAAAACCGATATCGAAAGTATGCTTACCTCACCAAAAACATGGAGGAACCGGGAGGGTGGAGGGATAATTTTGCCCCTAACTTCTTTGATCGTCTTTTATTGCAGTATTTGATATAAAATTATGAAATTTCAAGTGCCGTAAAGAAAAAATTAAAAAATCATGATAAAATTCCATCGGAAAATGGTTCAAAAAAATTTCCAAAAATCGGATTCGAGTGAGCAAACTTTTTCAATGCTTTTTAGCGAGAAGTTGTTGTGCCAATAAAATGGTTGGGAGTGCGGTAGAGGGTGGTTCCTGGTGTCTTTCGAATCCTTTCGTCGAAACGACTTCCCGTTGGAATTTTAACTTATTTTTTTCTTATGTTTCTTCGGCGACGAGTTCTACCACCCCACAGTTTTCTTTTTGAAAAAACGCTTGTGTTTAAAAAAATTTGAAAATTCGAACCGTTGGAAATATTTCTACAAAACGGTCGTTTTACTCGACAATGGTGTAGTAACCTATCGACATACAGCAAGGTGATCTTTTTCATTAAATAAGCCTGTAATGTCATATTATATCAAAAACTACGAAAAGGGTAAAATTCACCCCCCCCCCCCGTTTGACGTACTGAATTTTCATGAAATTCAAATTTCATTTTTTTATGCTTAAACCTACCCACCAATTTTCACCGTTCTATCTTGAAGGGTTCGGTAGCAATCAAATAAAAACCATTCGCCAAGAACCCCAATTGAGGGGGTGTATCTTCTTTAGGAGCCAGTTTAAAAAACATGTTACCGAGGTTTTCTTCATTATTTAACCTTATTTACATGCCCTTTTTGGGCACTTATTTCAGAAACACCAGTTTTTTTCATTTTAAGCATTGGCATCTCGGAAACTACAAGAGATAGACATTCGGTTAAATGAGGAAAGAGTTGCAGTTTTATGGACCTAAATTAACGACACCTTCAGTTGTTGGAAAAAGTTCATGGCTCACGAGATATTTAAAAAAAACTAAAGTTTTGCATTTTATTTAATTCTAAATAACTCTCTTATTACAGATTTGAGAAAAAAAATGTAGAGGAAAAATGGTAGTGTTTTTTATTCTTCATCTACTGGAGTCGCCACTTTTGCTCTATCTCGTGTTATTCCCAAGTTATGATATAAACTTTTGTTTTTTTAAATGGAACGATACTAGACATGATGTATTTATTTTTAAAAATAAAGGTATAACGATTTTATTATTGATTTACAGTTGACCATGGAAAAAATGAATTAATTATTATGGTTTTTGGCAGTTTTACACGCTTACCATAATAGATGTAGTTTTTTTTTTTCATTTCAAACATGATGAGCGAAAACAAGTTTAGTGATTTTTCTTTTAAATGTTGTAGATTTATTATTGTTAGGAATACAACAAAATGACACGAATAAAAATTAGACATTTTAATGCGTAACATGTTGTACATACTAATTTCCTGCTCGCTTGAGTTAGAACAAGCTTAGATTTTTCTAAGTAGCAGAAATAATTTTTTCTCTTAATAATGAAATAAGGTTTGCTACATTTACTTTGATGAATACAGGAATTCTAGTATTATTGAGAGTGCCATGAAAAAAAAATAAACCAAGTACTGGTGCTCATTGTTTTAGTTGAAATTTGGCAGTTTTGTGACTTTGTAAACTTAATATGTTGGAATGTTTTATAGTGTCTAATAAAAATAGTGTTCTTGCTGCCAAACGGTACCAATAATTGTATGAAAATCGGCGTCAACCATCTCTACCAACGTTCAACAATTTATTCAGCAATCTAAGGCAGTTTGGTTCCTTTTCGAAACCAAAGAGGGATGAAAACATCATTAACAAGGATATCCAAATAAAAGAATCCTTCTACTTCGACCCGATTTCAGTTCAAGTTGGTATGTCGCAAATCACAGTCATGAGAGTTTTGAAGAAACACAAATTTCACGCATATCACCTATGAGTAGAACAGACACTACATCCAGGAGACCAAGCTGCAAGAATTGCGTTTAGTAACATAATATGATTCAACAGAATACAGAGTTTCAAAATCAAATTTTGTGGACTTATGAAACCAAATTTACTAATTGCGGTATTTTCAATAGGCGCAATGAACATTTGTGGATGCAGGAAAATCCTAGGATACTTCGTGAAAGACGGCCTCAAAGAAAATTTGGATTCAATGTTTGGTGAATTATTGGATCGCGAATTCTTGGACCTTTCATTTACGACGAAAATTTGACAGGCCAGCGTTATCTTGAGTTTCTACAAAATGAATTTCAAGATATGTTGGATATCTTAGATTTGGAAACAAAACGTAATTTACGCTGGTTTCAACACGACGGTACTCCGCCGTACAACCAACTGGAAGTGAGAGAGTACTTAAACCAACTGTTTCCAAATTCTTGGATAGATAGGAACGGGCCGGTCCCTTGGGCACCAAGACCGTCAGATCTTTCACTTTTAGATTTTTTTTCTTTTTGGTACTCTAGAAGATTTGGTTTATCAGCGAACTTATACCACGAAGGAAGAACTACGTGTTGCTGTGTTACATGCCTTTCGCAATTTAGATGGTAGGAAAATACCAAATTGCACTGTAAATTGCATTGTGAAAAGATGCCGCTTGTGTGTAAATAATAATGGTGGACATTTTGAGCATTTGCTGAGACGGATTAATTTTTTTACATGCAATTACTTCCTTGTCTTTAAACTTAATAATGCCTAGTTTCTTTACGTTCTTGTTCTATTTGAGACCTTAATCTTTAGGTGAAATGTTATAACAAACTGAGTAATTAACTTAACCGGATAAAAATGTTTTTCCATGGTACATTCTGTTTTTGCTACTATCAATAATATAATAGTCCTGTATCGATATAAAGAGAAAAATTTGTTCTTTTTAAAAAAACCAAGCCAACTAGTACTGCTACTTAAAACAAAATCTAAGTTTGTTGTATTCCTAACAATAATAAATCTACAACATTTAAAAGAAATATCACTAAACTTGTTTTCGCTCATCAAGTTTGCAATGAAAAAAAAACTGCATTTATTATGGCAATGGTGTAAAACTGTCAAAAACCATAATAATTAATTCATTTTTTCCATGGCCAACTGTAAATCAATAATAAAATCGTTATAACTTTGTTATGCTTAAAAATAAATGCATCATGTGTGATATCGTGACAAAGCTTAAAAAAACGCGCATCTGATAAAAGCACAGCCTACTATACCTTGCATTTAAAAAACAAAAGTATATCATAACTTTGGAATAACAAGAGATAGAACATAGAATAAAAGTGGTCAGTAGATCCTCTACATTATTTTTTCTAAAATCAATAATAACAGCGTTATTTAGAATGAAATAAAGTGCAAAATTTTAGTTTTTTTGAAATATCTAGTAACCCATGAATTGTTCCCAACAACTGAAAGTGTCCTTAATCTAGGTTCATAAAAATGCAACTTTTTCCGCATTTAACCGAATCTCTATCTCTTGTAGTTTCCGAGATGCCAATGCTTAAAATGAAAAAAAAACTCACCCTGTATAGACATACAGGGTGGATAGACATACAGGGTGGGTATCTACTGAGTGGACGGAGGATTGCTCCTTAACTATTAGAGATATCAAAACCAATTTTGGTGTGGTAATACACGATCATTGGACCTACATTCTAAAAATATTTAGGTATATACAGGGTGGTTGACAAAAATATGCTAATCCAAACCTGTTTTTTAAATGGAACACCCTGTATATTTTTGCATTTTTGGATTCACTGTTACATTTAGAATAAAAGTATAGAAATGTGTATCTGTATCACTAACCGTTCTATAGATATCGTCACTTTAGTACCAAAATAAAGTTAACTTTGGAACCACGATGCGAGCGTTGTAACCACGATTTTATAAATCTGTTTATACCACCGACTATTAATAGTTTACTAACAAACAAACTGGGAAATTTTTCGAAAACATGTAAAACTGTACAGAATGGTTAACTTACGCAAATTGTAATTTTTCTCAATTTTTTCAAATGCAACACCCTGTATATTTTTTGACATTTCTATTCCCAGTGAAAAGTAGATATTAATTGATAATAGGTTTCATAGCCATAAGACGGACCCTTCTGGAGTTGTTGACGCTTTTACGTAAAAACATTCTAAAATACAAAGTTACTATGACAATAGAATTCAACAAAACAAATCAGGTAGGCTAGCCGCTCGTAATAAAAAGGAACAATTGCGGCTATTGTTTTGACGTTTGTATAATCATTAAAATATTGTTCCATTAGTTTGTGTGTTTTTGGATTGTCGTTTTGTCAATTTTTGTATAAAATGAATTTTTCCAAAGAAGAAATGGTCGATATGATCTTTATTTACGGCGAAGCTCAAAGAAATGCTCTGATGGCTACCCGTTTGTACTGTGAACGATACCCAGAGAGAAGACAGCCGCGGAAAGAATCGTTTATGAATGTACCTAAGCGAAGCGCGCAAAAACAAGCCCAAATGAAGAAATTGAGTTTCAAGTTGCGGCATCTCTTATAGAAAATCCGCAAATTAGTAGCAGAGAGAGAAGTACACACCTAGACCTAAATAGAAATACAGTTCGCAGCTTTATTAAAAAAAAAAATTGTATCCTTATCATATCGAGCAACATCAAGCTTTAAGTGAAATAGATTTTCAAAATCGTGAATCTTTCTGCCAATGGATACTGAAGTAAAGGAAGAGCCCAATTTTGTTAATAACATTCTATTTACGGATGAGACAACTTTTCACAATAATGGCAATATTAATACACATCACTATTCAGATACTAATCCACACATCTTAAGAGTTGTTGATCACCAGCATCGATTGTCAGTTAATGTGTGGGGTGGTATAATCAATTTTAATGTGGTTGGTGCTTTTTTCTTTGATGGGAGTGTTTTACTGGAGAAAGATATTCACAGTTTTTTGGAAAATGATTTACCCGAGGTTTTGGAAAATATCGAGGTAGATAATATTCGTAAGATGTGGTATCAACTAGATGGCGCCCCTCCACACTATGCAATCAACATTAGGCAATATTTCGATAGAAATTATCTGATGAGGTGGATAGGACGAGGTGGCCTGCACATTTAATTTGAATTTATGGTTTTATCCGTTTATGTTTACTTGTTCAACTTATTTTTAGGTGTAGAGAATTATTTTATTGTTTAGTTATTAACTAAGTTTTCCTATCAGTTAAAGAATTTGTTTGCCATTCGTATTTTCTTATTTGCTCTGGATTTTGTTTTATTTGTTCTTCTATATGTCAATATTTTCAAATAAAGCGTCAATATCTCAAGAAGGGTCCGTCTTATGGCTATGAAACCTATTATCACTTAGTATTTACTTTTCACGGGGATCGGAATGTGAAAAAATATACAGGGTGTTGCATTTGAAAAAATTGAGAAAAATTACATTTCGCAATCATTCTGTATAGTTTTACATGTTTTCGAAAAATGCAAAAATATGCCGGGTATTCAAATAAAAAAAACACAGGTTTGGGTTGACATATTTTTGTCAATCACCTTGTATATACCTAAATATTTTTGGAATGTAGGTCCAATGATCGTGTAGTACCCCACCAAAATTGGTTTTGATATCTCTAATAGTTAAGGAGAAATCCTCCATCCACGCAATAGACACCCACCCTGTATAGTTACAATTTTTATTACAGGTGTTCATTTTTATTTCACATTTACTTAAATTTACTCTTGGATTTACATTTGCGTTATTTATATGGTATTTTATTTCATCATCAATTCATTTTCGTTGTGCGTACGTAATCAATTACATCTAGAAAATTTTTGTTTTTTGTTTTTAATGTTGAAACAGTATTATTTAGTTAATAAAAATTTGAATTACCATTGCCCAACATATGATAAAGTTTATTTTAGATTTTTTTTGTTAATGTTAATTTATTCGCGTAATAAATATTTACTTAATTTCGAGTAGCATTTTGCTGGTTGTTTTTGAGGGTGTGTGTGTGGAATGAGTAGGGTAAATGAGATCCCCAAACGCCTTCAATGCTCCTTAAATATGGCGGTGTGACCGGTGGCGCCAGTTTACGGTTCTAGTGTAAATAACTACGATCCTCGCTGACTACCAGTTAGCGGAAAACTTTTAACACGGTGTTGAAAGGTCAAAACCACTGCTAAGCGATTTTGAATTTTTAAAATTTGTCAATGCTAAAGAATTTCTAATGCGTTGTCACAATTGTTACTGCACAGTAATATAATTATGAGTTTACTGAAGTACTTACTAATACACGTTTTTGGATTTTCATCTGAACCATCAACACAGTCATTTTCTCCATCGCACATCCAAGTTAAAGGAATACATTTTGAATTGGTACATCGGAACTGCCTTAAACTGCACCCCGTTGGATCTATAAAAAAAGAACAACTATTAAATTAAATCAACTCGACAAAAATGAAAACTAAAATTTCAATATGACGCGTAAATGTAAATTTTTAACTTTATTTTCGTTTCTTTTCATTCATGTTATAAACTTTTATAAAAAATAAAGTAGTAAAACAAAACCAACTTTTTTGTGACAAAACTGATTTTAAAAGTAAATGAAAAAAGTTTGTTGTGATATACAGTTTCCTCGAAATGGAACTATAGTTTAAATATATATTCACATTGCCCTGAAATGCATACGTAATTAAAACTTTTTAATTAGTTTCCAGATTATTATTCGATGTATATATATATATATATATATATATATATATATATATATATATATATATATATATATATATATATATATATATATAATGTGATTAATATACATTTGTGTTAATTAATTTTAAACACAAAGTGCAGTTTGCTGCAAAAATAATCACGATCGCCAGAATAAAATCCAATTAAAAATTGAGCAATCGAAAACTACAGTAGATTAAAAGTTAGCGCTGTACTTTAATAAACTGATTATTGCACTAATTTTAAAGAGCTTTAATTAAAAACTTTCACATAAAATAGAGTGCTACCGCGTTGCAAAGCAATAATTTATAATTTAAACACAATCCGTCAGACATTCTATTTTATGTATTAGGCTACATGTGAGCGATTCTTTGATATTCAAGTTTGATAAGTTGGGCAGCAGGTGACTCTATCTGAAAAATTTAAATAATCAATACGAATACGAAGTATTAAAGAAGTATTTTCTAGAGCAAATTTAGAGTAAAACCTCAAATTTTGTTTTCTAATTTTGACATTTAACACGTTTGAATTAAAATCAATAAATAAATGTATAAAGTATGAAAAGTAAACTTTCACGATTTATGTTCGTAATTATAAATACTTTGCTTTTGGGTTGAATCGTGTGTTTCCCAAGCTTCATAAGTTTCGACACCACGAGAGATGCTGAAATTATTGTTGAAACGTATAAATCTACGTTTAAATACACGATTTAACCTAAAAGAAAACTATTTTTAAACACATATATCGGGAACTGTAATCATATCGCCAAATTTCATATCTCCTTTAGTTAAAAGCTATATACATGAAATTTGGGATGAAGTAATGGATCAATATCCGGAATATTCAAACAATTTATTGAACTATATACAGGGTGTCCACAAACTCTTTTCACAAAAGAAAACTGCAGATTCTAGAGCTGAATTTATGTCGATTTAACGTAAATTACCTTAATACAAAAATACTTCCTAAGAGAGCTGAAGCTCTTGGAAGACGGCGTCCTAACATCTTCAAAATGGTTTCCCTTTAAATGATAGCATTCTGTACATGTATTTAATGGAATATGCCCAATCGTACGGCGTGAATATAATTTTTTAGTTGCACTCATCAGCGGCTCGTTTGGGCGGGGCATGGGACATTGTTATTCATAAGTTTTTTGTTTTTCAAAATTTCGCAATTTAAAAAATTTCGAATTTTTTCATAAAAGAATGATACTCTTGTCTGAAGTCGCTACGACGCACCGTTTTCGAAATAAATCGATTTGAACTTTTCATGTGTTAATCATACTTTTATAAAATTAACTAACGAATTCATTTACAATTATGAAAGATGGCTATGGAAAATAAACAAAATAACAATTGCGTAAATGTCAAACTGCTCTCATGTCATAAATTATAAATTTTGCTTCAGAAAGTAAGAAATAAACTCGGGTAAAAAATTATCGTTTTTAATACAACAAAATGTTGCTAACACAATTAATAACAAAAAAAAAATTCAAAATGACAACCGAAAGCATGAAACTCAAAACTGAATCTACAAAAGATACTCCACATGACAACCATCCGTTTCTATGCACAAATTTATTCGTGTATGTAAAGATTGCCTAATTTTTGCAAAAATTCCCCTATTGTTCCTAAATTCGTCGCAGGCATCCTGAATTCTTCACCAAAGCTGATCGCGTGTTTCTATTGGTTGGGAATAAACCATTGATTTTAGATATTCCCAAACACAAAAATCGCAAGGATTTAAATCTGGATACCTTGCTGGCCAAGCAACCGGACCGCCTCTTCCAATCCATCGCTTTCGGTAATTGTTATCTAAAAAAGTATGAACAGTTCTGCTATAGTGAGCCGGACAACCATCATGTAAAAACCACAAGTTCCGCCGAATATTCAGATTAATATCATCTAATAAATCCGGTAAAGTATTTTGTAGAAAGTTGAGATATTCTTCGGCGTTTAAACGATTAGGCAATTCTACAGGTCCAAGCAAGTTATCATCAAGAACACCTACCCATACATTAATGCTAAACCTTTCACAAAACAAAATATTAGATAAAAATCTTGGTCTTGATTCTCTTTATATTGGAAAAATCAACACGAAAAGAAAATCACCTGCTTGCAAGACCTGGACTTTTTTGAAATGAAAAGGATACAAGCCTTCCTTATGTAGAATGTTCCACACAGAAGATTTTGACACAATGGGATGCATTTCAGCCAACCTTCTTACGCTTATTTCGGGATTGTACTCAATTTCCATTAAAATATCATCCTGATATTCTTCCATTACATCAGCATGTCTTCCCGTTTCATTATTTTTAGGAATTACCGATCCTGTTTCCCTAATTCTTTGATGAAGAAGCGTAAATGATTTAGGAGTGGGATGTCTTCTACCTGGAAATTTATCTGCATATCTATGTGCTGCTGCCCGAGCGTTGCATTGCGTTTCGCCGTACACTAAATGCATATCGGCATATTCTTCGTTACTAAACGAAACCATTCTAACAATATTCAACTCTTTGTAAAAATCTTTCACTTAAACCTTATTTGACACTTTCACCTCAACTAGTATCTGTAATACTAGTTATTTTGACGACGGAATTGTTATTTTGTTTATTTTCCATAGTCATCTTTCATAATTGTAAATGAATTCATTAGTTAATTTTATAAAAGTCAAATCGATTTATTTCGAAAACGGTGCGTTGTAGCGAGTTCAGACAAGATTATCATTCTTTTATGAAAAAATCGAAATTTTTTAAATTTTATGTTAAAATTGCGCAATTTTGAAAAACAAAAAATTTATGAATAATAATGTCCAATGTCCCGCCTAAACGAGCCGCTTATGAGTACAACTAAAAAATCATATTCACGCCATACGAATGGGCATATTCCACTAAATAAATGTACAGAACGCTATCATTTAAAGGGAAACCAATTTGAAGATATTTGAATTAAACCGATGTTAGGGCACCATCTTACAAGAGCTCCAGCTCTCTTAGAAAGTATTTTTGTATTAAGGTAATTTACGTTAAATCAACATAAAATCAGCACTAGAATCTGCAGTTTTCTTTTGTGAAAAGAGTTTGTGGACACCCAGTATAGTGCTAATTTCAAGAGTGACAACTAAGCAGTTCTTTTTTAAAAGCGGTTCGGTGTATTTTCGGTTTTTGTCTTCTACATAAAAATATCGATCTCTTTATCAGGTTTCCCTATATTCAAAAGTTAGATGCAATATTAGCATTATACTGTTCAAGATTAAACAAAAATTGAGTGTAGCTTAATAATGAGCGTTTTAAAAATAATTGCCATTCAGAAAATATTAAAATTATTAAGAGTGGTATTTTAAATAAAACACCCTGTATATAAATACATGATTAAACATAAAACCTTGTGATGTATCGATCTTAAATAGGTTTCAGGAACTACATTGTTTTGATTTCTTGAACTCGTATATAGCGTTTATTATTATAAGTTTGTTATGAACGAATTTTCATGCAAAAGAATCTTTGGCGACACAATCCCAACCCGAGAGAGCCTTACCACTCCTTATAACTACTGTTTTCCTAAATTCCCACGGAAAAAAAACCAAACTGAAATTCAACCCTCCCCCCCTGTCCGTGATCCTAACTCAACTCCTTGACGACGTCCCCGAGAAGAAAGAAGAATCCCTAGATAATGTTCCATATGCCCTCCGCATCACCTCGTCTATTCAATGACGACTTAGCATGACACCGGCAAAGGAATCGGATTAATCACACTAAGCACTCTACACCCCACTAAACAACACGCACACTTAAAACCAATTGTAACAAATATTCAAATAAATCTAAATCTTTTTCCTTTTTATTACACCAAAAATAACTACATCTCATGATTGTAAACTATACAATAACACAAAACATCCATCAAGAATGGATTAACCAGGGCTGAACAGTCTACGACTAATATATATATATATATATATATATATATATATATATATATATATATGCATGAGCATACCAACAAACAAAAAAAAAATGCGCGAGAACGCATATTCTATTTAGCATCGTCTCGAGAAGCGTCTATAGAGAGAAAATAAATCGAGAAATATGGCTAGAACTAAACAGATTAAAAAAAAGTTATGAATGAATAAGTTCAAAAGTAAATATACAATTAAAAATTATTATTAATTTTATTAAATGCATAAATAAAAAGTTTAACTCGAGTAGGATTTGAACCTACGTCATGTAGTTTGCTAAAGTACCGCTCTAACCAACTAAGCTGTCGAGATACAAGCCCCAATCGATGTAAATTTTGTCTTTATTTATGTAGAACTAACGTAAATTCTAAATATAATGAGATTACTGTCAAATTACTTATATTAATGGAATGTAAGCCTGCAATATCGCAAGGATTCACACATACCAAAGCAACATTACTAATCTTAAATTATTAGAAGTTTTGTTAAGTTCAAAAGTAAACATGTAATTAAAAATTGTTATTAATTTTATTAAATACATAAATAAAAATTAAAAATGATTATTAATTAATAATAACTTTTAATTACATATTTACCTTTGAACTTATTCGTTCATAACAAAAGTTATAATAAATTAACATAAATAAAAAGTTTACCTCGAGTAAGATTTGAATGTACGACATTTATTATTTGACACAACTAATCCATCAAAATAGTAAAAGGTTTTTCCGATCTATTTCTACTGATAGCAGGCGTACCGCAGGGTTCTGTCCTAGCACTATATACTATTTTTTTAAGACATCCCAACAGCAACCTGTAGTTTCCGTCGTGCAGTTCGTGGATGACACTATATTCTGGGCAGTACATCTGAACAGAGAAACGGCCACCCATTTTATCTCAAAACATTCTACGGTATACAAAAAAATAAATGGGATACGTAATTGTGCAAACCAACTGGGCACTACAACATACCTACAAGACTTACATTCGTCCTCTTATGGATTTACGAGAAACGTTGTTCAAAAACATCAATCTTACCTCAATTGCTTCGTACGAACGCCTAATTCTGAATAGAATACACAGACTTCCGTTTAGATTGTAACAACTTTTTATGTTATGTTGAAATTTGCAATAATGTAGGCAACTTCGTTAATTTTCGTGTCATGTAAATTGCATACCTTATTGGCTGAAAATATGTATTAAAATTATTTTCGTATTGTTTACACTTACAGTTCGGGCAGGTCATGCGCAATGATTTCATTAGCATCGCTGTTGGTAGATGATTGAAAGTGAGAAGAGCATCCATTTTGTTGAAAAGTGCTGTATAGTGTTTACAGTAAGAGCTATTTGAACCTATTTTACATTGTTTGAGATGTTTACCTTTTTTAGACACTTTAATTTTTACGGTAACTTTTCCTTTTTGCGTATTTTCATTGTACGACTAAGTTTGCCGTTAATTGTACGCTATACGTTTCAATTAATCGAGGATGACGCAGTAAAAGTTTGTTGCTATGCAGAAGAATTACAAACAAATTGTACTTTAACCCGTTTAAATCAACCAAGTTTGGCTGCTTCCTAAAGGAATTTACATATTTGGGATCAACAAGTATCAAAACCCTGTTATAGTTCCATTTTAAGAATTATTGCACAACCAAATTTGGAAAGCGTATATTCAGCAGCATTTACTTATCAGTAACAGTATAACAGTTTTATAACTTGATATGAAGATATACATATATATATATATATATATATAATAAACCTTGTTGTTTTTAAATTAAAGCAAATCAAAATTTTAAGAACCAGGCCCATTTAATCTCCGACTGACTAAAAGGCTCAATCTCTTCTAGTTGACATTGGAAGTATAAATAATAATTGGGGTGAATTAATAACCACAACACACCCTTATTTCATCCCTTTTTTAAATATTACAAGATACCCGAATAACCTCGCTATACAACACGCGCGCAAACCACCCAAAGAGACAGAGTACAAACACTACAAAGAAACTTTGTGAAGGATATTCAACACTATCCCTACCAGATAAATCCACCATACATTACATATACTGTCACAAGCTACAGTACACACACAAAAACGTATCCTATAGCCATTATAATACCACGACCTCTCCAAGGAGACCGAAGAATCCCTAGGCACCACTTGCTATGCACACCGTCTATTTTATCTATTTGATGACAGCCAATGCAAAAAAACGAATATAGAATAATCACACAAATATCCACATCGCGTTACCTTTTATTAAACAAACCGCTATATACGCTACTCACGATAAAAGCCGTAAGTCGTCACAAAGTTGGTGTAGTGAACGACACCTTGTGTGTAAAGCAAACGCTACAACCTCATGGCACTTATTATTAAATTTTTATCATCAAGACAATTTATTTCTACAACATTCGGTCCAAATCCTAATCAACACACGTGTGGTACAGAATTTGGGGAAATCATCTGCAACCCCGACTAAATTGGTGTACAAAAATATAGATTATAAGCCACATGGCACTCAAATTTTTACGAAAAATTCAGTTCAGGGTAACGGAGTGACTCCTTTTTGCCGCGACCGCAACAAAATTGGCCTATAAATATGTTTTGAGCAAAATTCGACTCAAATGATGACTCACACTCATAAACTACAGAATTAAGCTCTTGGCCATCGAGTTAATATTTTACGCAATCTTAATTAAATAGGTGTAAATATAAATTTTGACCAACACACATGGACCACAGACTATGGCTCTTGGTCATCGGCGAAATTAATTTTTCCACGACCACAACGAAATTTGTGTTTTTGATTTTGAACAACGATTGGTCCAAACTTAATCAACACCTATGCATCACTTTGGCTGTTGGCCACCAAGGAAATCAATTTGCCGCGACGAAATTGGTAAATTTTGCGTAACATCGAATAAATTAATTTTGCCGCGACTCCACCGAAATTAGTATATAAATGTATGTTTTGAGCAGAATTCGACCCAAATACTTATGAACAATCATGGAGTACAGAATGCGACCATCGAGATAATACACTGTTACGGAACCCCAACGAAATCAGTGTATAAATATATATTTTCGGCAAAATTAGGCCCAAATGATAACAAACACATGGTTCGCATGAGTTGGATCTAGACCATCGGCAAAATTAATTTTATCACAGCCACCAACGAAATTTGAGTATAACTATAGATTTTGGGCAACATTCAAACCAAAATTTGACAAACGGTAATGGGGCGCAAAATTTAGCTCTTGGTCATCGAGTAAATCCATTTTACCGCGACTCTAACAAATAGGAGTATAAAAGTATTTTTGGAAAAATTCGGCTGTAACGCTAACCAACACCCACATAACAAAATTTGACTCTTGAGCATCAAGGAATTCAATTAAATTAAAAAATTAAATAAAATTAATATGTAAATATAGTTTTGGCGCTGGTGGGCTATAGAATTTAGTTCTTGGCCATCGAGGAGATCAATTTCCCCAACGAAACCAGAGTATAAATATACATTTTAGAAAAAATTCAGCCCAAAGTTTCACAACACTCATGGGCTACAGAATTTAACTCTAAGCCATCGATTAAAACCATTTTCTCGCGACTCCAACGCAAATGGTGTTTAAATATATACTTTAAGCAAAATTCGGCCCAAATGCTAATAACACTCATGGAAGACAGAATTTGTCTCATGGCCATAGAGGCAATCAATTTTTCTGCGACTCCAACCAAGTTCGTCTATAAATATAGATTTTGGAGAACATTAGGCTCAAATGCTGTGACTAACACTCATGGGCCTTAGAATTTGGCTCATAGTTATAGAGAAAATTTCACCGCCACTCCAAGAGGAAGAGGAAGAAGGCTCCTGACTAGTCTAATGCAAACTAACTTAAGTTAACTAAATTACTAGCAATCAGCATGAGCATACAAACAAAAAAAAAACGATATCACCGTTATCTACCTTCCGACCTTTTCGGGGTCACTCTTGTATTTTACCGACCACAATTACTACACCAATTTTCGTCAGAATATTTTTTTGCCTTAGTAGATTTATTAATCGATCCCATTTTCAAAACACCAACGCATTTATACACCGTATTGGGTGTAAGCCTCATTTAGAAATCGACATCATACACCCGTTAACAACTCACCTAAATCTTCTACGACGTATTCGCAATTTTCATTATCCACGTCACCTACGTTAGCGGCGTCATTTACGACATGTGCATCATCTACTTCGTTTACGCTGTGTATGTAATCTACCTCGTCTAGATAGTTTACGTCGTTTACGTCATTTTTATAATCATCTAGGGTCAATGGAGTTATCTGGGCCATCTGCGAGGTCCGAGTCGTCCACGTAATCTACGTTATCTAAGTCACGTATGTCTTCTGCGATGTCTACGTAATTTACATCATCAGCACAAACTACTTGATTAGCAGCACCTACGTGATCTATCTTCATCGTTTGTATTGTCTGTGTCTTCTACGTCCTCTAGGACACTTATGCCATCTGTATAATTTGTATCACTTATATTGTCTGCATTATGTTTATCACTCATAATATATATTGTCAGTGAGGTTTCTGGCAATGTTTATTCAGCTACGTCACGTGCGTTGTTTGCATGCTTGGTTCGTTCGCTGTAGTCCACATTGTTTATATATAGTATAGTTTATGGATCAATGATATTCTCACTAGAATATTCCATATGTACATTTAAGGCAACTTTTGAGTCGTATACATCTTTGCTATCTATATAATCTAAATCACCTTCAGTATGAATACCATAACCATTCTTATGTGCATCGCATATGCTCTGTATACAATGAAAACAAAAAGTACACAGCGTCATCCTTTTAAATTTTGGGTAATTAGAGATACTGCCATAAAAATTAAAGAATTTATTAAAATAAATATACTATTTTTTGACGAAACATTAATTTATTAAATGCTGATTAAAAGCTGATAATACAACTTAGTTGTTCGCCACCATACGTCTTTGGTCAAAACGGTCTTCTTGCGTTGGACTCAAACGTTACAGAATTGGTATCACTGAAACATTTAAATACAACATGGCGTGGTATCTGCTATTGGTTTTATTTTTAATTAATATCAGGATTATGTTAATTACTAATGAATCGTCATACGTACGGGCTGATAACTATTGACCAAAGAATTTATTCTGGCATATGAAATTATATGGTTTCTAAATAATTAAAATTAACGTTTTAATATTAATGCTCAGGTGTGGTCAAAAAAGATAGAAGATACAGGATTAATGGTTGTTTTGACGGACAATATCAGGTGGGGAATAATCTTAACATATGATACGTAGGTTGACTATGTCACGGTAGGATAATGAACGCACTTGTTCATGATTGCCATTATTGCGTTTTCTGACTACGTTATCAAAGTATAATAATTGCAGATTAATAATATTATTTTAAAACGAGGTGATAAAATTAAATAGGAAGGTTTTACGTAAATAGATATCGTACTCTTTTCAATTAAAAATACGTAATATAACAGTTAATTTCAGGTTTTGAACGTGAAGGTCTATTTGTAGGGAAATTATATTAAACTGGACGGATAATTTTGGATGTTATGGATGGAATTATTTACACAGGGAGAGTATATTCCAAACTATTAGTATCAAGCAGTGGCTTTGGTCTCGGGATCTTAAAATACTAAACACTTACTCAATTTTTGAAGTATAACGTTACCTTTGCGAATTGAACCAATGAATAGGATATTAGATTACGTGTTTATTTTAACCTTATTATCGTTTAATCCGCGGTCTTACCTTCGGATACCACGGAAAGCCTAAAAAAGCGTTTGTAATAAAGAAATGACGCCACGTAAATAAAACACCGATCGCCACGTTATTATGTCGCAACGAAGCTCTGTCGTTCACATATCTTATTGATATATTGACATATCAATTATTAAACAGTCTGTAGTAAAAACATTAAACGGTTTAATAAAACCTCCCAAAAAAAAACTTACGTGTTTTTTAGGAGTAGGAACTCAATCTGTTTACCGTGGTTTGTGATAATGCTATTCCAGGAAAATTGATGTTATTATAGGCTGGGATGTAATAAGCAGACCTTGTTTACGTGTTGAAAAATGTGCCGACGGACTTGATTTAATAAACAATGACCTGTTCAATATACGTAAAGTGTTTACTACTTTTAAACCATCGATTGAAGTAAAAATTAATCAGGCTGGATTAGAAGACAATTTAAAATTACAAGTGGAAAAACTTTTGATATTTTATAAAGATAGAACACCTGACATTGCTATAGGAAAAATGAGGATAAAATTAAGACAGTAACTCCAATAGCCTACCGCCCGCCACGACTAGCATACAAAGAAAGAATACAGCTCAAAAAAATAATAGATGATTTGTTAAATACCGGAACAATTTGTCAGAGCCATTCAGAATATACAAGCCCCATTGTTTTGGTTCGAAAGAAAAACAGTGAATTAAGAATGTGTGTTGGCTACAGTGACGTTAATAAAAGAAAGGTATCCATTACCTTTGATAGAAGATCAAGTAAATGCTCTATGTAAAGCTCAATATTATACTCTTTTGGATATGAAATCCGGTTTTTACCAAATGTAAATTGAGGAAGATTCCAAGTACATTACGTCGTTTATAACTCCCGATGGTCAGTACGAATTTAATCGCATGCCAATTCGGCTTCATTAATTCGCCTTCTATTTATCAACGGGCGATAGACGAAGCTTTAGGTGATTTAAAAGGAACTAAGGCATTTGTTTACATTGACGACGTTTTGGTGCCCTCAAGGACAATCGAAGAAGAATTACAAAATTTGGACGAATTATTATACGCTTTGTCAAGTCACGGATTCTCGTTAAATTATGAAAAATGTCTAATTTTTTAAACTTGAAACAGAATACCTCGGTGTTATGTTGAGTGACGGAACAATACGTCCTAATCCAAATAAAGTGACTGCTTTGACGCAAACCACACCTTCTTTCGATGTAAAAGGTGTACGTCAATTTATGAGACGTGCTGGTTATTTTCGGTGATTTTCTCAAGTAACCTCTCCAATAACAGCATTATTGCGCAAAAATTGTGATTTTAAATGGTCTCGAGAATGTGAAATGCAAGACAATTAATTACAAGTAAGTTAACTGAAAAACCTGTGCTACGTATGTACAATCCGAAATTAAGTGGTGAGTTCCATATCGATGCTAGCTCCATGGGTATCGGTGCCGCGCTTCTTCAAAAAGAAGAAGGTGTTGTTAGACCTGTAGCGTATTACAGTCGTCGCACGCTGGTGGATTAAACTACAGGATTATGATTTTGGTATCGAACATACACCTGGTAATAAAATGGAGCATGTGGATTATTTAAGCCGAAATCAATTACCGAAGAAAACATCCTAAAAGTATGTGCGTTGAAAACATTAAAAATAGACAAAATCTCAAAAGTAGAAACTTTGCTTGAATTTCAAAACAGCGACTCATTTTGTTGTGATATTTTCAATAAACCTGATAGTGATTCGAACTACAAAATTATAAACAATATTGTAATAACTAATACTGAACTGCCAAAATGTTTTGTTCCAATTGCTGCTCGTTTACTAACGATGCGTTTATATCATGATGAATCGGTACATATTGGTTGGGACAAGTGTATCGCAAAAATGCGAGAAGATCTATTTTGGCCAAAAATGGGCCAATGTTTAAAGAAGTACATAAAAAAATATATAAATATTGGTCATAATCGATGCGTTTTCAAAGTTTTGTAAATTACAACCAATTCCAAAGAAATCTTCGGAAGATACTATCCGTGGAGTAATGCCAGTTTTTGTAGAATTGGGCAAACCAGTGCGAATTATTGCTGATGGCGCCGCTGCATTTACCTCAATAACGTTTCGAAATTTCCTAAGTGAACAAAATGTACAAATCCATCACATAGGAACAGGCGTGCTTTGAGGAAACGGTCCAGTTGAGCGTATTATGAGAACACTATTCAATTCATTACCTCAAATAGAAGATAATTTAAATTCGGCTATCCACTCAGTAACCGGATATGAATCAAAAGTTGGCACAAACCCCAGATTAGTCGCTACTCAGCAGTTTTCGGGAGATGCTACTCCAACAGATAACTTCATAGACTCTGATATAGCACGCGTTCGAATAAAGAAGAGTGCAAACAACCTAGCCCAACAATTCAACGCTACACACTCTCACTGCAGAAGGTTCGACGTAGGGCACGCTGTGGCTGTCGAAGATTCTCAGTTGGCTGGTGGAGGAAAATTAAAGCCGAAATATCGAGGACCATATACCGTTCGCGCTGTATTAAAAAATGACAAATATGTTTTTCATAAGCAAGGACAGAGAACTATACTAGCTGCACATGAGCAACTAAGACCCTGGCCTTCAAAGGAGAAAAAAAAGGGGGTAATAATAACCTTAGTATTGATTATAAACAAAAAAGGTAGTAATATTATGAAGTAAATAATATCGCACTGTTGTGTAAATAAGATCTTTAAAAAAAGAATAGAGAGAGTACCACTATGCCTAAAAAGGTGGCAGGACCACTTGAACTTTTCATCAAGTACTGGCAGTACCAGTGCAAAAAGAGAATGAGAGGATAGGGGCAGTAACACTATACCTAATTGGTGGCAATACCACTTTTAAGCAAAATTATATGTACCATTGTAATTAAACTGCAATGAAAAAAAAGAGAAACAAGTTTTTACTTGTAATAAAAAATTAATAGTAATGGGGTGTAGCTGGTTGTTGTTAATAATTCCACCCCTAATATTACTTATACTCCTAATAATAAATAGAAGATTTTGTGCCTTCAGCTTAGCCAGCAATTAAATGGGCCATGTTCTTAAACTTTGATTTGCTTTAATTAGAAAATGTGTGTGTGGTTAGATATGTTCGCTTTACAAAAAAAAATGTAACTTCAACCTGTAAATAAATGTTAAAATACCTCGGACGCCAACTTATTTTATGGAAAACAAGTGAATCGTAAATGTAGTAAACGTAAAATTGAAAACAATAACAAGGTTTATTATAAAATCTTTAAGTCAAGTTATAAAATAGAAAATCTTAATACTAATGTTAGTAACTTAAAAAATACCTTATACTAATAATTAGAAATGAAATACCTGTTGTACTTTAAAATTTTGGTTGTCACTGGTGTACTGATAAGATGTGCTGACGAAGCCACGCTTTCAATTTTGGTTGTGCAATCAAACTTGAAATGGAAATATAACAAGAGTTTTGATATTCGTTGATCCCAAATGAATAAATTCATTTACAAAAAGCCAAACTTGGTAAATTTAAATTATTATAAGTTTTTGTTATGAACGAATAAGTTCAAAGGCAAATATGTAATTAAAAATTATTATTAATTTTATTAAATACATAAATAAAAGGTTTACCTCGAGTAGGATTTGAACCTACGACCTGTACTTTGCTAGAGTACCGCGCTAACCAACTGCGACATCAAGGTTCAAGCCCCAATCGATGTAAATTTTGTCTTTATGTATGTAGATTTAAATGGGTTAAGGTACCATTTATTTATAATATTCAGCAAAGCAACAACTTCCTTTTGCGTCATCCTCGTTAAATTGAAACGTACTAGTACAATGAAATTACGTAATAGGAAAATGTAACGTAATAAAAGTAAAATAAAAGTGAAATAAAAATAAAAAGTGGCTAAAAAGGATAAATGTAATAGACAAAGAAAAATAGATGTAATTAGCTCTTACCGTTAATTTTACACTTTTTAATAAAAATAATCAAGAACAAAATGGAAGCTTCTTGTTTTCATATCGTAACAACAACGACTTCAAAAATAGATGTCTGCGCATGAACTCAATGTGCAAGACGAAATGCGCGTACTACCCCACTTCAAAATATCTAAACGAATACTTTTCAGCCACTAAGATATGCTATTCACATGACACAAAAATGAAGGAAGTTGCCTAAATTATTGCGTATTTTTAACACAACTCAAAAAGGTTTGTTATATACTTTTATAATTTAGACTTTCAACAGTTTGTTGTCATAATAAAAATAACAAATATAAATAATCGTTGCCATAACAAAATATATGCAGTACATTATTTCCAGATAATCCAGCAATCCAAGAGAAACGTTGCGAGGACGCTCCGAAAGTAGGAAGGCCGTGTTAACAATGTTCTACGCTGTTCCCACTTTTGGCCCTCACTTGGCTGGTACGTCACACATGCGTGTCAGGATAGACGAAGGCGGTCAAGCGACGTGGGGAGCAGAGCTCGCAGTCGGTCGTGGAATACGCATAAAGTCTTGGCAATCCGAAAAGCATTGCACGTGACACATGAGGTAAAAGCAGTACCAATGTAATACTAATATTTAGGATTGTCATTAAAGGTAGTATTCTAAGGTAAAATAATTCTACAAGTTGGTAGCATCATAAATAAAATTACAATGTTGCAACCAAGACACCTGTCATTTATTGTCGTTTATTATTGTGTTTGATAGTTCCATTTCGTATTTTATTCTATTTCGTTTTTGTGAAACTGTTCTTTTCAGAACAAATGTGTGTTATTTTCCGTTAAGTGATCTCGCCTAATATGTGTCCCAAGCATTTAGGTATTCATGGAAGGGAACTGGTTAGTTCGTTAACAGATTTATTTGAAACCGAACGGGGTGCACGGGGCCCTTTTATTCCATTGACTTCTGTAAGAAAGGTAATGTATTGTTTTATAATGTATGTAGTTAATCTAATCGTAGTTTTGTTGTAGAGGGTAGCTGTAGCTTTAAACGTCAGTATTGCTACTGTTGGTAGAATATCGCAGTCTCCTAAAAAGCATGAAGTAGTTCAACCAGTCGCTAGATCTCGTGTGCACCCGAAACCCATCACCAATGTTGATAACTTTTGTCAGGATGCGATTCGAAATTTGATTTACAGAATGTATGAGAATCGTAAGTGGATATCAATGTATTGACATTGTAGCCAATGAATTTTTGTTTTGTAGGCGAACATATTACCGTACAAATTTTATGGGAGCAATTAAAAAACGATTAACTTTTTGAAGGATGTCGAAGGTCTTTACACACTGTATTACGAAACATAGGTTTTCAATGGAAAAAAAATTATCCTCGAAGGGGTTTAATGAAGCTACCCGATACTGTTTTAAAACGAATACGTTTCCTCAAATTGTACAATCATTTGAAACACGAGGGATTATACGAATTTGTTTTTCTAGACGAAACCTGGATATTCCAAAATGGCATTGTCATGTCATTCTTGGCAAGACGACAATTTAAAAACGGTTAAAAGTACAAAGGTAGATGGCAAAAGGTTGGTTCGAAATAATGTTCATGGTATATTTTATTATAATTTTTGTCATTAGATACATCGTTCTTCATGCTGGCAATAAAAATGGCTTTATACCTGGTGCGGAATTGATATTTAATTCAAAAACACCAAATTCCGTTTATCACGGGGAAATGAACGAAACAAATTTTTTACAGTGGTTTGAGCACCAGCTGTTACAGAATTTAAGTCAACCATCCATTATTGTAATGGACAACGCATCATATCCGGTCCGCCTTATTTCGACGCGGCCACTGCGACACCGCCGCTTCGACGCGAGATCGTTTTGACGCGACATCATCTCGACGTGAGATCATCTCGACGAGACCTCTTCTCGACGCGAACTCATCCTTTAAATAATCACGTTTTGTATTATTGATTCAGTCAACGTATAATATAAATCGGACCGTCATATTTCGACGCGGTTACATCGACGCTCCTGTTTCGACACCAATATTTCGACGCGAACCCCATCAGAAACACATATACGACTATTATTATAATTAATAGACCTTCAAGCGGTATCTGTTTTGGGTGGGATGTTTTCCACATGATCGAATTTTTTTGCTTTAATCGCTCCAAAATGTTACTAGTAATAATAATTTCACTATGGGCGGGTCCAAAAACCTGTGATCAAATTTTTATTAAACAAAATGTTAAAGAAACAAAAAAAATTTTGCTTTTTTTATTCTTTGAACTAGACTATCTCAAAAGCTTTTCATTTCAGAGTAAAGTTGCAAAGGAAAAAAAAATTTCGTAGTTTCATTTTAAACAAGAAACAGGTAATTTAAAATCCAAAAATACATTCTTAGTATTGCAAAAATAGCAAAAAAACAATGAAAAAATGTGAAATAACAAGTACTTTTGAAATTTCTTTTTCGAATACTCATATGAAAGGTAGGGCCTCCATACCTGGCAAAAAAAAACTTTTTGGTATGGTACATCACTATACCAAATTTGATCGGTCTGATAGTTTTTGAACAATAATTTTGCAATCTATATTTTGGAAAAAAAATTGCAATTCTTTAAAGATAAACAGAGCCTAAACTAAGACCTCTTGATAATTGAAAATTTAATGACATATAAAAGAGCACTCAAACTCTCAAATGCCTTTTGAAAAATTGAAATCCATTAATTATGAGAGCCGTAGCAATTTTTTAAACATTTGTGTAAATTTTGGGCTTATAGACAATTCGAATAACTTTGCGAATTATAAATTTTTTTTATATTTAAACTTATATTGAAAGTATTCGAAATTATTTGTTTAATAGTTCCAAAACTGAAAATTGTAAAAATTAGTAAAATAGGCTTAAATATCAGTGTTTAATGTTATATAAGATATAAAAATAAATACATTAAGAATATTTTTATTTTATTTATTTTTAAGCGCTGTATTTTTTGTTAATACCATAGAATTTTACTTAATTTTTTTCATACGAATTATATGTTTAATTTTTCTTGTTTTATATTTTAAAAGCGTCTTTCTGAATACTTTCAATATAAGTTTAAATATAAAAAAAATAAATAAAATAAAAAATATTCTTAATTTGTATTTATTTTTATTCTAATTGCTTATAAGCCCAAAATTTACACAAATGTTTAAAAAATTGCCACGGTTCTCCTAATTAATGGATTTTAATTTTTCAAAAGACGTTTGAGAGTTTGAGTGCTCTTTATTATGCCATTAAATTTTCAAGTATCTACAGGTTTTAGTTTCGGCTCTTTTTTTTCAAAATATAGATTGCCAAATTATTGTTCAAAAACCATCAGACCGATCTGAAATCTGAAATAAATAGCTTTTGAGTTCAAAGAAGGAAAAGAAAAATGTTTCACGTTTTTTAACATTTGTTTAATAAAAAAATGAGCGCATGTTTTTGGACCCGCGCATAGTGAAATTATTATTACTAGTACCATTTT
Organism: Vesta saturnalis; assembly: GCA_036346205.1. Classification (NCBI taxonomy): domain Eukaryota; kingdom Metazoa; phylum Arthropoda; class Insecta; order Coleoptera; family Lampyridae; genus Vesta; species Vesta saturnalis. The sequence continues at coordinate 6,366,269 of JARFJB010000793.1, forward strand.
GGAGCCATTAAAGCAAAAAAAATCGATATGGAAAACATCCAAACATGGGCATTTTAAAACATAGCGTCTGGTCTAAAATGCCATTTCACATTTTTGTAAATAAGTCGTAATTAAAATGAAAAAAAAAAACACTTGCGTTATATCAATTTAATCATAAATGCCAACAGTTGAGGAATTATTTGCATATTTTCTTGTTTACAAAATGACTTAAAAGTAAAAAAAAATATAAAAACGTTATAATCCATAAGAAAATTGTGTGCTATTCCTCTTAGGTATTCGGTGATTTCGCAATTTTCGTAGTCTTGAGCCAAAATACGTCAATCTGCCAGCACATACCTACAACGTTTTCTTGGTGCATCATCACCGCGAACAAAGCGCTCATAAACTTGGTCAATAGATTTCTGAACACCGCGAATCCCAGCAATAAATTTCCATAAGGTTGGATGATCTACAACAAATAAGTTGGGGGTAGGTCGAAAAGTCCCATCAACGTAAATTTTTCTCACGTGCATAATCCACGTTTGAACACTGGATTTACCAAAAATGATAGTTCTCATGTCGTCACCAAATCCAGAATCAGCAAGTAAAAAATTGTCTTCTCCATAATTCTTGTAATTGTCAGGTATTACAATAGATGCGCGATCTAGAGGTTGTGGTGGTGCTGCATTAACCAATTTTCGGGAACGTTGAACTATTTGTCGCACAGCATTTTGACTTGGAAAACTACCCATAGCTCCACCCTACATGGTTTGAGTGATATTGGTACGGATTTGATTTGGGATTTCTCGAGTGTCGATAGCTTTCCGTTTAATTGCGTTAATTGTATGCACCACTTCGACCCGCGCAGCATCACTCCATGACAATGCGTACTGACAATTCGAACAAACTCGTCACTTACAGCGTCTGTATAAATACGATTTAAATATTTTATTTCAACATCACACCGCCATGATTTTTTCGTACCATTAGCAACTAACTTATCGAAACAATACAGGTATCCATTGTGTTCATATTTTTCCCTGTTGCGAATTGAACGTATCATTGTGAACGCAATTTAATTAATCGTAAGGCACGTGAAGAACTACTAAATGCAAAATCGAAACCTGCATATTTCTGCAAAATTATCTCCCCCCCTTTCATACATTTGAATTGTGTGTTATTAGAAACACCAAAGAATTTTAATTCATTTGTAAGTAATTGTTTCTTAAGCCTCATTATATTATTATTTAGCAAAAAGCGTTGTTTGCTTTATCGGTGTTTAATAGTAACTGAAATCTAATACTTATCAAAGATTATTTTCAATTGTACTTAATCCCTTAATTTGCATTTTTCATTAAACGCAGATTTAATGGAAACACCTTTGCTAATGTTTGTTTAATGAGACTTCAGTATCAGTAAGAATTTTTTTCTTTGTTTATTGACCCGTTGATTGACAGATACTGTGAATATTGATACCAGGATTATGGTTGGGTTTTTATATTTTTGATATTTCATAAATTTGTTCTAACATCCCAAGTAATTTTTAAAGATTTAAACATTAGGCAAGAAAAGTTCCTTGTTTGAGATTTTAACATTTACTGAGAAAGATAAGTTTGTAATTGTTATCGAAACGTTTAAGTTTACATAAAATATAAATTAAAAATACACGATTTAAACCTAAAAGTATTTTTATGATGTGTAATAATGGTGAAAGCATTTTCATACGTTATTTTTAGTTTGAACGTATTGTAAAGGCGATATTACGCTCGCGTCCAGATGATCTCGCATCGTGATGATCTCGCGTCGAAGCGGCGGTGTCGAAGTGGAAGCGTCGAAGTGGCCGCGTCGAAATGAATTGTTCCGCATCATATCATAGCGCTGTAGTTATCAAAATACCGAACAGTTCGTGGACAAAAGGTGCGCTATTCAAGATTGGTTGACGAAACAAAAAATTTCATTTGACGAGAACTTTTTAAAAACCAAATTATTACAAGTAGTTGCCGAGCACGTATAAAGTATTATAATATTATTAAATCACTTTATGTATAATTGTAGAAACAAACCACCAAAACTATTTGTTGCGGATCAGCTGGCGGAAAAGTATGGTCATAGAGTACTTCGACTTCCTACCTATCATTGCATGTTTAACCCGATTGAACATATATGGGGAATCAAAATCATATTATAATAAACACATAGGTAGGGATGGAAAATCAGTTGAAAATTGCTTAAATATGTGGCAAGAAGCATTAGCGCAAGTGACACCAGACATGTGGGACACCTCGGTCCAACATACTGAAGGTCTTGTTAAGCAATGGTGGGATCGTGAAATAAGGTTCGATCATGGTGATATTGCACCTATAATAATTCGTATAAATCAAAATGAATCAGTTAGCGATTATGAAGATATTAGTGATTAAGTAATTGAACATCGTGTGAATTATTTCTTTTCATCGGCTGGTCATCTAATAGTTATTTAAGGAATTTACTGTGAATTGTACCCAACTTGTTTTAGTGCAATTTGTTTTAATTAGTTGTACAGTGTGTTAAAATGATACCTATTTGTAGTTGTTATAAGTCGGAAATGTAAAATTTACTTTTTTATAAATTGGACTTGTCTCGTAAATAATTCACAAAGAAATAAATAATTGCTCTATTTTATTTTTACATATTTAACACGTTAGTGCCATTCTCGGACCAAATCAAGTACTGTGGCCACCGGTGGTCACGTAACAACCAAAATCGATCATGCCCACCGGTAGTCTCTGCAGTCTCTTTGAAAATTAAGATGTCCATTAGTGCGTGGGCAGGTGGGGTTTAACACGTTACAAACGCACACGAATACTTTCCACTGATACGTTTTAGTCCCTTTGTTGTAACTGTATTTGTCATTCACATAACGATAATTTCAGATTAAACAAACAATTAAAAAACTTTTAACTGCTCAAGCTTTTTATTCCTTGGATGCATTTTGTGAGCACAATTTTAAGTAAGCTAAAATTAATTTAGGAGTCACTATTTTATATTTTATTCTGTAACTTTGACATGTGTAAATGGATTTATCCCATAATCAGACAAATAAACTAAGAAAGCAATTACGCTTATCCCAAAGAAACCGTAAAGAACCATAACCTAAAATAACATAATTCATATGAAAACACTGTTGACATTTTATCATACTAGTGACGTGCAACGCTTTTTGCTTTGCCCGAACTTTATAAAACGTAATATAAAAATTGTGAATTATTTTTATTTTTAAATAAATTGAGTTTTGTAATAAGGGGTTTTTATTTAGGGTTAATCATCCCTCCAGGTTTATATATATATATATATATATATATATATATACACAGTCTGATTGATTTTACGTGTCCAAACATGTAGATATTTTATCATAAAAGATACAAAAAAGGCAAAAATACTCTACATTCAATTATTAATAATGCTACATATTCAGAAAAACAAATGACACAAAAACAAAAGAGCATCGCAAGACAAATGATTTTTTTTAAATGGAACGGGCACTCTTTTTTAATATCCTGAAAGAGGTTTAAATTCTCTTTACAAAGGTACCAAATAAGTAATTATTATTTTGGCAATTACAGTCACAATATTTCTTTAAAGTGTGTTTTCTGTATTCCTATAAATACCAACAAAAATAACAAAATTGGAACACTAGTCTTGGAAACCAAATAAAAAGCTGTAACAGATACAAACTACATCACTACATTATAACTTAGAATCACGTGAAAAAAGACAAAAACATGAATTAGATGAGATGTTCGAAGTGTCCCCCATTATTTTGAACACATAGTCGGGAGTAGTAGTGAGGCACCTTGGCCGCCATCTTGGATTTTGACGTCACAAGGATGCCCCACGTGAGGGACGCGTTTTTTCACCCATATTTTTTATGGTTTCTTTTCGGAAGTCTTTTCCAACCCCTAATTATTTTTGTTTTTACACACCCACGTGTGAGACCGTATTTTACAACCCTATGGTTTCTTTTCAACCCTAATTAAGGTCCTTTTGGTTGTATTAAGAGCAGTACAACCACTCGAGATTAGGCAATTGTGTGTATTCTTTTAATTCCTATCTACAGATTGTAACCTTACGAAATTTTATTTATACATTGGGGTTGTATTCTAATAAGGGGCTCTAATGCTAACTTATAAGACAAGTGTAGAGCTTGGCCCCTATCGTGACTCCTTGGTGCAATTGTATGTGGGTTCTAACCTAATCTTATAAGACAAGTGTAGGCCTTCGCCCCTTGTCGTTACTCTTGGTTGGAAATGGTATTTTTTTTGTAGGTTATGACTGCTAAGTTGTATTCTAATAAGGAGGTTCTTGTAAGACACGTGTATGAACTTCTGTTAGGGAATGATCTTGCGTGGGGGAATTTGAATGACAGTAAAATTTAATTATAGAACACTTATTTCTATTGTAAAATGTCATAATTAAAAAAAAACTTCAGTGAGTTATAAAAAAAATTACTGACATTCAGGTTATTCTCTAATGAAACAAAATTTTTGCATTAAGTTAATTAATTACATAATAGTTATTACAATATTGTTTTCTAAACAAATATTAAAAACTGGTTGCTTTACCTGCATTGATTGCATTGAAATATTTTATACCCATCCGACCATTAAAATGTTTGTATATTGTACGCCTTAAAATTTTTAAAGAAACTTGTTGATACGTATAGATTAGATGCGTTTTATAACTGTAATTAAAAATCTGTACCAGTACATAAAATAAATAGAAGGTTAAAAGCACACTTTCCAGCTCTGTACTTAAAGAACGTTTTGGAGAATTGGTTTACGAGTGATAGTCACTGCTTTGTGTTACTCGTCTAATCAAACTAAATCACTTTCGATGTTTTTAATTATGCATAGTTGATATATAACTGGTTCTCTATCAGTAAAAGTAATTTTTCTCAAAAGCGATTTGAAAAATATTCATATTGTACATACGGACACACAAATTGTTTTTATTAAAAAAACCTCATTAAATGTTTGGAAAGTAATAATTACATGATTAAATTCCACAATAATATGTAGTAAGAAACCAGTGTTCATGTTTACTTTAGCTAATTACTGTGTATTACGAGCACTGAACAATAATTTAACTGTCACAAACAATGCTCTAATATTGACAATTGTTTTTCATTTGTTTCAAGACTACTGTTCCAATTTTGTTGTTTTGGTTCGTATTTATAGGAATACAGAAAACAAACTTTAAAAAATATTGTGACTATAATTGCCAAAATAATAATAACTTATTTGGTACCATTGTAAAGAGAATTTAAACCTCTTTCAGAATATTAAAAGAGTGCCCGTTCCATTTAAAAAATCATTTGTCTTAGATGCTCTTTTGTTTTTGTGTAATTTGTTTTTCTGAATATGTAGCGTTATTAATAATTGAATGTAGAGTATTTTGCCTTTTTTGTATCTTTTATGATAAAATATCTATATGCTTGGACACGTAAAATCAATCAGACTGTGTGTGTGTGATATATATATATATATATATATATATATATATATATATATATATATATATATATATATATATATATATATATATATATATATATATATATTCAGAGTATTAAAACAAAGTGCCGTTCTATTTAAAAAATAATTTATCTTATGATGCTCTTTTGTTTTATGTAATTTGTTTATTTGAATATGGAGCATTATTAATAATTAAATGTAGAGTATTTTTGCTTCTTTCCCATATCTCCATTATTTAAAGAGATACAAAAAAATTAAATACAAAAGTTGTAAGATATGTTCTGGTGCATATTCCAAAAATATTTTTAATTATACAGGGTAGATCATAAAAGCTTAGAAGTAATTTTAAGTTTTTTAAATAGAAAACCCTATATATTATTACATATTTAGATTCTACATACAATTTTAGACACATTTTATGTATAATGTCCTATACCTAAGTCTAACTGTTTTGACAAATTTCAAATTTTTGTCAAAATGACGTTTGCAGGCCAAAACATAGGTGGAAATCTTTTCTAAACGAAGCCTTTATCAATTAGTTATGGTTGGTTTCCTTGGAAATGGGGACCTACTCTAATGGGCTGTATTGATATTTTGTAATACATTCATACAGGGTGATCAAAATGGACAATAAAAGTAGATTCAAAAACCTATAAGTCATATTTTTAAATTGAAACCCCTATTTTTTAATTCTATCTTATTTAGCATTAAAAATAAGGGTGACTTTGTATAGAGTTATATTCCAAAAATTTAGTTTTGAAATAATGACAATTTAAATTTTTTATTGTAAAAGGCTATACGGCTTTCAAGTTTTGTTGTTAGTTGGCCGTGACGGCGGGGCGGCGAAACAAAAAATCGAGCACTTCAGATCGAAATATTACAATTTATTGAACCCCATATAAATAATTATTTTATTAAACGAACTTAAAGTAAAGACAATATTTTTTGATTCAACAAATTATGTCCTAATTCTAATCATAAACTTAACACCTCTAATGTAACTAAACCTGTAACTAATTATACAGATAAAAGTACTAGAAAACGTCAAATACGTACTACCTAATAAGTTGTTCGAAATGTCCGCCTCTTTCTTGAATACACAATGCAATACGTCACTCAAATTCGCTGCTTAAATTTCTACACATTTCAACACTAATGTTTTGAAAACAGTTTCTAATCCTAATCTGCATGTCTTCCTTTGTTGTAGGCGGTATTTTATAAACCTGCTCTTTGACGTACCACCATATGCTAAAGTCCATTTTAGTAAGATCTGGGGATCTAGCAGGCCAAGAAACAGGTCCTCCCCTCCCAATCCAACATTCTGGATATCTAGCATTTAAAAAATTTATTATCGGACCTGTATGATGTACTGGGGCCCCATCGTGAAGAAACCATATTTCTTGTTGCGTATCCTGTGGCACTTGACGCCACAAATTAGGTAGATGGTTTTGCAGAAAGTCTAAGTATACTTCCCCTGTTACAATTACACAATTACCGACAACACCTCCCCAAGCATTTAAAGACCATCTAGTTTGAGAAGTATATCTTACAAAATGTGGATTTTCGGTAGAATAGTAATGAAAATTGTGTCTGTTTACACTTCCGTTTCTGTGAAATGTGGCCTCATCTGTAAATCAAATCAAATGAACAAAATTTCTTTGTTGGTTTATTTTGTTTTGAGCCCATTGACAAAATTCTAGTCGTCTTTGATAATCTTCAGGAACCAACTCTTGAAGTAGTTGAATGTGATAGGGGTGCATTTTTTGAGACTTCAATATCCGCTGTACCGTACGTCGTTCAACACCAACCTGCTGAGAAATGGGTCGTTGTCCAATATATGGATTTTCAGTAACTGTTAATAGTACATTTAATTGATTTTCCTCAGTCTGTGCACGTTTTCCCCTAGTATTTTTTTCATATAACACATTTCTAGTTCTTTCAAAACGCCCTTCTTTCAGGTTGCCGTCTCTCTGGAAACCGTTGTTGGTACAGTCTTCTTGCTAAGAGCGTATTCTTATCACTAGCTCCCAAAACAAAAATCATATCAACCATCTCGGCTTGCGAAACATTCATTATTTACAATTTTAATTCAAGTTTTAAATCAATTTGCTATAAAATACACTAATGCATCACACAAATTATCAACTGACAATAAATAATGACGTTTCTGATGATCTCTATTATTTTTATATGCCACGCCTCGCCGTTACGGCCAACTAACAACAAAACTTGAAAGCCGTATAGCCTTTTACAATAAAAAATGTTAAATTGTCATTATTTCAAAACTACAATTTTTGGAATATACACTCTTATATAAAGTCACCCTTATTTTTAATGCTAAATAAGAGGGGTTTCCACTTAAAAAAATGACTTTATAGGTTTTTTGAATCTACTTTTTATTGTCCATTTTGATCACCCTGTATGAATGTATTACAAAAATATCAATACAGCCCATTAGAGTAGGTCCCCATTTCCAAGGAAACCAACCATAACTAATTGATAAAGGCTTCGTTTAGAAAAGATTTCCATCTATGTTTTGGCCTGCAAACGTCATTTTGACAAAAATTTGAAATTTGTCAAAATGGTTAAACTTAGGTATAGGACATTACATAAAATGTGTCTAAAATTGTATGTAGAATCTAAATATGTAATAATATATAGGGTTTTCTATTTAAAAAAAAAATTTAAAATTACTTCTAAGCTTTTATGATCTACCCTGTACAATTAAAAATATTTTTGGAATATGCACCAGAACATATCTTACAACTTTTGTATTTAATTGTTTTTTGTGTCTCTTTAAATAAAGGAGATATGGGACTTTGTCACACTAATGCGCCATCCTGTATATATAAGCATTTAAATATATCTAGAGCCTCAAATTTGTGTCCAAAAATATGGGGTCAATAATACAATTTCCTAAAATACCGGCCGACGGATTAACTTTTTAGTGCATTATTCCAAATATTCACCTACAAAAAAATATTTCCACTAGGTATTTATTTTTCTTTCAACGCAGGAGTATATCTCAAATTAGTCAATAATACCTATAAAAATTTTATTTACAAGGTATGAGTATGTTTATGCTTCTGATTTCTATTTTCGAAATGCCTTTTATTTTCAGAAAGCTCAAGCGTAATGATTTTACGAATTTTCCTGTGATCACTGAAATGGAGTATGTGGAAAATGAATAATCCTTAACAGCTGCAATTGAAACAAACATTGATACACAATTTTAAAATAATAATATGTCAAAAGTAAGTGAATAGAAAATTAGTCGTAGATATGCTCGTTTTTATTTCAAAATGTATTATGGAATGAGTATTATATGTTCGCTCAGTAAACATACAGTATGTACATAAACATGTTTGCTTACGGATATATTGAGCTTTCACAGACGCCGGTAGTGTAATTGGTATACGATAAAGTAATTAAAATCAAGTTCATAAACAGCAAGAACACAATAAATTTTTTTAAATACAAAATTGTGATTTACAAAACATTTCATTTTAAAAATGAAAAACAAAATTTTAATTAAAGTTCAAACAAATCTAGAAACAATGTGGTATAATAAACTCATGTGCACAATATAGATCTAAAGCATACAATCAATCTTTTATATGAAGTAAACAAAGATGCCAATATTTCATTTCAATTTTAGATTACCACTTGAACAAAAGCGGAACTTTTAATAAATGGAAAAAAGCAATGATTAATTTTTCTGACGTAATATTTAGATTCGATTTAACTATTAAGGCGGTCTTTTCCTGTAAATAAGAGATACGGACCACGGAATTAAAAACTCCCAGTTTAAAGTGATTGTTTACATGTCTTTAATTTGATGACAAGGTATTTAAACGTCGTCAACATATCAAAACGGAATTATAAAATTAAAAACGTTTACCTTTGTGAAAATTTAGTGAAATTAAATTACTCATATTACTTTTCACTGTAACTAAAAGCAACTGATTTTCAACAAATTCTGCAGCGCCCGTTAGAATTTTTTACGAAAATGTTAATAAACCACCTAATTGTTAAACAAAACAATTAGCAAACGTTCATACTTTTTTTGATTAAAAAAAATTTATTTAAGATACAGATTTCCGTTAATTCACTCTACCTCAAATTTTTGTCTTAAGAGTTCCTAAAACATTTAAATTTAATTACAGTAATATCCATTGCAAATGTAACATTGAGTTCAATTCTTTATAAGTTTTTAAATCTAAATATTTGGGTTGGCGGTGTTACGTAAAATGAATATTGTACGTAATATTCTTTAATAAATAGAAAGTGTATTAACTGGATATAATCTATTATTCTAACTGGGAGGGACTATTTACACGGGAGGGGGTTACACACATTTAGCATCAAGCAGGTGTTTTAATCCTCTGGTACTTTCCCAGACATGATGTTTACCCCACCAACTAGCAATAAACCACCCTGTAAGCGAAAAGACTAAAACCAAAGTAAGACACCTGAGGTACAATTTTTTCATAAGCACATATTAATCGCTGGTACACTAATAAAGAAATGAAGTGTTGAGGGGTCCCCCTGGTTCCTATCTTAGTAAAATTGAATCTAAATTGTTGTAAGTTTTGTAAGAGAATAAATAATAAGTGAAGTTTGATGTAAACTGTTAAGATTAATTAGAATAAGACGAATTACAAAACTATACTAATGTTCGAAAATTTGAAAGTGAAAGAGAACTAAAATCAAATAAAAAAACAATTATTGAACTAATTCAAGATAAAAAAACAGACACACATAATGAAAAGGTAATTAGCGCTTGGGGACAATAAAAAATACAATTGTTTCATTATAATGGATTTGATTTAAAGCAACGAAAGTTATCATTGTAATTTTTTTAATTTCTTAAAATAGTCTTTTTTCAATTAAAAAACACAAAATAATTGTATTTTTTAGATAACGTAAATCGATGTAATAAACATTTTGTATTTTTTCAAAATTAGTAATTTTGTACACATTTCACTCTTTGGAATGAAATTAATGAAGTAATTGTATAATTTATTTCTCTCCAAATTCTTTCCTCAAACCCACTTGCGCGCCTATGAGATGATGCCTAAAGAATTAACTTAAATAAGTAAGAAAGCAAAACATGGATCGGGATTCCTTTAGGGAGCAAATTTACCAGTTTATAGATAGAAGTAGAACATATTAAGATTTTTAGCTCTGACAGTTGCACACTTCCATTCAATAATGTCATTACTATTTAAACTTTCTATAATATAGTAACCTACGTCAATTGTGAACATAGAATAACAAATTTTTCTTGATTTTGGAACCGGTAAATTGTAGAAAATATATATTAGTGATGTAGATTCAAGCTAGTAAAATTAATTTAAGTATGTATATAACATTAAACAAACAGAAAGCATCACTTGTTGCGTGCAGAATCTTACTCAGATCTGGAAATGTACAAACGCGTCGATAGGATAAAAACCCCAACGCGATTTTCTGTATAAAGCCAGAATTTTCACACATTTTCAACTGTCCATTTACACTACGTAACTGATAATAATTTAATATTATCAGTTATTCCCATAAATAAACCTAGACCTCCCCCCATCCAAATATTCGGTTCCTGCCCCTGGCTGTAGTTATTCCTTGTAGCTAATTTTACTTTTTTGAATTAATTGATCATGTAACTTTCAAAACGATATTTATTAAAAATCGCTTCCCTTAATCTCGGTTAAAGAATACAACCTTATAGCTATTCGACAGTTACAACATTTTCACACATTAACAAGCTTATTCACACGCCCACATCCACACCTGCACACGCACGCGCGCGCGTGCACGTACGCACGCACCCACACAAAACCCCCGCACACACACAAAACACACACCCACACACCCCTACACCCACCCGCCCACCCACACGCACACCATTCATCCATTTACACACCCACCCCATCACCCAACCATCCGCCCACCCACCCACCCCGCACATACACACACATACAGATACAAGTACAATTACTAACAAGCACGTCTGCATAGGCACGTACACGCGCACTCACAATCACAAACGGACACGGACACATATGCACACACGCATACATATGCACACACACGCAAACAGACGCTCATACTTACACATGCAAACACGCATGTACGCGTACGCGCTCAATCTAATACTGGCACACGCGCACTCAGGTACACATGCGCGCACACTCACGTATACATGCACTCATACGCCCACACGTGGACACACGCACGCACACATATAAGGAAGAACATACACGAACTCGCAAACGCGCGTATATACCTACGCACATGCATATACTCGCTCACATACGTATACGCACGCACACGCGCGCATATAGGCCCACTTTCGTCCCAAGGGCTATAACGTACACACACGCACACATACGCAAACAAATGTCCACACACACGCATATATTCGCGCGCACACACACATATGTACACACCATGCGCACATGTGCGCACATGCTCGCTCACTCGCGCACACACACACACATTCACACGCACCCACACGCACAAACGCACACACACGCCCACACGTGCACACACACGCACCGCACGCATGCGCGAACGCATTCGCAAACGCGCACACACGCACATGCACACACTCGCGCGCACACGAACACGCACACACATGCGTACATGCACGCATATACGCCCATATGCGCCCCAAACAAATATATATTCACCCACATATGTCCATATGTCGCACACACGCGTATATGCGCACACAAGCGTGCACACACACGCACACGTCCAGATGCACTCCCACACGCACACATGCACCAACAGGCGAGCACAAGTGTGCACATGCTCGCCCACGCGTACACACTCGCACACTCAGACGCACACACACGTCAACATGAGTCCCAGACACCAAAACCTGACCACACGAACACAAACGCGCAGTCTCGCATACATATGCACAAAAACACATACACGCACGCACATACGCACGTCCACATATGCCCACACATGTGGGCACACGGACATATGAGCACACACTTGCTTGCTCACACGCGTACACGCACGTATATGACCCATATACGCACACATATACGCTCACACGAGACGAAACGTGCCCACACACGTACTCACGCATGCATATGTACATACACACGCACGTATACATACATACATACATACATACATACATACACGCCCACACACGCATATATGCGTACACACGCTCACACACGTACACATACGCACACGAACGCATACATATGCACCCACCATACGTACACACATACACAACGACATATACCCATAAACGTACGAACGCACACGCCCACATGCGCTGACACTTGTGCACATGCTCGTACACGGGCGAACGGGCGCGTATATAAACACACGCTGACACGCGCACACAAACACGCGTATACATACACGCACGCATACGCACAGACCCGCATGCGCTCACACATGCATACACACACCCCACACGGAGGCCCGTACACGCACTCACGCACACACACAACTCATACACACGCGCGCACACACACACACACACACACACACACACACACACAGACATGCACTCACGTGTGCATATGCACACACAGAGACAACACACGATGTCACACACAAATCATGAACACTGGTTGTTGTAAAAATGCCGAAAACGTTAAAATCCGTTAAGAACGGATCGATTTTTTTACCGAAACAATACTTATGGCTTCGTGCATAAGAAAATAAAGAGTAATAAAATAGTAAACCATGTAATACGTTCAAAACTTATTAAACCGTTCCGTACATAAGGTACTTACTTCATTATCTACGTTGCAGGAACAATTTCTGTTAATAAATAATACAAAACCATTATTCAAACATTAAGGTTAGATTTCTATACAATAAGACGTCGGATGTTTTCCTCATATTTTATACTGACAGCTCTAAGGTTCTAATTATTCATCTAATAATAAAACCTCTTAACTATCTTTAGATTTACAAGTGGTTATGATAAGAGTTTATCGTGATCAGGAAACTAATCGAGGACTTATAATAAGGTTTAGTAAAATGAGGTTTTGCTTCCAGAAACTAATTATAATATAGTAAGATTGAAGTACTAATATGCAAGTAATTCGGCAAGATGTACTTTGCAAACATAGTAACTAAGAAGATAATTTGCACATATCTATGCACGTGGAATAATTACTGCAATTAAGAGACGAAAAGGAGATATTGTCGACTGCATTCACTTCGTATCTAAACTTTGTATTATTATTATTATTATCTGAACACCTTACAACATGCAGACAAACGTTACTAATTCCCATCAAACAGCAAGGAAGATTAAATTTGGAATTAATTGGCTCTTTCAACAAAACATAATGATTTCCATATCCGAACGTTGGGTATAGCGTTGATTTGCATAAAAACGAACATTACACAAACTGCTACTTTATCTCCATTTGCGTATCTATGAATTCGAAGCTGTCATATTCGGCTTTTGGCCGTAACGCACTTCAGTTCCCTTTGGAAAGGGTTTCATGACAACATAACAGAAAGCAATAACATATAAAGGGTTATTAATAACACACTAACACGGAAAGATACAAATTATATCGCATCTAAGCACCAAAACAAAATAAACATAAAATTTCATTTACCCCAATCGTCACGTAATAGTTAACAATATCAAACATACCTAACTAACGTTAAGACTTTAATTTTAATCACGATATAAATGTAATTTATGGTAGACGAAATGCATATGGTCATAGTTAACATCATCCACACACGCGAGACAAGATTTACAAAAAAAAAGTACACTATGATTTATTGTAACTTTTCTCTAGCAGGTGGAGTCATTGGCATTTTATAGTTCAAAGTGCTCGCATTTTATTTATGTACATTTTGTAAAATTTGATTGCAGTGATTATTGCTTTTCAAACGCCTTCTAAACATACTCCCGAAATCATGTTTAATTTGAATTTCAAAGATCTTTAAGATGCTTTTGCTATAAGTCTCAAGGAACTCAACAATCCTCATTTCACCCCATTTCCTCCCCATACCACTTACCTGAACTAAATTCGTAAATTCCAAAATGATCTTCACTTTGGTTGTAAAACGCTGCTTAGTTTGATACCCAACATGATATTTTAGAATATGTTGAACTCTCAACCCCTAAATTTTGTCAACTATTTTCCATCCTCGTGATACTTCATTACGGTATGCTTGGTTCAGAAATCTTAATTTGTTTCCTTGTTCATCCATCCCGTTTCTACTCGTTAGGGGATGATTTCGGAGAAAAGTCAAAACACGTTTCTTTAGTTTTTAAGGAACTTCTAAATATCAATTTTAATGTTTCTGGAATTGACAGCTTTTAAGATGTATTCACTATGATTAAACAATTCATCCCCCTTTGGAATCCGATTTTATCCCCCCGGAGGTAAAATTTGAAACAACGAAGCATGTGTCCAATCGATTATTAATGAGAATTGATTTCAGATCACCAACTGCCCTGGTTTACGAGAAAAGCTATTTTTTCAACCCCTAGGGGTTGAGTTTCAAAAAATCCTCCCTTAGTGTGCGCCTACGTGGTAAGAGGTCCATGTTATCCAAATTTGAAGTTCCAAGGCCTAACAGTTCATTGATGAGTGAGTCAGTTAGTCAGACAGTGAGTGAGTGAGGACAAACAAGGCCTTTCGTTAATATAGTTAGTAACTATTATTCGTACATACAGGGTATCCCGCTAAGGTCCGCCTCCGGCGGTATTTCAGCACCCTTTCATCGCAGATCGTTCGAAAAAAAATTGTATGATAAAAATGGCCAAGAGAAACTACTGGAAATGTGGCTTAGCACACATGATCTTATTAAAAAATGCCTTTTTACAGAAAATTTGGCGATTAGTGTATAAAATAAACATTATTAATATAAAGTTTGTAATACTTTAAAACTTTTTTGTAAGTCACAAGCTCTATGCCGCAAAATAAGGGTGGCAGTAGAGGGGAAAATGATCTGATTAATTACGCTATAACTTTAGTTTCATCAAACCGAAATTTATAAAACAGTTCTCATTTGACAAAAAAAGTTTTTTTAAGCATAACAATGTAAAAATTTATATTTTGCTTTTAAAGTCACCGCCAGACGGTGTTTTAAATAAATAGCAATTTTTTCGATTTTCTCGAAGTTTTCTAATATAACCATACCATTATTTCATCATAGTAAAAAAATACCTTCAATTTGTAAAATATTCGTGCAAAAATCAGTTCGATAACTTTATTAGTCAAAAAACTATAGCAAAATGAAAATGCAAAAACAAATATTTTATTACCTACGCATGTCTTGTTTCAATGCTTTCACAAATATTTAAAAAATGCATTTATATACAAAGATATAAAAAATATTTAAAATATATACTTTAAGTAATATTTTTACTAGTTTACAATTTATCAATTGTGAATTTGGTACTCTCTGACAGTAAACATCTAAACAAAGAGGCGCACCACGGTGTCCCAAGTACACCGTTTTCATTTCTATCGAGAATTCCTTGCAAAAAATGGCGGTGTTGTGACATCTGTTAGTAATTTTGCTAGATGTCAAACAGCACCGAACAAAGCTGGGAGAAGAAGAGCAAAACATCTGAATAAATACGCTATAATTTTTTACGTTCGTCTAGTACTTCGAGTGCGCATCGAACGGGGGCGGCGAAAGTTCTGCATAAATCACGCGACTGGTGGGGGAAGTGGTGAAAGTGTCCGACGTGTAAAAGTAGTTTGGAAACGCCATCGTACGAGACGTACCGTTTGCCGGTTTGGATTTTTACGTAATCAAAATACGTTCACTATCGAATTCGAATCGAATGACGTTTAAAGAGTATCGGACCGGATTTGAGCGAGTTACGAACTTTTTCAATGCTTTTTAAATGGGGAAAATTCACGTGTCAATAAAAATGAAAGGGGGAGGGGGTCCCTAGTCTCTTTTGATTCGTTCCGTCGAAACGAAACGCGAAAAAAAATTTCGCCAAAATCGGACCAGTAGTTCGGACGCAATGCCTTTAAAAAAAAAAAAAGTAGCCTTCAAATTTTTTCGACCAACAAAATTTCTTTTCAAATTTTCGTGCCAGATGTCCAAACCGACCGATTTTGGTGCGAAAATGAAAAAATCGACTCTGATTCATGCCAGCATTTAAATTGTTAGCATTTAAAAACTACACGACGTGTACTAACGGATCTCATCGGCTGCCATTTATTCCACTTTCGTAACATTTATAATTTTTGAGTTATACAGGAAAATTTGGAATTTTTTTTTAACCACTTCCCGTCGGCATTTTAATGTGATTTTTTCTAAATTTTTTTTCACGACGACGAGTTCCACCACCGCGTATTTTTTTTGTTTTGGAAAAAAACGCTTAGAACATGTTTTAAAAGTTTTGAAAATTCGAACCCAATTTTACGAAATTTCGAACCGTCGAAAATATTTTCGAAGTATATATCGATTCATTATAATTTGGACCACGGAAAGAAGAATCCGTCGTCAAAGTTGAAAAAAGTCGAAAATTTCGACTTCGAAATCGAGTTTTTCGTTTTTGGAACTAATACAGCTTGAATTCCGAAAAAACAAAACGAAAATGAAAAAATCAACTCTGATTCTTGCCAACGGGTACCGCCTTCGAGTTATCGCGACGTTTCGATTTTTCAAAATTCACATGAATACGCATAAGCTTTTGTATTTTTAAAGGCAGCGTTGACATTTAAAAACTACACGACGTGTACAAACGGGTTGCATCGACTGCCGTTTATTCCACTTACGTATCATTTATAATTTTTGAGTTATACAGGAAAATATGAAATCGAAAAAATTGGCAATTTTGTTTGAACCACTTCCCGTCGGAATTTTAAGATGACTTTTTCTGAATTTTTTTTCACGACGACGAGTTCTACCACCGTGTATTTTTTTGTTTTGGAAAAAACGCTTAGAACATGTTTTAAAAGTTTTGAAAATTCGAAATCGATTTTACGAAATTTCGAACCGTCGAAAATATTTTTGAACTATATATCGATTCATTATAATTTGGACCACGGAAAGAAGAATCTGTCGTCAAAATTGAAAAAAGTCGAAAATTTCGACTTCGAAATCGAGTTTTTCGTTTTTGGAACTAATACAGCTTGAATTCCGAAAAAACAAAACGGACACGAAATTTTGGTGCGAAAATGAAAAAATCAACTCTGATTCTTGCCAACGGGTACCGTCTTCGAGTTATCGCGACGTTTCGATTTTTCAAAATTCACATAAATACGCATAAGCTTTTGTATTTTTAAAGGCAGCGTTGACACTTAAAAACTACACGACGTGTACAAACGGGTTGCATCGACTGCCGTTTATTCCACTTACGTATCATTTATAATTTTTGAGTTATACAGGAAAATATGAAATCGAAAAAATTGGCAATTTTGTTTGAACCACTTCCCGTCGGAATTTTAACCTGACTTTTTCTGAATTTTTTTCACGGCGACGAGTTCTACCACCGCGTATTTCTTTGTTTTGGAAAAAAACGCTTAGAACATGTTTTAAAAGTTTTGAAAATTCGAACCCGAAATTACGAAATTTCGAACCGTCCCAAATATTTTCGAACTATATATCGATTCATTATAATTTGGACCACGGAAAGAGGAATCCGCCGTCAAAATTGAAAAAAGTCGAAAATTTCGACTTCGAAATCGAGTTTTTCGATTTTCGAACATATACAGCTTGAATTCCGAAAAAACAAAAAAGACACGAAATTTTGTGGTCGCCGAGATAAGTATCACGGATTTTTATAGTATAGTATAGTAATAAAAATATCCTTTTTAAATTCTTTAAATCTAATCTCCAATAATCAACACGGTTTCTGTAAGAACCGGTCAACAGAAACTCGTTAAAATTAAATAAATCCAAAACGAATTACATATATTTTCACTCAAAACAAAGCGAAGACTTTTTCGAAGAAAATATAATTATTGATAATGGAAAATTGGAACAAAAATACGTTACAACATATTTATACATCAAATATTCCAATTTAAGAAGGAAATAAAACAGCTTTTGTATAAGTTATCTTGTTCTTGTGGAAAAGTATACATTGGCACCACAAAACGTATCTTTGATACAAGGCGTAAAGAACACATGAGGTTTTGTAGATTAGGTGAACCAGAGAAATCTGCGGTAGATGAGCATTCTTTAACCCTCCTACTGTGTTAACATATTGGTTTCATTTAGTGTGTTCAGCTCATTATGACCCCGAAGCCTATAGTTGGTGTTTTATTGTCGTTAAATTGGTATAACAGTAAATAATAATAAGAAATAAGATTTATTACGTTATTTTATTTTTATTACATATTGTTATAAATGTTATGTAAAGAACATCTGAAACACGTAGTAATTAAGTAAGTATATACATTTATTTGTTACAGTCTTGACAGTAGTAATATACATGAGCTTTACATAGGTATTTTCAGCAATTACAACATACCATATTAGTTTTATTATCATTTGAAGAGGGGCAAGAATTACATCTTTTACGCATGGTTGTGGTTGACTGTTCCCTTACTTCGGCATTACTAGTTGAAGAACGTGACTTTATAACCATTTCAGCTGCAGGAATACTTCGAGGGAGATGTTTCCTTTCTTGGAATAATGGAGTGATCAAGGAATTGCCCAGTTCTTCGAGAAATAGTCGCCGTTTTGTAAGTTTTCCAGCATTTCAGGTTGGAGTTACTTCAAACCACAGAACATAAGCGTTGTAAACTGAAACGTCCATAATATTGTAAAATACAGTCATTGGCCATCTTTTAGTTTGCCGTCTGCACGTGTATGTTATTATTAACTTTTCTAAAGTGTCTACAGCACCTTTAGTTTTGTTGTAATCTAAAATCATAAACGGCTTTTTATGATCTTGATTACACACTCCGTTATCGTGGTGCATGGTGCACATGAGCGTAATATTTTTATTCCGTTTGGGAATATAGGAAATATATCGACTGGTCCTTGATAAAAGAGAAATTGTGAAGAAAGAACTTCTTTCCTGTTGCAGACCAATGCGGCTGGAAATTCAGGCTTATTTTTGCGAATACTGCCAAGCACGGTTATTTTTATTTTCAATAGCATCTGCCCCAGATCGTACGAGGTCAAAAAATTATCACACGTTACGTTGTGACCTTTTAGAGCATAAGTAGGATCTACCTTGACCTCTCTCTGAAGGTTCACCTTCTTTTTTTCCGATGTAAACGCAGTTACAGAATCGCATAAAGTTTTATGGTCAAAGCGAATTATTCGTGCAATTACGTGAAATCATTGTAGGGAGATAGTTGCTCTGAATATTGGATGACCTACATTTCCATCCGACAGACTGGCTGTTGCCTCTCCATGAGATTCATACACTCCAGCTAGAAACAGTATGCCAAAATATGCTTCTAGTTCAACTAATATTAGTTCTTGAAAAATGTTGCCACAAAGTCTTTTGTCTTCTAAATTTGCCATTTTCAAAATTAGGTTTACAATTTTGGGTGTAAAATATAAGAATTACGCGGATTTTATATCAATTATTCGCGACGTAGCATACCTTGTTGGTCCAGGAATGAACGAAATAATATTTGCTGCTGATACCCTTCCCGATTGATGTGTTTTTTCAGTCCATACTATATTGTCATCTTTTGAAGTTACGGTATTATCCGTATCAGCTTCATCTGGAATCGTAGCTTCCACTTCATCATCCGATTCGCTATTATATATCTAGGTTTCAGACAAATGGTATTCTTCTTCAGAAGCATTAGAATCACTATCAGAAAAACACAAAAGTTTCACAAGTTCACTATTCGTAAGCACTTTCTCACTACACATTTTCAATAATAAGTTTCAATTGTTAGGTAATTCTTATTAGAGTATAGGATCAAGTTTGATATTTACTACGAAACTAACACACAGATGCTCACTGGCTGCATTTATACGCGGAGCCACAGACAAGTCTCAAGAGGAATAAACTTGTTTTCCACAAGTAACGCATGCAATATGTGCAATAATGTGGCAATATTATGTAAGTTATTTATATTTATGAAAATAAACAAAACTAATAAAACACTAGTATATTCGTCTATGATAATAATCTGCTTTTTGTTCTTCTAATTTGGACCACACAAATCACTGGATCATATAGACCCAAACACAGTGAGTGCAACAAATGCATTAAAAAAAAATCAAACTAGGTACACCGTTATTAGATTAATGAAATAAAAGTCAAACAGTGGCAACGAAATATTTAAATAAATTAACGAATTATGCACATTAGAAAAACGCGATTAGGTAGGATAAGTAGTTTACATCATGACATTCAATTCGATAATATGGAAATATAGTCACGACAAACTCATTATTATGTTCGTTTACAACGTGAAGCTATCGAGATATATAAACATCATAATAACTTTAATAGGTAAGAACAAAATCTCCCTTTAAATAGATTTTGTCATCTTAAAAGTAGTAATGCGGCACCTCACCTTTCACTTTTTGACGTCATTTGACCTTGGGATTCCCCACGGTCGCCCACGTGTGAGACCGGATTTTCTACCCCTATGGTTTCTTTTCGAAGGCCCTTTTCATCCCTAATTATTTTTGTTTTTACTCGCTTACTTGAGGGGTGTATTTTTTCACCCCTGATTTTATGGGTGCCCTCGTGTGAGCTCGTATTTTTCACCCCTATGGTTTCTTTTCGAAGGCCCTTTTCATCCCTAATTATTTTTGTTTTTACTCGCTTACTTGAGGCGTGTATTTTTTTCACCCCTTATTTTATGGCCGCCCACGTGTGAGCTCGTATTTTTCACCCCTATGGTTTCTTTTCGGAGGCCCTTGATGGTCAACTTCAACCCTAATTAAGGTCCTTTTGGTCATATCAAGAGCAGTACAACCCCTGGAGGTTAGGCAATTGCAAGTGTTCTGATTGAAAAAGATTTTTTATTTAAGCTGTGTTTATTAATATGTATTAGGACCCATTTTTATTTTATCAAATGAGATTGCATAATTGTATTTCTTTTAATTGCTATCTACAGATTGTAACCTTACGAAATTTTATATATACATTGGGTTGTATTCTAATAATTAAATTTCACTGTCATTTTAAATTAATCTCAACACGCAATGCAAAAAATTATTTAGAAGTTAATTACACGACACACTAATCAGAATATTGTTTTTTTAAACGAATATTAAGACTGGTTGCTTACCTTTGAAATATCTTTAATCACCATATTCTAGTTAAAATTGTTATATATACACAGGTCTTCGGTTACTTCTGCTGCACGTATAGGCACGCTAATACCACTTTCTATGTTTTGACTTATGTTTAATTGATATAAAACTGGTTATCGGGTAAAAGGAATTTTTGGAATGTAAATAAAATATTATATGCTGCACATACACACAAAATTGTTTTATAGAAAACGAATTCATTATAAAATCCTCATTAAAACATAACATAGAGTTAATTACAGTTGGTGTAATTATATAATACCAATATTAAGTAGCATACTTTGTTTAATAATAAATGCTAAAATTAATAAATTTTTATAAAACGATTAAAAGAAAGAAAAAAACAGTAGGTATTACGTAATCAGAACACGTGCAATTGCCTAACCTCCAGGGGTTGTACTGCTCTTAATATGACCAAAAGGACCTTAATTAAGGTTGAAGATGACCATCAAGGGGCTGAAAAAGGCCTCCGAAGAAGAAACCATAAGGGTGAAAAATACGAGCTCACACTGTATAAAATAAGGGTGAAAAATACACCTCAAGTAAGCGAGTAAACAAAAATAATTAGGGATGAAAAGGGCCTTCGAAAAGAAACCATAGGGGTGGAAAATACGGTCTCACACGTGGACGACCGTGGGGAATCCCAAGGTCAAATGACGTCAAAAAGTGAAAGTTGAGGTGCCGCATTACTACTCTTATAATTAAAAAGAGGCAGAATGATACGTCTTAATTTTAGCTTTTGGTCTGTCTACGTTTTTTGATGTTTTTTCCTAGACCTTGAAGTACATTTTTTACCAATTGTATGTTATCACAGCACTATAGTAATTTAACTAATGTAGTTTTAAACGTAATACATTGTGTTTTCACTGTAAAATAACACTTACAATTATTAACAAAGTTATTTCTTATTAGCTTAGATATTAGTTAGATTTGACTAGATTGTGAATGCTTTTATTAATTTCAAATTAAAGTTTTTCACAACTTCACACTTCATCATAATTTGATTGAATTCTGTTAAATTTGCTTTTCGATTATGATATCGTTCACTGTTAACCTTGGACCGTTAGAGGGTGCCCTGATTTGTCATCTTCAAGGCAGCTTAACAATATTTAATTTATTAAGGACCTAGTTAATCTTTACTAAAATTGTATTTCATAATTGCCTTTATGCGTTAATCAAACTGTTATATTGATAGCAGGCTTATGTTCGCGTTTTCACTTTTTCATATTTCATAATTTTGTTCTAAGACCTTAGATAACTCTAAAAGAAAACGATAACTGTGTTATTGAAATACATAGAATTATATAAATATAAAAATACACTATTTAAACCCAGAAGATAAGTATTTCAATTATGTGTAATAATGGTGAAGGTTTACTGTTTCATATGAGATGACTAAACTTTTTATTCCGATAGTGGTTCAGTACGGTTATCTGAATGTGTCTTGAATATAATTGAATATTGTCATACTTCTATATAAGAAAATGGCGGTAAAGCAGAAAATCGAAAATGAAGCAGGAAACAGAATTTTTATTTAACGGCCTACATTCAGCTTTAGTGAAGGGTCCAGCTAAACGAACATAAAAATTGATTTACGTTCTGAAATACAAGCAAATAAGTAGCCTAAAGAACATAAAAATTGCGTAGAAAACATACAACAAATGGCTTTAAGAATTACGATCAACAAGAAAAATCGTTCATCATTATATCTGGCAACGTTTAGAAAGTTTTTATTAAGTGCTCGAATTTAGATTTTCAAACAAGCATAAACAACTTCAGATTTGTTATTAGTTTGAAAAAGAAAAATTTTTATATTTGAGAAAATATCACAAAGACAGTCATAACAGAATTAAAATCCCCCTCAAAAAAACACAAGCATAAAAAGGTAAACTGAGCATCCTTAATTTGGAACGCAATTATAATTAAACGTCTACGCTTTAAGCTTAAAAAAGTGTTTTCATTGTGCTTTTCAAAGACAAAAGAAAGACGTGGAAATTGTGATTATAATAATTATTAACTGTATTTTAGTTTTCGATTTAAATCAACGTTCGATTTTGTCGAAATGAGCGCACTAAAAGTTAGAATGGAATTAACCTTTAATTAGTATTGAAATTGTTTCATTAAAATACTTATATAAACAATTTCTAAGGGATAATTCATCATGCTGTCGTTACTCATTTACGTGAGCGTTGTACGAACCAATATCACTTTAGTCTGCTGCCAATTACCACGATCTTGAAATAAATTACGATAGTACGTTAACCACATAATCCTGTACAAAGAAACTCAATGAACGGGAAGAAATTTTAACTACATATAATCACTCTTGATTCAGAAAATCAGTCCTAACTCGTGACGTTTACAGGTTTAAACACCCTCATAAACTTTCGAGTTCGTGGGTAGGAATAATCAGGGAAGGGATCAGAATATATTTCCTTCATAATCACTATTACAGCACTGTTTTAGTACTCTACAACCCTTTCTTGTATACAAAATACCAAGAGGTTCCGAATGTCGTACAATTCGATTTATTATTCATAGCAGCGTTTCTCAAACTGTGACTCCAATTCTATAATGGGTTTTCATAACATGTCGCATTAAATTGTTTACAGCCCTTTGGGTAGAAATAAAAAAACAACCGCTGACGTATGGCGAAAATACGGAAGCAAATGCTTATATTGACAAAAAACAATATGTTATAAAAATCGAACACTACCTAAGATAAAGGAAATCTGTTACAAGTGTTAAAATACTCACTGACTAATTTATTCAAGATGGAGTACTCTTCAGTTAGTGTTAATGTATTAGTCGCGCGTACTCTTGAAGGCTTAGTATCGAAAAACAACTAGTTCCTGTCCATATTATCAATAAAAGTATAAACTGGCATCCAAGTTAAAAACAGATTTATTTAAATTTATATTGTTTAACAACCGTTACACATGCGACTGACGGTACGAAACATACGTTAGTTCCATTGCATCAATTGGTCGTTTTCACATGTACGGGGTGGTTTTCTTTCGTTAATATTATAGGGTATAGGCTAAACGGTAAGAGATACAAAAAACTAAGATACGTGCCCCGTTCTCTTTTTTAGTGTTTAGTTTAATGGCGCAATCGGATCTACGCTAACTAAATTGGTTTCGAAGATACAGAGTGATTCTCAATATCTGCTGGTTTTTATTATCTCTTATGACTCGGTTATTTATGGAGATAAAAAAAAGCTTTGGATACGAAAGTTTTATGACCTTTTACGTTGAATCCAGTGGCGTTGTTAAAAAAATATAGATGTTTGATTTTTGAGATATTATCAAAAGTAGCATTTTCTTAAATGAGACACCTGTATCTGATAATCTCAAAAATTGCATTTTTCTTGAGATTGCAACAATATATAACACTTAATATTTTGCATTGTCCTAAATAGCTAAAATACTAAAAAAAACATTTTTTTATTGTTCGAATATCTCGGTCTTAAAATCCCCATCCACTCGTATAAATAAAGTCGAATTTCGTTTAACCTTCCGTCGGGCGCAATGCAAATCCTAACACGATCGCGCAATTCATCTGACAGATGTATACAATTAATTTTTGTAAAACGTTTCAACAACTTTTCACTTATATTTGCGTTATATGCTTTCAGATAACGTTTTAATATTCATCTTGACAGATTTATGTTACAATTAATGTCAGGTTGCGTTGACGCACCCTGTATGTAGAACGTTATCAATAACGTGTATTCACGTGTATTTAGTACGAGTTATTGATGCTTTCAGATAACGTTTTAAAAAATTTTTTGCAGTATTATGCATAATGTATGTGGGTTGTATGATACGCACACTGTATGTAAATGTTAGGAGATAACGTGTAATTCAGTATGTTAGAGTACGATGTATTTGAAGTGTTGATACGAGAAAATTGTGTTTGTGATATGCATAATAGATTCTGATGAATACGCCACTGGAAATGTGAAGGAGAAATATAATGTCAGTATGTAGATACGTGTATTTGAATGTTATAGAGACATTGGTGTTGGAATAAATAGATTCTGCTATGATAAATGTGAAGTGGAATGTTGACGTTGTGATAAAATGGATGTAGATTTTGGTCAGAAGATGTGAAGTATAAGTGTAGAATGTTTTAGAAAATATGTAGAGAAAGATTGGGTGTATTTAATTGTTATTTTAGAAAGTTTTCGTAATGTTGTGCAATAAGTTTTGAGAATACATGTATGTATATGGGATTTGAGACCTTAGACGGTACTTATTTTTGCAAATGTTGCGGAAGGAGATCGAGCGCATGTGGAGATAACGTTGAAAGTTGTGTAATGGTCCAGAGTGGCCACTGAATGAATGTGATGGACGAAATGGCTTCTTCATAAAGTATTGTAAAATTTGTAAGTAAAACAAATATGGCGATGTATTGTAGTTATGAGCGTGTTGTACAGATGGTAGTAACAGTCGGGACTATGAAATTTTGAATGAATACTATTGGAGAATATAGCGCGGAAGGAAGACATGTTTAAAGATGGATGGCTGAAGGTATAAATAGGAAAGTCAGAGATTGACGTGGGTCAGTTAGCTTTTTCGTTTTTGGCTGTTGCTTGTGGTGAATGTTGGGGAGACGCGCGCGAGGTGTAGTGTGACTTAGAATGGGTTAAGTTGGAGTTATATTTGTGAATAATATTGAAGGCAGTCATTGTTTAAACAACTGCGTAACCCGAAAGGGGATGAATCGTATAAGACATTCATAAATAAAACAATTAATAAAATTGAGATTGAAGATAAAATTAGTTTGCTTATTTTCAAGAAAGTAAAAAGTGCATAAGCAGATTTATAAAAGATAACAGTTATTACGTCAGTGTTAAGTGCGGCGCGTGTTCTTGTACCGATATTTAGTTAAAATTATTTATGGGACCACCTTTAAGTAAACGAAATTTTTGGTAGTAAATTAAGCCAATGTTAAGGTAATTTTATGTGACATTAAAAGTTTATTTGTGTAAGGAAGGACTAAACTTTCCTAAAGGTTGCTAGAAATTTTAAGAGGCAACCAAACGTGTGCAGATTATTACGTGTTATTGGACTATTTGTGAGTACAGAAAGGAATAAGTGTTTGTGAAATTGTGAAGCACTGGTTATGTGCCTTCATGCAATTTAAGGATTACAAATGGACTACAAATAATTGATTTACGGGAAGAAAGAAAAGCGTAGGATAAATGGACAATTTTAAGTAAGGATTATATTTAAGTACTTTGAAAATTTAGTAAAACAGGATTATCTTTTTGTTTAGTTCATTTGCGTAATGTTGGGTAATTATTAATTAGTTTAGAAGCGAAAGGATAATCGTTCTCGAATTATGTTGTTTTGGGTTGTATAGTAGTAAGAATTTTTGCAGAAAGTTATATTGACAGTGACGTGTGGTTTTGATTTTCAACCACGCTGTAGTGGTATATGTAAATATATTTGTGTTTGTTTCTTTGTCATTTGTTTATTATTTTATGCAGGACAATATATATTTATCGTTAAATTTTTTTATTCTGTTGTTTATTTAGCCAGTTATGAGACATATTTGTGACGATTACTTAATTGGTGACCTAGTAGTTTTTGACAAGTTAAGTGTAGACTTTGCATATTTTGGATTTTTAAGATTAATGAACAACCTGAAAGGTTATATTTGCCAGGTTGATTGCAAAAATTTTCATGTTAGTTTCATTAGCGCAGTACACTAATGTGACGAATCAGCTGTTAATTGAAATTTCATTAAGTATAACAAAAAGTTGATGTTTTGAGAACTTACACATATTTACGAATGTCAATACGATTCAGAAGTGTTATAAAAATCAAATTAAATTTAAAAGATATCGTTCATGTTAGGAATTTTAAAAATTAATTACCGATCATTGATGAAGAATATTTTATTCATTAGTAAGTAGAAAATATAACTGTTGGTTACGTGAATGCAGTTGAATTTGAGTGATAAATTTTATTTTTGAAGTTTTGGTATACGAGGTGTATTCAAACAGTTTTTAATAACCTGGGTAGTACTAAATATATTTGAGTTTGAGTTGAATTGTATTGGACGAGTGTTTGTTTTAGAACCCTCGTATGAGAGTTTACTGAGTAAGCACAATCCTACTTTCCACAATCAAGTAGGGTTAATTAACACCCAGCTTAAGACAATTATTTTAGCAAAGTTTCGATTGTGGTGGCGCCTAGAGACATATTTTCCCGGACTGAGCTGTTTGAGTATCGGTGAAAGGTGTTTGAGCGTATTAATCATTCATTTTACATATTATTTCGACCACGCCCATCTCCCTGTTAGCTGGCTTGGCAACCCGCTTACATTAGTAAGCATACACGACGCCTAGTGCGGTTTGGACGTGTAACAATTTGAAAAAATCCTCAAATTGTTCCAAAAAAAACTTTTCTCAAAAACATAACTCAAAATTCACTTTAACTTTATAAAACAAGTCCACATAATCATAAAAATCAAAAAATAAAAATAATGAAAAGTTATTCATGAGCTAGGTTGAGACACTATAAAAGCTGAATCATAACATTTTTCATACATCATCTTGGCATGCTCCAAACAGAATACTTCAACGTTACATTTCAGACATTTATATTTTTTCATTTGACGACATTTGGAACACCTCTTTCTCTGTCCGTCGTGGCATGCAGGTGCAGGCATATCCTGACGTTATGAGGTAGGCTGGAACTCACGTAGTTCGTTTTGCAATTTAATAGGCATTCCCCTTGTTTGGAGTTGTTACAAACACAGCTCGTTGCATAGATCTTTTAAAACAACCTCGCCTTATGCTGGTGTTTGAATTAGTGGTGCAACGAAAGCCACCATTGGCCATCTTCGTACATTTCTAGCACAAAATTTGTCAACTACATCGACTCCAGATTTGGTGGTGTTATAATCCAAAATCATTTGTGGTTTTCGTGTGACTGCATCAACTGGGTCGTCATCGTGCATGCTTGAAATTAGAAGCACATTTCTCCCTTTTTTCGGCACAAATGACACAAGTGAGCAGTTCTTTGTAAAACCGAAATGACTACTATTTGCAGCCCTAGGTTTTATGTTCACAAATTTAGGAGTGAGTTGGTGTTTGTTATTTCGCAAGGTTCCCAACAATGACAACTTTTTTGCTTTGAGAGCCTGCACTAATTCGTAACTTTTCAAGTTCCTTACCAAATGAAAAAATTGTACACCAACACCATCTTCTCCCCATAACTCTTCTAACTACTGCCTATTGCTCCTTAGAACGCCTACAAGATAGAGCAAGCCAATAAAACTGCGAAATTCAATCAAATCAGTACGTTTTGCATCCCTTTCTGTTGAATAGTTTTCTTTTATCTTCTCAATGTATATATTTGTATACTTTACGATCAAATCAATTACGTCATTCGAAAAAAAGATTATTCCAGCATTCATTTGGGGACCTTGAATTCGCAACAAAAGATTATGTGCTCTCCTTCTGATTCTAGCTGAAGGCTTTACTTTTGACCATTTAGTTCCATCCTTACCTACATAAAATTCTTGACCCGCCGTTTCGTCTTCATCAGAGCTGTCACCGTCTTGGTCAGTATTAGAATCCTCTTCTCTTTCTTCTACATTTTCTTCAGTATCAGTGTCGGACTCGTCATCTCCATTGTTCTCATTAGCCAATATTTAAATTTCCACCAAGTCTGCAGGGTTCCGCAGGCCAAACTTTTGAGGAGGAGGTTCTTTTGATGTTGAAGCCATTGGGGTAGTAGACTGCTTTGATAAAGAAGTAATTCCTTTCAGAAAAATAAAAATAAAATAATCGTATTACACGAACGGGCGCAATAATCTGACAGATTATTATTTGTATCTCACAGTAGATAAAGGTCAATATCACTAAATTAGGGACTAGAACTTGTTTCACATGCTGTTTTAGGTTTAAAAAGAGAAATACAAACAAAAAAAAGTGAAAATTCGAAAATCAAAAATACTTACACGATCGGGCGCAATTCATCTGAGAGATTAATGCACCCCTCACGACACTCAGCGAAGTACTGGAGAAAAATCGAAAACGATCTTTTGTAAGCGGGAGGGAGACAGGAAGCTACTAGGAGACTCACTCCATTCCCCTCCGATCTCTCTGATTGGTGCAAAAAAAACTCGTGACTTCATCACACAGATTAGTTGCGCCCGACGTAAGGTTAAGGTCTGTTCACACTTATTCTGGCATTTTGAGTCCAACGAGTGTGGGTAGTCATATGATAAAAATATATTGGACAACTGTAAACGATTATCAGAACCGAGACCGGGTCAACAAAATTTCGTTTTGGATCTGTTTTACAAATTAATTATATCAATAATTTTCAATAAGAAACTTATTAGCTAGCAGTAGGCAGTGCCGAATGAAATGCGAAGAGTTTTGATTTTTTTAAATAAAAATTAATTTACTGGTACTTTCATGGTATATTACAACTCTAATAAGTAAAAAAAAATTAAATTAGATTTTTTTGCTACATACAAACTAAAAAAAAATGCCGTTGCCATGTGGCGACGTCAGTCCTTTGCACTATCTAAATAATGAATTACATTTATTTCGAATGAAAGTCAACATTACAGTTTATTACCATGTAAGAACTGCAATCTTCAATATATAGGCGAAACTTCACAAAAACTATGCAAAAGATTGTATCAACATAAATATGATTGCAGAATAAAGCCAGATTCGTCAGCACTTACCACACATTGTAACACAAGCAACCACAATATGGACTTCTCAGAAGTTAAAATTATAGCTAATGAAAGAAATGATGAAAGAAGAAAGTTTTTAGAAATGTGCCATATAAAAACAAACAATCAAGCAATGAATTTTAGAAGTGATGTTAATAATCTTAGCAATATTTACATTTCTCTTTTAAAATTCTTTAAATAAGTTTATTTAGTAGTATTTAGTTTATACAATTATGACCATTAATTCTTAAGTTTAACTTTTAAATTCAAATTATAGTTTTATTGATAAATATTTGGATTATAAGTTTATTATTAAATCTAGTTAGTTTTATTGTAATTCAGTCATATTGACAAGAACAATTTTAGTATTAGCTTCTATTTATTGGTTCCATACCCTTAAATATTGTTAGTTATTTTAGTTTATTTAATAACGTACTTATAAATATTGTTCTAGTTGCCCTGATGAAGTGTTAATTCAACACGAAATATATTGCCTTAAAATATAATGGGAATTTTCTCTTAACGTTATACCGATACAACTGAAAGTAAACATTCCATACTTATAATATTACAGTTTATACATAAACCAACGTTACACTTTAGACATTTTGTTCTCATTATTGAGCTGCATGATTGTCCGGCACATCGTATTTTCTTATTAACTCTATTAGAAGACTTGGATGATTTGCTACTTGACGGACGACCAGTCGCTTTAGGTGGATTTTTGAATTTGGTAAGGTAAGTCTCAACAATATCTCGTGTAAATTGTAAATGTGAACATTTATTGCCTACTTTTTTATGAAGAATCCAAGCATTTTGGATAACCGCGCCAACTAACCATGACAAGATACACCACCTTGATATGTTTTCGTCCATCAAGCCTGCCCCTCCCATAGCTGAATTGTATTTTCCAATTGCGTGAGGTCTTGAAACTTCTACTATTCTCTTCTCCTTTTGCGAAAATCGTTTAACTGTGCTTTGGGGCTCCGCACCATAATTTGTAGAAGCTACAGTTACAACGTTATTGTCAAACCATCTTATTAACAGTATGCCATTTTCCCTGTCAATGACTGAATCATTGGAGCCTCTTGGTCTATCTTGTAAGACCGATTTTGTTGCTAATGGAAGCATTTCTGCCTCTAAATTCATTTAATTTTTCCTTAGGAACACGTGGAATAGGATTGTTTCGTATAGTACCAACAGTGTCAAAACCTTTGCTTTTCAAATATTTTAGCAATGTAAAACTGGTAAACAAATTATCCATGCAGAAGCTATATGGCAGAGACTTTTTTTCCAACGGAAATTGATCGAGCATACTTACAAATGGAGCTGAGCTTTTGCCGAATAAATGTTCATATTCTTCATTAGCCTGTGGATCGGTACCCTGGTAAATTGTAAAATTTATCAAATAGCCTGTGGCTGTATTGACACACCAAGCTTTATATCCGAAGCGAAATGGTTTATTTTTGATAAACTGCTTGCATGGATGTCGTCCGAAGTATCTGATCATGGACTCGTCATAGTTGATTTCTTCTTCAGGTATATAGTGAAATAAAAACTTTTGCTGAATTTTTTCAATCAGTGGTGTTAGTTTAGTCATTTTATCTTTTTTGTTTAAAAAATTATTATCCGCACAATGTAGGCATCTAAAAATAGTTAGAAATCTATCTCTTCTCGTAGAGTCTGCAATCCTGTGATTTTTCATGTCCTCTTTTTGATCCCAATAAAACTTCTTCCCAGGAAGCGTATTATAGCCACTGTTGATGAGTATTGCAAAAAAACACCTCATTTAATTAGTAGTAACAAGAGGATTCGGCAAATTTTTATATAACGCATATTTATTTGATTCCATCACTAAGAAATCAATTTATGTTATTGTCGAAAAATTGTTTTGAAAATAGTCTTTATATATGTCGTCAGTGTAACAGGGGAATGTCTTTTGTTTTTGCTGAAAGTATGCTTTTATCCAATCAACCTGCTTATAATCAATTTTTTTAAATTGCGACTCTGCCGACTCTGCAACCACCATCTCGATATTTTCTGGCATTTCAGTATCCTCATCTTCCTCCTCCTCATCTTCCTGGTCTATTTGACGAATCTGTAATTCAGCAGGAGCACGCAGTTGAGCTCCTGATAAATGATCAACATTGCCTCCCTCATCTTCGTTACCGGAATCTTCGTCCGTAAGTTCTGATACATCAGGCGGTTCAATATATATGTTTTCTACGTCCAAATTATCATTATAAGCAATTTGTACGGCTTCTTCGAGTGTCAAACCATCTCTAAAAAAAATACAAAAGTTATAGTAGGGTTTCTGATAGTATAAGGGACTGACGTTGCCATATGGCAACAGCAAACTTCCGACGTCTGTAATATACAATATGAATTTTTGTTTTAACAAATCATGATTACAAATGTTCCTCACAACAGTCCTAAATATATTTAACACAACTACAGTACAAAGAAATACTTAGAAATAGTTATAAAAGTACTTACATAAACCGGATGTCCATTTTTTCACGATACCACTGTACAACTTGTCTTAACTTATCCACCGTGCACACGTGCAATCAAAATAAAACTGATCATAATAAACATGTGACAGCGAATCATAATAAACATTCAGAAAGCGAATTGTTGCGCCATCAGTCTAAAATTTTATAAAGCAACGTCACAACGGGATCGGTAAATGGATTAAAACTGTTGCCATATGGCAACGTTAGTCTCTGATGGGTTAATTGCTGAGGATCGTTTTTAGCCGACAGATCACACTGCGTCAAAAGAGTCAATACTGTAATTTGGTTATCGAAGCCACTTATAATTTATAAATAACTGATTTAGTCATAAATAAATACACTGTATTGGAAGTTAAAAATGAGATTTATTATTAGTTAATAATGTAACCGCTTTTAAAAATCTCAGTTTACAGTTTGTCAATATATATATATATATATATATATATATATATATATATATATATTAAATATAATAATTCTTTACAATGTTATAAAGTAACTAAGATTCTAATTTTTGCTTTAAATTCAAATATTGGATAAATAATTAAAAGTCATCACCTTCACTTTCACTATTATCTTCACTCGACTATCTATATCTATACTAGAGATTTTACCATTCCCTCAGCTCTTTTTTGAACGTCCCACACATGGCTCCTTTCCTTTTAAGTATGTAAAATACACTTTTGCCACAGTTCTCCAGTTACTTGGTTTAATAAATCCTTCCATAGCGATAAAACATGTTCGTCCCTGAAGCCCTCTCTTCCAACGTTTTTGTTGTAATACTGTTTACAATTTGCCCATAATCAACTCGATAGGGTTGAATTGGCAATGATACGGAGGTAAACGTAAAATTTGATGTCCTCATTGATGAGCGATTTCATCAATTGCATATATTTTTGGAACTTGTAAATCCTTGGCAATTTGTAATAATTCCACATTCAGCATATCATTCGAATGAGGAATGTTGTGTTTTCTTAAAAATTGAAGATCTTCTTTCTTCCTACTACTTGAAGGTAATTTTTCTACTAATGTAGAATGATAACTGGCATTGTCAAGAATTATCAAACTTGGTTTTTCTAAATTTGGTAAAAGCTGTTCTTGAAACCATTTTTGAAATAAATCAGCGTTCATATTATCGTGGTAGTCTGCTGTCTTACTTTTACTGGAAAATACCAATGATGAATTAGGTATAAAACCATCCTTGTTGCCAGCACTCAGTACGATAAAACTAAAATTTGTTCGGTTAAACATATTTTTAACAAATCGGACTATTTTAATTACCGTTTCCCTTCTCCTAGCGGTTTGTTTTTTGTGCTTTTCAAATCATTATCATGCCATGATTTTCGAACGCTTCCTCGACTAAAAATCCACGTCTCATCCAAAAAGACAGGATCGTGTAACTAATTTCACAACTTTTATTAGCAAAATATTTTCACAAAAAATATGAACCTGCTTGATTAAACGCCTTCTTCCATCGTCAACTTTGAATTCAAAACCAATTTTGTGTAACAATTGTTTCAAACTCGTTTTACTGAAGGTAAATATTTTATCTTCTTTAAGTTCAGTTTGGAGTTTTTCGATAGTAATACGTGAGCCTAAAATTAAACAGTGATTAACTCCATTTCAACAATAATTTCTGAATTATTTACCAATTGCATGCATGGTGTAAATTTTTCGTTTCAAAACGTCTTTCACGTATTCGTCGACATTCTCGGAAATGCCGCATGCGAGAGCAACATAATATTACATAAATATAAATTTAAATAGTGAAAATTATTAGCGTACCTAGATAATGAAAGTTAAAGGTAAACTTGGCCCCCGTTATCGCGAAATAATGCAGTATATTCATTAACATAATTTGAGTTTGGCTTTTCAAAGATTTATCTTTTAATGACATCATTATTTGCTGCAAAATAAATAAACGCATTCAATCAATTGGAAATACATTTTGCATTATAAACTTACCTCGTAATAGTGAATATTAATAATAATAGTTTTGAAAAAAGCTGTTGTTTACAAATGCAATGAGAACTAATAAATTACGAAGCGAAAGATAAATTATTATAACTACAAAACACGATGCGATTATACGAAACGAAATACGAAGAATAATTTGAGGTTAAATAACCAAGAAGACATCTGACAGCGTCATGCACTTTGACTTTAAAATCGACATACGTTTTAAGTCCTGCATTTAAAATATATAGTAGACGCATAAATTATAACCTGTCTTTCTTTAAGTGGGAACTTCGCACTAAGATAAAGGGAAACATGCATTTCACAGTAATAATTATATCCCCATTCTCGAGTCCGGCGCTACTATATCTACTTAAATGGGATACACGTAGCTCGTTACGAATGTTATTGTTTTATCAGATTTTCTTCGAATATGTTTGTTTAGAAATATTAGTTTTCATATTTTTGAGTCTTGCCAAGGAACTCTTCCAGATGGGCTGGTGAAGTAGTTTGCAAATTCATTTCGTATAGAATAACCTTGGCTGCGTTCTACTGGTTGACGAGTAATATTTGAAAAGCCTTGAAATGAAAGCGTATGGTGAAATGCGTACCCATCCCGTAAACAAACGAAATTGTGTAAAACACAGCATGTTTTTATAATTTTCTTTGAAATACGAAGTGAAACGTACGGAGTATGAGGGGTGAAATGATTTCTCTTGTTTGCAAGCGATCACATTCAAACATGTTCGTAAGTGTTAAATACATAAATGTCTCCAGTGATTTGTAGTGGAGGTAGAGCTAGGGAACTTGGGAGGGGTATGAGTAGTAGAAGTAAATTTGATTTTTTCGTCAACGATGGTTTAAAAAATTAGAAAGCGATAACATTCAAATTTAAAACAAGTGTTTAACACCTAAATCTCAGACCCCTATGATTTTTAGTTGGGGTAGAGCAGTGAATAAGAAGAAATTTGAGATTTTTCTAAATATATTAATCAGTGCAGGTTACATAAATGGATTCCAACAAGTTGGACGGAAATACTAAATTTTATTGGAATTATAGGTTATGTGCGCCTTGTCCGTTTCCATTTCCAAATATTGGATGAATTGTACCAAAAGTTACTGGTTACAAAAGTTGTCACTTAATAACGCGAAGAAGGTGATCGACTCCATAAAATCAAACCCCTTATTAGACATGTTATTAGAAAGGTATCAAGAAATTTTTACACCTGGACTACATTTTGCATCGACGAGTCCCTTATTCCATTTCAAGGAAGGTTGTTGCTAAAACAATACATACCACAAAAAGCTCACAAGTACGGGGTAAAACTTTTTAAACTATGTAGCGACAACGGCTGCACTTGGAACATTCGGATATATGCAGGAAAAGAACAAGATAACAATGGTGATATAACAGTTCTCACTAGTGTGGTCCTAAAATTATCAGAAAAGTTACCTGAACTCCGGTCGTACGATAGTAGCCGACAATTACTACACGAGTTTGGAACAAGCAAATATTTTACTGGACAAAAAAAAAGACATTACGTAGACACACTGCGTGCAAAATAGAAGTGGCAACCTGAAGGAAGTTATCCAGAAGAAATTAAAAAAAGGCGAGGTTTTTGGCTTAGAAAATAGCAGAGGAATATGTGTTATGAAGTGGAAAGACAAACGTGACGTGTTGATGTTGTCAACAAAACACACCACAGAAACTGTAGATATTGAAAGACGACCAGGAATAATACAAAATCCCATAGCCATAGTGGATTATAATAACGGAAAGTCCTCAATTGATCTATCAGATCAAATGTCAAACTACAACTATGCTTTACGTAAGTCACTGAAGTGGTATAGAAAATTGGCGATATAGTTCATTTTGGGAACAACCATTGTAAATTTTCAAATTATATTCAACAAGATTTCTGACGAAAAGTTCAGAGAAGAAATCGTTAGTTGCTTGTTAAAAGAAAAAGAGCCCGAAGAAGAACAAGAAACCAGTGAATATAATACACCAGGAGGATCTAGAAATGGCACACCAACAGGCTCAACACCAAGGAAAACCTTAAGAAGGCATGCATTTGCAAAGAAGCAAGCGTTAGCAGTTAAAGTCAGAAGATATTGCAAAGGTTGTTACAGATATAAGCAAGCCGGCAAATGTGAGAAGAATAAAGTTGGAATGTTTCAATAAACTGCACCATAAACTACAACAACTGTAGCAGTTCTATTAACCCACTAACTATCACGATGCCCAATTGGGGATTGCGTAATTTTTAAGTCATGCGGGTTTTCAAGGCCAGGTTCAATTATTGAGAGGTAAATACAAGTATTGTAGCAAATGCCTTCAAATATTTGTTCAAATAAGTGAAATATTAATTGATTTATAAAAAAATTGAATGCTAAGTTGACATTTTTAGTACATAATATTTTGAACTACAATATTAACCTTTTTATGATTACACTAATGATTTTCTGTGTAAATATTGTGAGGTTATAACTTTCTAAAACACATAACTTTATTCGTGAAGTGACATTATTCACAAACACTGTAACTACACTCATAAAACTATCGATACCCAAATGGGGATCATGGAACATTCGATGATTTTTTAAGAAAATTGTATACATATAAATAAATGGTAATCAAATGATCTCTGTGATTAAATTTACTTTCAGTTTTAGATAATGACTTCTAGAAAGTTTAGAGCACTAAGGGAACTGGAGGATTACATTAATGATCCTTAAAATGATGTTTATCTTGATAAAGACGACTATGATGAAAGTCCTACAGATATAGTCGAACTTCCTCCAGATCGTGTGAACGATATCACTGATTCTGAATATATAGATGAAGATACATTAGAGGATACAGTGCCTGACGATATTCCAGAAAGCGTTGATATTCATGGTTTACCATCTACATCAGCTAATAAATATACAAAAATTGCTAAAAAATCAAAAAAATCAGTTGGCAGCACATCCGTAAAATGGGAACGAATTCGTGCAGAGTTTTCTATTTTGGCGGAACAAAAAGACAAAAATAAGGAAGTCTGTAATCCGCGAAAACAAAAATGAATCGACCAAATCAAGGGAAAATCTCCGGTAGAAATATTTGAAATGTTGTTTGATGATGATCTTGCAACTCATACTGTTAGACAAAGCGTTATATAAGCAGCACAAAACAATAGACATGATTTTGCCGTTTCTGTAGAGTGCTTAAAAACATTTTTAGGCATTCTCCCTTTGACAGGGTACCACTGATTACCACAAGAACATATTTACTGGTCAGAACAAGAAGATCTAAATATACAAATTGTCCGAAAATGTATGCCCAGAAATCGCTATTTGGAGATAAAAAGGGAATTTACACTTTAACGATAATTCTACAATCCCAGCAAATCAAGAAGACCGGGACAAGTTGCACAAAATTAGGCGAATTATAGATAAATTAGTAACCTCTGTATGAAGTTTGGCGTCGTTAGTCACAATATTAGTATTGATGAACAAATGGTAAGATATCATGGACACCATTATCTAAAACAATTTATTAGGGGCAAACCTATACGCTTCGGATTTTTTTTACCAGCTACGATCTAATGCAAATTTTGACGGAAAGACAAATTTGTGCAACTGGTACAGTCCGAAGCAACAGAATGAAGCAATGTCCTTTGAAAAATGACAGCGAAATGAAAAAGGAAGCTCGTGGTGCCTTTGATTATCGTTTCGACAAAGATAATGGAATATTTGCCGTTGTATGGATGGACAACAGTATGGTAAGGCTTTTGTCTAATAATGCAGAGGTGATTCCGTTAGCTCGCGTATACAGATGGTCTCGAACAGATAAAAGAGATGTATCAATTCCACAACCCGACCTTATAATGAATTATAATGAATTTATGGGAGGCGTGGATAAATTATACTGGAATGTCCAGAAGTATAGAATAAAAAGAAGAGTCAAACGGTGGTATTTTCCCATATTTACAAATATTGGTGACATTGCATTGTGAATGCGCATGCTTTGTACTGTCTGGCGAATCAAACCATTCCATTGTTGGATTTCCGAAGAGCCATTGTAATAAGTTATTTGAGTATATCATCAATGTCTGATCCAAAGAGAGCTGGTAGGCCTTCCTATAACATAAAAGCTGAAAAACGTGTGCCACAAGATGTAAGAAAAGATCCAGTGGACCATTATCTTGAGCGAACAAATGAAGGGAAGCAGAGAAAGTGCGCAGTTTGCAACACGAATGTCAATGTTCCAAGTGTGATGTTGCACTTCATGTTTGAGTGCATGATTCAGTGGCATTCAAAATAATTCATTTTACTTTCTTATTTTTATTTTTTGAAAAAACTGGTTTAATTTTCTGTACCTCAAACTATATTTCCAAATAATAAATAAACATGTAGTTCATATCAGCCTTTTAGTACCTAATACATGCAAACCGCCATGATCCCCAAATGGGGACTTGCTACAAAAGTTAAAAAAAAACAAGATATTTGTAAAATATTTTTCAAAATTTAGTTAAATTGTTTGTTTATACTATATGTTCCATACAAAAATGTAATTTAACATGAAAATAAAAATTTGGCAGTTAATGGGTTAAACGATTTTTGTTGTAAGACTATTCTAAAAAATCCGTTTTTTTTTTATTACTTTTTGTTTATTTTACTATACGTTTTATAAGAAAATCACTATCCCAAAGAATACGTTTTTTTAGCAATTTTTCTTTATTTTATTATAGGTTTTTTGCTGCAAGAAAACCAATATTCCATATAAACACGTTTTTTAATAATTTTTCTTTATTTCCCCTGTAAAACAAAATCCATATATCCTATTTGGAAATTCACTGGATTCATACGTTCCAGGAGGCCACAGCGGTCATGTCATATAGTCCAGTCAATGACGACATTTGATGGCGCAAAAAACACAAACAATCTAAAAATTTGGAATCGGATAGTTAAAAGTATACACTTTAAAATAAAAAAATATCCCTACTACCAGCATGTCCATTTGGAAAAATTTTGGTGTGAAAATTTTTTTTAGTTTCCTGCAAAATTGTTTAAATAATGATTTTATAAAAAATGTTTCAAACAAAAGTTGTAGCTTACAAAATATCAGTAATTTTTGTTTGAAAAGGTTTTTTCTAAAATAACTAGTTTTAGAGATATAATTAAATTTTCATTTATCAATTTATTAGCGTGTTTATACACGCGATGTAATAATTTTTACCAACTAACTAATTAATCTTTAATTTTAATACTGTACGTAAATGTGAGAATTATCAAAATATCGTAGTTTGTAGAGAAAAACTCAGCTTTCACGTGATAATAATTATATTTCTTAAAAAATAAGTTATATTGTTGTAAATTTCGTTTAAATAAAAAAAAACGGTTATAAAAGTATCATTTACATTTTCGTTCACTGTATTTTAAAAATCGTTAAAAACGAATGTACTCTTGTATTTAGTAACAATTGTTCACTCAACATTATTATTGAAGTTTGGTTTGACACTTATGTACATAGAACAAACAATTCAATATTTAATTTCATAATTTTTAACCTCATTATTTTACGTGATTTTTCATCAGTAAATTATTAACAACTTTGCTTAGAATGCATAAAACTGGATAAAAATTCATATGTAAGTACATTAAAGTATGATGCTTTTAATGTAATATTCAGTTTACCATAAACAAAAAATTTTTAAATGACAATAAATTATTATTCAGAGGTACACAAAATACAGTGTTTTAAAGAAATTAAAATAACGTTTTACATTTAAATATGGATCAACGATTGCAGGCTATACTCATGTATACCTGTACGATCTTTACACCTATAGATAACTCGTTTTGTACAGGTAAAATGAATGAGGCTCACAAAGAAAGGTGAAAACGCAGGTAAGGAAGTATAGCATTGGCTTACTCGCCCGGTCACTATTGCGCAGACTCGGCTAAGAAAATGCCACTAAAGAAGATATCTTTAAAAATGGAATCATTTTGCTTTTGCATCTATATAAAGCTCCGAAAAAAATTCAGTCAACTGATGAACTTCGCTACATAAAATTTTCACAATCAGTTGTGAAAAATAAAGTAGTAAAATTATCTAATCTTCCACCTACAGCTGACGCTGCTAGGCAGCATTTCTTTCGGGTTTCTTGTGGCTACTGTCAAACCGGTAATTGCACAAATTATAAAAAAGAAAAAATAATCGACGATGATGAAAATGATTCATTAGATGATCTAGATCCTATTAGTGACTTTGATTTTATTGATAACTTTGATCATGAGACGATTCAGATGTATCTTTAACATCAGACGAGGAAGAAAATTGATTGTGCTGATATCTTTTAATAAATTAATATTTTTAAAATATTTGTGATTCCTATTGCTTTTTTATGTATTTTATTATAATAAAGATTTCAAAATAATTTTTATCAATGAATTTTATAAGATTATTTCTTTTAACATTAATTATTTTAACTCTGTAACCAAAAGAAAGATTTTGTCGAGTAGAAAATGTGGAAAACTGTGATAATATTTTTAAGGTTAAAATATCAATACAATTTTATATGATTCTAATGAATAAGTATTAATGCTACAATTTTCATTTGAAAAAGTTTTTTCTATATTGTGTTTTAATACTCTATAAATTAAAATGAACGCTCGAAATTGCAATGCTTAAAAGCAACTCGTGAAAATTCAATGTATCTCGGTAACAAATGCAAATATAGAAAAACTTTTCAAATAAACTTATTGACGTTTTTGTAAGCTACATCTTTTATTTGAAACATTTTTTTATAAAATAACAAAACAAAACAATTTTTGCAGGAAAACTAAAAAAAAATTTTTCACATCAAAATTTTGCCGGGAAATGGGACACGCTGGTAGTAGGGATATTTTTTTATTTTAAAGTGTATACTTTTAACTATCCGATCCCAAATTTTTAGATTGTTTGTGTTTTTTGCTTCATTTTAACAAATTTTTGTCGTCATTGACGGGGTTAATATGCATAGTTCACTGGCTTTACACAGTTTAAATAGGAATAAACTGCACAGCGGTCATAAGTGACCGCCATGACCCCACGGACAAGATTTAAAAATCCATAAATGACCGCTATGGCAGTCAACCTGTTAAAAAATTAAAAAGCGGTTAAATTCAAATTTGACATAAGTATTTAACACCTAAATGAGAGACCCCTGTGATTTTTGGCTGGGTAAGGAGTAAGAAAGATGAATAATAATTATGATTTACCTTGCTGACAAGCGATCATATTCAAATATGTTCGTAAATGTAAAACTAGGAAGGGGTATGAGTACTAAGGGTAAATGTGATTTTCGTTCGCCATTCCGCCCGATGATAATCTACGCCTGCGAAGCATGGGCATACGCCGTTCCCTCGTACATCAAGCGCCTTCAGACCATCTAGAACAAGTGTCTCCGATTATCGCCGACGCTCCCTGGTACGTCAGGAGCGACCGACTCCACAAGGACCTCAAGATGGTCACCCTAACTGATTTCATGAAAACCGCCGCAGCCAACCAAGAGATGGTACTAGCGGCCCATCCAAATCCCGTCATCGCGGAATTATGGAACTACGACGCCAACGACGATACGAGGCACAAGAGGCCGAGGATCGTGCTGTGTTGAGTTATATGAAATATTTATACCATGTAGTTATATGCCTATTTCATGTAACATACCTTAAGTTAGTTTAAGTTAGGTAGGAATAAAATGACATGTATACAGGGTGTGACGCCAAGAGTTCTGATTAAAATTAATGACGGATACAATTATGTTAAATATCTGAAATTACGAAACTGTAGGTTTTGGATGACGCTGAGTTCAAATATAATATTGTCCTGAATGTGGCACTTCCGGTTATACCGAAAGTAGACGTCAACTTTGTTATTTTAAATGGAACCTAACATTTTTTATTTTATTTTCGAATTCTACATGAAATTCTAGATAAAATTTGTGAACAATGTCCTATACCAAAAATGAGGTATTTTCGAGATATTACGATTTTTTTAAAAATTTTGAAAAAATCATAGTCCACATTGAATAACGATATCTCCATTAATAACGAAGCTAGTGACGTAAAATTGTAACCAATAAACAACAAGCGCTTGCCATATATCCATCTCATCGATATTTCATACAGGGTGTTTTAAACTTAGCCGCCAACATGCACAATTTAAATCATTTTAAGTTGCTGTACTGTATTACATTTTCCGCTGTATTTTTTAAGTCAATTCGTTTGGTATCGGTATTCCTAAATCCAACCACTTTTGATATATTTCATTATCTTAGTTAAAACATAACAACACTTAATTATTTCAACATTAGCAAAGGGTAGGCCATGGCTGTAAAAGATTTGATAGTTAGAACGTTAATTGTTTATGTTGTTTTGACAGTTTTCTTTACCAGTTTGTATTTCATAGTAAATAATGGCAAATGTAGGATTTACTAATGATGATTTTTTTAAATCTTATTATTATTTACGGCGAGTGTAATAGAATTGTTGAACGGACTTGCCGTGTTTTTGCAGAAAGATATCCAAATCGACCAAATGCAACTGGTGATATAGTAAGAAGATTGCTTAAAAACTGCCGTTAGTTTGGTCAATTTAAGACAAAAATTAATAAAAATAAACCACTAATGGACAGTGACATAAACGAAATTAATGTTTTGGGTTATTCTACGACCTCTACAAATGCCTCCATTAGAGATTGTGAGAGAGATCTTACTTTGTCGACGAGAACCATTCATCGCATTTAAAAAAAACACAAATGGAAACCATTTTCATATCATTTGGTGCAACACTTACAATTAGGTGATCTTCCTCGAAGGGTAGAATTCTGTGAATGGTTTTTAATGAAGACCCAAGAGGATGAAAACTTCATAAAAAAAGTTATATGGTGTGATGAAGCAAAGTTTAGTAAAAATGGATTATTTAATCGACATAATTCCCATTTTTGGTCTAATGAAAATCCGCATGTTAGTAGAGAACGTTATTTCCAAGATAGTTTTTTGTGCAATAAAAGACGATAAAATTTTAGCATTAAAATTTTATGATGAAAATTTAAATGGTACAAGATATTTCCACATTTTAGAAGAAGCCATACAACCGGCGTTACACACTTGGTATCAGCAAGATGGAGCACCTCCTCATAACTTTGGGCCTGTTGCTCAGCATCTTTACGACATGTTTGATGATAG
This sequence comes from Vesta saturnalis, assembly GCA_036346205.1. Classification (NCBI taxonomy): domain Eukaryota; kingdom Metazoa; phylum Arthropoda; class Insecta; order Coleoptera; family Lampyridae; genus Vesta; species Vesta saturnalis. The sequence goes on from JARFJB010000793.1 coordinate 6,410,390, forward strand.
ATGGATTGCCAATCAGGGTCCGTTTCGTTGGCCAGCTCGCTCTCCTGATTTGGCTCCTCTAGATTTTGGTATTTGGGGTTACATTAAAAATCAGGTATTTTCCAAACCTGTTACGACAAAGGAAGATATGATGCAGAGAGTCTTACTTGCTTTTAATTCTCTAACACCCGACCATATTTCCAGAATTACAAGACATAACTTAATGAAAAGGATTCATAAATGTTTAGAAGTAGATGGTGCTAATTTTGAACACTTATTATAAAACTTTATTTGTTTAATATTACATTTAGTTATTTTTGTTTGTAAGTTATCTAATTAAATTAATACAAAATACCTAGTCAACGTTTTAATGATATCCACAATTAATAATCCTTTCAGGCTATTGGTTACTTTTCAGAATTAATAACGTATGAAAAAATAATATCACCTTAAATAATGGAAATCATGGCCTACCCTTTACTAATGTTGAAATAATTAAGTGTTGTTGTTTTAACTAAGATAATGAAATATCTCAAAAGTGGTTGGATTTAGGTATAGGGAATACTGATACCAAACGAATTGGCTTAAAAAAATACAGCGGAAATGTAATAAAATACAGGATGTTCTATTTAAAGTAAGCAACTTATGAATGATTTAAATTGTGCATGTTGGCGGCTAAGTTTAAAACACCCTGTATGAAATATCAATGTGATGGATATATGGAGTTAACAGGCAAGCGCTTGTTGTTTATTGGTTACAATTTCACGTCACTAGCTTCGTTATTAATGGAGATATCGTTATTCAATGTGGACTAGGATTTTTCAAAATTTTAAAAAATCGAAATATCTCGAAAATACTTCATTTTGGTATAGGACATTGTGCACAAATTTTATAAATTTCATGTAGAATTCGAAAATAAAATAAAAATATTAGGTTCCATTTAAAATAACAAAGTTGACGTCTACTTCGGTATAACCGAAGTGCCACATTCAGGACAATATTATATTTGAACTCAGCGTCATCCAAAACCTACAGCTTCGTAATTTCAGATTTTAACATAACTGTATCCGCCATTACTTTTAATCAAAACTCTTCGCCACACCCTGTATATTGAATAAACAAATCGATGAAGGTCTGCGTATTAGTCTACCGATTAAAATGAAAAATGAAATCTATCGCCAGTGATGGCTCAAAAAATTGGAAAGCGATTGCGTTCAAATTTAACATAAGTATTTGATCGATCGGACTCAAATGATAGAAGATGGAAATTTTTTTCGAGTTGGCGGAGTAAAACTTTATATTTAATAAATTGTAATATCTCTGAGCTCCAAAAAATAAAATTGAAATTTATATAATGCAGTGTTGGTATTTATAAAACTGACTAATAAGGAACCTTTGAAAACATTTATTTGAACTACCCTAATTATAGAGTATAGAACAAAACTGCCAGATAACAGCATAATGAAATACTAATCCTTTAACTAATTAAGATAAAACAAGTCTATACAAATTCTAAAATAACGAGAGTTGTATAAGGAAACATGATATATTCTTAAAGGTCATTAGCAAACAATATAAATTACATAATAAGTCCTAAACAATTTTTTTACAGCATTACTAAACTGAAATGGTATCGAGCATGACCTTAAAGTTCTCGTTACACGCGTTCGTATAAATTAGCTAAACAAATACCCTCAAGCATATTTTCGAAATACCAATCTCGTCGATTGCTAAATTTAGCGTAAGAAAATCTACATTTCAGATTACATCATTAAGTATTATGTTACAGGACGAGGATAAGGGAGGTTTGTATGTTAAAAAGCACAAACATTTCACCACGCTATAATACTAATTATAAGAAAATCAATGTTTTTAAGGTAAAAAATTTGAAAACGTGGGTTTTCCAAAGCAGAATCCGTACAAAAATCTCTTTTCATTTGTGAAACATTATAATTACACGAAAATGTTTTTTAACCTTCTATAAGATCGGATACAATTACATGTACTTATTTGTGGATAATCCAAAGACCTTTCAATGTACCTATTAAAATCAACACCCCTCATAGCATCATAATTAATACATTTTCTACAGTTTAATTAAAGTAATTAGGATCAACTAATGCTCACGTTTACTAACCTGTAGCGTACCCCAGGTACCCTATCTTGAAAAGCGTAATTTGAACTTATGTGCAATAATGCAAATTCAAGAACAAAGCTAAGTGATTTATCTTGACTTGACTGTCAATAATGTCACTATTACTCAAATTAATTGCCTGCCTTACTTTGACTTTCCGGGCAATAATTAAAACATAGAATTTATTTACAAGTCGGATATTTAAATTACTCGCAAGCTTCAAATCTGATCAAACGAAGTGGCCGTCTAGTGTTAGGTACGTTATGCTATCTAAATGAGATAGTCTGGATGAGGTACGTGTTGCATCATGAGGGACAGGAAAAAAAATGAAACTACTCAAATTAAAATCAACGAAATTTGCGCAGCGGTGGTTCAGCCCGTTAATCTGCTATTGTGGGAAAGAACCACCAATAAAATCCACTTTATTCATAAATAAGTAATTGCACCAGTACATTAATAAATCAAATAACACAAAAAAAAAACCAATGAAAGGGTTAAATATATAACAAAATACCATTAAATCAGGTTAAAGTGCGTACAAAATTATAACATTAAGAGAAAACGAATAAAAAGCAGTTTAGATACACAGAAACACAATAATAAAAAAAACACATGTTGTCACACGCACAATTGGGTTATAAATAATCAAAATAAAAATCATAATAAAAATCGTAACACCAAACATGTGGCCCTTTTAAAAAACCAATCATGCCGGTCTTTAAGTAAAAAAGCACATAAAATAATAAAGTAAATCACGGTACATATAAAATACAACAACAGTAAAATTGCACAGGTAATAAGGTAAATGCGAAGACAAAAGAAAACAGACAAGGAATTTAAAAGTACCCAACTGTTTAGTGACAAGTAAAGCACAAAATACATAAGTCACATTGTAGTAAAGCACATACAAAGAGAAATCAGCTCGCAGGCAAATAATTCAACTTCAACAAACAAATAAAAATTCATTAAAACAAGGCCTTACAAGAGTACGTTATAAATAGATCACTAACACCGTGACCGATATATAAGTTTGAGTGCGTTAGAAAAATACCGTGCCCCTCACTCTCTCTCTGGTTACACATTCACCTATACAACAAATAAAAACAATAAAAATAAAATTCGAGGTGTTTAATGGTCTGGCCTGGGAGTGTGTACCAACTGGCAATTGCCTTTTACAATTAATAACCAGCGGTATCATATACTCATTCACCATCCACCTCAACACAAATATAAAATAACCAACAAACCAACAATGCTAATTTGCACCAATACCAGAGTGAGAGGGCCCTGTACTGTCATTTTATTTTAGCAGATTTCAGCTTAATGAGTCCGCGTACGAATAAGATACCTTTGCAAGGCAATGTTTGGTATTTAATATGTTATCTAGGCTGGTAAAAATGATTTTCTGCGAGCTTGCATTTATATAAAAATGCATACTTACACTAGAATAAATATTCCCTTAATTTATCACAGACACAAATCGTTAATATACGCGGTTTAACCCCGAAAGAAAAGAACTTAGTGTTGGCGAATTCAAAAGAAAAATGTACATGCAAGAATTATTTTAACGATAAACTGTTTACAATGAAGGTATTTAATTAACCCAAAAAACGATCTGGCTCGATTGACAAGCTAACTGTAACTGCCCACGTCCTATTTCAAAACTAACTATATCTACTCCCGATAAACCACCCCCGTCTTTCAAAAGTAATAAAAAAAAACAAGAAACATTAATTTATATTGGAACAGTTTCATAATATTATTGCACGACATCTTAATTTTAAAAATATGCATTCGTCTGTAACAACCTTATATTTACGTCTCTCGAGTTTCCCAGTAACAAAGATATCTTTTGATCGCGGTCCAATGATTTGTTACGCCCCTTCAGTAAAGCATTTTTAAGCGTGGACCTGCCACTCACCCCCTAACATGTGTTTACATACATATTAGTTACAAACAATCCTACATTCCTTAGATAAAAATATATAAATAAAAATATTTTGGAAACATTAGCAAATTACGACGTATTATTAAGATATTAAAAAAATCCATTAATTATCTTTTCTATCGTGGTAACAATGACGATTTGACAAACGTTTATTACAATAATCAAATTTTCGCGGTCCGCTATCTACAAACCTAAATACAATTCCAATTTCGCAAAATTTAACAATTACTTATACATAATAATTTTTAGTATTTAAAGATGAGAAACATATCTAAATTTAGTTTTATTGGATACTCTTTTAATAGTGCAAATTCTGAACAAGTGTTGGAAATGAAACAGTTCTCAATTTTTTTTCTAAATTAGTACAGTGAATTGCGTCGCGTTCGCGAATAATAATAGAACTCAACGGTAACGAGTTATTTTTTCACGATGCTGAGTAGATAGCAGTTGGAGTTGGAGCACCGATACCTGGTCACTCTTCCGAGTGTCCAAGAATTACCTTAGCTGAATCCACCATCGTCGACGTTGCTAAACCTGTCCCGCATTGGATTTCATCACAGTTGGATTTGCAATGGAATTCCCAGGACGCCAACTGGAAACGAAGGATAATGAAAAAAGAAGACCTACAAGTACAAGTCTCCTCAACAACAGTAGCCACGCGAACGAGCGGCAGCATCACGAAAAAATCCAAGTCGCCCGTTTTGGTTCCAAAAGAAAGAATCCAAGATGACATCCATGAACCGTCCGACCACGCCCATGCCGATCGTCAATGCTTTCGAGCATTGACCGTGATCCAAAAGAGGGCGTTGCAGGTAATCCTTCGTCAGAAGGAGAACTGTTGTTACCCCGTGAATTGCATCGACGAGGAATCGCCTCCACCCGGGCTAAAGCTTTCATCGGTAGACACGATACGGCTTGTGACAAGCAAGAACCGAGAAAGGTTGATACGATATATGATATATGAACAAACATAGTAATCCGCACCATATCTATCAGACAATGAGTGAGCGTACGTTTAAGGTGATTCTACGAAGAGTACCCGTAGAGACCGTCGAGTTACACAAGCGCGATATTAATCCTATTTCCTACTTCAGGATGAAAAAGCAAGGACCTGTTAAGAATTCTTCTATTGTGCGTCACCCTGTACAGACTATGTGTGTGTCACTTGATTTTTTTATTAAAGTTGTAGTCAGTTGAGAAAAATGTATGATTTTGACAAGTTGTTATTGTCATATACTTGTGAGAAAATAAAAGGGTTTGTAAAAGTTTTAGTGTTTTAGTCATATTCTTGGAATAAACCATCAAGTCTGTTGAGTTTCCTTAATTTTCGATAACTGGAATAGAAATATATTTCAGTTTTTCTAATAGACCACTGATCCGGCTTCTGCTGATCCATCTACCAACAAAAGAGTACCTAGAGAAGATCCGACAGGTGAAGTACGTAGTCAGCCTTTGTGTCACCGTATAAGACTTAAGGCGAATGCCCGGCATCAGACAGTGTCACTGGTACTAGATATTCCATCCCGCATAATGATCCTGCAGATCGGCAGCACTCTCTCATACGAGCAGGACATTACCAACCTTGTGAATGCCCTAAATCCCTTACTATCTGAACTAAGTGTACGACCTACGCCGATCACCAAATCAAGGGTTTTCCGAGGTTTCCACGTCTTCTCCAACGAAAGCAGATCAACGCACCACTAAAGCAGAGGAAACCACCGCCATAGACATCCTGTTAAAACCATTAGGTGTAACTTAAGCCAAAGAGACGAAGAGTGAGATGGGGGAAGTACCAAATAATTAGATTTGGGGAAAGCTATCTTGTCATCTCCAGGATAGAAGCGACACTAGCTAAGATCCAAGCTGTGACCGATTTGTGACGAGAGATACTTGACGTACGTTATTTTTGCGTCTGCACTCTCCGAAACGGTGACAAGATGAGAGGCCTCGGGTAAGTATAACTATATATTTTCAACCATTTCCTAATGTAAACGTATTTCCTAATTACATTGTATCGCCTCACGACACAGAAACCCTATATTACCGTCGCACAATTATACTATCGTGCATACATTGTAATGACTAAACTAATACGTTTTTCTTTTTATTTCACATATCTGAGAGCACATCACCAAATACACCAGCTTACGACCACATGACAGATCCACGCTACACCACACCCATACCAGGACTTTTTTGACCCCAAACAATATTATTACTCGATGTCTAATTTCTAATACACGTGTTAGGCATTCCTAATATACGGGCTGACCGAGTTTTCCATGCTCCTTCAGTCACAGCGATGGATTTCTAGCATACATACATGCATTACGTATATATGCATGGGATGAAGGATGGGTGCGATCTGGATAGGATCGAATAAAATAGAGTTCGGGTTCTGAGGGGGAAGAAACTACTCCAGCATTCGCCTAAATGTCCGGACATGGCGTGCGTTATACGCAGTGATCATGCCGCTATATGTGTATGTGAAAACCCATACAAGGTAGACGGTACGGGGATCGAATCCATTACCTCTGGAATGCTAGGTAGACTGTGTTATCACAGATCCAGCTAGCTCGATGATAATTAGGTGCTAGTCATAAAATGTTAACATTTTAATGCTTCAGCGAGATAATATAATATTAACGAACACCCCTCCGACCAATTGAAAAATCTGTAATACATAAAAAATATCTCATAATTAAGTGTAGATTAGAAAAACTAACTGTAAATAGAATAGCTAAGAGATACGTTATACACAAAAAGTATCATCCCGAACTAATATTAACTACGTGGTAAAATAATAGAAAAGGCAATCAGAAATATTTTAATTGCTCTCAATCTGGATAAACTTAATTGAAATCATTGATGTTAATTAACTTTGAACATTCCTCTGCAACAGGTTCAAACTGTTTGAGATGTCTACAATTAATGAATCGATTAAAATTGCGCTTGTGTTTATCACATTAAGCTGAAATAATTACTTGAGTTGATCGCCCTATCTCCACAGTTTTGTAATAATACAGAATTAGTAACTCGACCCGACACTTATAATACAGAAGTTGAAATAAGGTAAACCAGTGTCATAGTTAGGCACTAGTCACATAATAATGTTAAAATTCTACTGCTTCAGCCGCTAGGCACAAGATGGAAATCATTTGAGTGGGACTAATTTAACATTAACATACCCCCCCTCCCCCGCCGTATCAATTACAAAAATTTAGTATATAAAAAAATCTCATAATTAAGTGCAAATTAGGTAATTGTAAATAAAATACCTAAAAGACACGCTACCCACATAATAATTACGAACTCTACGAAGTACGATAGGTCACTTTATGCAAGTAAAAAACTACAATAATGGTTTCAACCGCTATAATTTCTTCGTAATGAGGATTGACCAAAAATTTTTGTTTCAAAGAAGTTTACATATTTCAAAATTTGGTTGTGGGAATCTAGAAAAATACAACTACCTATAATTTTATAACTGATAACTTGGATTACCGTAAAATGGGGTTACTTTGGCACACGGGGCCTACCTTGGCAGTTTGCTTATATGTTTCCCCCCAGTTTCATGTTGTTTTTTTTTGTTTGAGTTTGTATTGTTACAGGTCCTAAGTAATAATGCCCAGAAATTACCGCAGAACACTTGGGGCTCGTACCTACAGCAAGTTTGATGAAGAGACCCTAGCTCGAGGAGCGGCATGTCCCAGGCTTAGCCAAGTCGGCAGTGGAATATCCCTCGAGGAACCCTTCAGAATAGACTAAAGGGCACGCATGAACAGCGCCCCGGTCATCCAACAGTATTTCAACCCGAGGATGAGCGGCTACTTACAAGAACTCTAACAACCATTAGTGATTGGGGATTTCCATTAACGAAGGCCGACATTCATGAAGTGCTACATAAACATCTCGAGAAACGTGGCCGTCGGGTAAAAGAGTTTAAAGACAATGTTCCAGGCATTGATTTCCTAGAAAATTTTATCATTCGTAATGACCTAAGTGTGCGTTAAGCTTCAAATATTAAAAGAGCTCGAGCCGCGGTAGGACCAAACGATATTCGAAGCTTTTTCGATAATATTGAAGCCGTGCTACAAAATTGTGACAGTAACTTGGTTTTCAACTATGATGAGACGAATATACAGGATGACCCTGGTGCCAAAAGGTCATCGTACCACGTGGAACAAAACGAGTGGAAAGAGTCCAGCAGCACTCTAAAGCTTCTGTAAGCATTATGGCGTGTGGAAACGCCGCGGGCAACTTATTGCCGCCAATGGTTGTATACAAATCAGGTTATTTGTATGAGAATTAGACGAATGGGGACCCACCCGGAACAGTTTATGGAAACAGTCCAAGCGGGTGGTTTGACATGCCGTTATTTGAAAAATAGTTTTTTAGCGTGCTTATGCCTAAAATTAGAGAACTTAGTGAATTCCTAACACCTTACCAACAGACAATGCACAAATTCAAGAAGATCTAAATCAAAGCCTAATTGATGTTGTCCAAGAATTGCGTGGTTCGAATAAAGAGCAAAAAGTTGTTCGTAAGCGAGGAAAGAAAATAGAGGTGGGAAAACCTCCAAGAGGAAGCGTCTTCTGTACCGGACTCAACTAATAACCAGCAAACATCTGAAGAACCAGTGGCTGGCCCGTCGGGAAACCAGAGAAAAACTAAAAGAAAATTCATCAGAGACACAGAACTAAGCAGCAGTGATGAAGAGACTAGCACAATTTTACTGCCCAAGAAGCAGTCACCTAGGATTAAAAAAAAATAAGACAGAAGGCAGCCTTTGTGCAAGTTGTACAACAAACTGGAAGAACTACACAGGACCAGATTGGATATGTTGCAGCCAGTGCAAAAAATGGATCTGCGGAGTCTGCAACGATGAAAGTAAGGATCCATATTATATATGCTCAAAATGTATAAACCAGTGTTTCGAATCAGATGATATCCAAAAAGACAAAGATTTTAAGTGTTGAATATTTGCAGTTCCTACTTATATGGCCTTTTTAGTGTTCTACGCTATCCTATCTACCTATCTGCCAAATATATGTTTTTTTATACCTACTATAAGTATGAAGATAGTTTTTAAGTTTCACATTTTTGATAAGCAGAAAAATGTTATTTTTGCGTTAAATTTATAAATAAATCTATTAAATTAACTTTGACGTCGTCTTTGAACCCCTTACACTTTTTTTCTACTCAGAAGGTTTTAAAATGAAATTTATACCTCTATAGTGTTTTTTTGGTGCCAAAGAAGACATAAAGCAGAGCCTACTTTGTATAAAATGCGATTTAAGCAACCTGCTAAAGAAGCCCCATTTTTCTGCCTACTTTGGCGCCCAACAAAAAAAAAATTTCTTCGTAGTGATTGGAAATTTTTCATCAAAATTTTAATGACATGCTCTCCAAAGGACACAAGACACGATGCAATTTCAAAACAGGCTATATTATACCTCGTTTCCAAGTTATACGGCCGAAATAGGTCAAAACCTGCCAAAGTAACCCCATTTTACGGTACTGAGTTATTTTAATAAAATGCAAGGTTTCCGGAATTTTTTAATCGTTGTATTTCAAAATAAATCTTAATAGTAAGGCGAAATTAGGCCGGAATATTGATAGAAATGTGCTCTACACTTAAAATTTGGTATTTCCGGATCACAACGTGTTGGCTTATTTTTCATTGGGTGGAAGGAGAGTTTCAGGCGATTACCTGAAGGTATGTTGATTTCCTCTGGAAATACTCCCGAGTAAGGTGCAAATAGTTTGGCATATTGCAGACAAAATTGAATAATAATCTGCCTGGGCAAAAAGTATTATGACGGACATTGGTAAAGTATTTAAGATCAGAAACAGAAAATGTTTTGACCTGGACTCAGTGGGAAAATAAAATTAGAAGTAGTATAAAGTGATAATTTAGTGTTGAGCTAACGATTATGTACTATAGGACCTATGCGTGATTGGTCTATACGCAGGAGGTGGTCTGGTGGTTGGGAGATCTTGCGTAAAAATGTCAAACTGATTTTATAAAACGAAAGCAGAGGAAATGACTAATTATTTGGACTCCGGTTACAGTTCACTTCGTTGCTTCCTTAACAGATTTATTTTTACGATAATTATACCCAAATTCATTTTCGAATGCGACCAAAAACCACACAATTCTTCATAAGTATGTGCTATACCTATTTACCGTCTTGTGTTTTGTTAGGAAAACTTTTATATTTGGACCAAGGAAACACCAAGCTAAAGCCTATGTTCTGAAGAAGAAGAAATATTAGAGATAAGTGCTGCAGTGTGTTCAAAATACATATTCAAACTGCGAAACATGAAATTCAAAAATATCACTCCTCAAATAGAACTCCCTGTATATATTTTTACGCTGTGTTAAAAAGAATAAAAAACCACACAATCCTTCATAAATATGTCCTATACCTATCTCTGACTGTTTTAGAGTTATGTTGACTTTTCTATATTACTCAATATTTCAATATTTTTTCTTGTGATTATTTGCAGTAGCCATAAAAACACACATAACCAACATTTGACCTGTCGAACTGTTGCTGCATTTTGGTAGCCACTTAAGATTGTGCAGTTTTATGTGTTCAATAGTAAAATAATGAATTACTCTAAAGGTGAAAAAATAAATAAATAAATAATTTATGTGTTAGGAGAGGATCAAGAAAATTATCTGCTTGCTGAAAGGTTATACAGAATGAAGTATTCTGCTCGACGCCAACCCACTCGGCTCACTTTTGAAAATTTGATGGAGAGATTTTATTCTTCTGGGAGTGTGGATTAAGTAAAACGCAAAGTGGTCAATAGAGAGAAAAAGAATTTGAGACTCTGCTTCATATTGAAGAAAACCCGCATGTCAGTAGTCGTCAGATAGCAATATCATGTGAAACGTCACAATCAACTGTCAATCGGACAGCTAGAAAATATAAGTATCATTCTTACCATAGTGAATTACAACAGGAATCACACAATACAGACTTCGAAAGACGAATAAACTTTTGCCACTGGATTACTGCTCAACTTGTATTAATCCAACCTTTTTATCTTATATTATGTTTTCTGACGAGGCTACGTTTAGAAGATATGGTGCAGTAAATCGTCATAATATGCACTATTACGCATTAGAGAATTCATTTTGGATCTGACAAAACCAAAACCAATAGTCCATAAATGTTTGGTGTGGCATTTTCACAATAGGATTATTGGAACGTATTTTTTTACATTCCTCTTCTTCATATGCTTAGTAATGATGCATGACAGAATATGTAGCTGCAACAGGACGGTGGTCCTCTACTACCACCGTGAGGTACGTGAATTTTTAAATGAAAATTAGAGGTTTTGTCTAGTGGCCCCCAAGGTCGTGCGATCTCACTCAATAAAATTTGTCATTATAATAAAACCATTAAATGTATGCATTCAGTAAGAGGGGCACCTTTTCGAACATATTTTAAGAACTGTAGAATTAGCCAATGGCTTCAGAATATGGGTTCATTTTATATCAAGTTCTTGTGATAACGCAATATATTTTTTGTTGGAGTTAATTTACATCTATGTTAGTGTAGTATTTAATGTAACTTTTCGTGTCCCTTGTTTTTCGCATCTGCGAATAATCACACGACATACTATTGAAATATTTAATAATATAGAAAAATCGAAATAAATCAAAACCAGTGACAGATAGTTGTGGGACGTACTTATGAATAATTGTGTGGTTTTTATTCTTTTTAACACAGCGTAAAAACATACAGGGTGCTCTATTTGAGGACTGAAATTTTTGTAATTCAAGTTTCGCAGTTTGAATATATTGAGATGAATTAAAATAAGCAAAATAATGGGGATAGAAAAAGACAAGCTTGAGTTAAAGCAAAATATAATGTAACATAACTGTATTCAAATAAAACGTGCACATATGGTAAAGCGTAGTGGGAAAAATTATAATATAACTTAAATCTAGGCGCATAAGTAGTTACAGAGCAAGTTATTAGCTGTGTAGTTCCAATTCCAATGATATTAAAACATGAGCATAATTAAATGACACACAAAAAGTTTATAATATGAATGTCCGAGCAATGTCGGAATTTAAAAACACACATTTTATTATATAATATGCTTGTAATTAAGTATACATGCATAATCCAGTTTATACCACAGCGATCTTTTATTCTGAAATAAGAGATTGTAAGTTTTACTACTCCACATAGATGGATGCATGGCATCAATGTGTTAAAAAGACTAAAATTAAAAGGATTTGTACAACTTCAGAGTGATATAAGTGCAAAAGTACAAAGATAATGAAGTAAACTTACTTAATCAAGTGCATCGAAAGTGCTCACATCAAATTTAACATTATAAGTGTAAATTTTATGGAAAAACTGCAATTGAGGTTATACTAGAAAGTTATCGAAATTTGAAATAGAACTTGGGTTAAAATAGACATTTCAGATTGGAAATAGGTGAATTACTGTGTAGTTTGAGTCACTGATTCCATTTCTGTTATTAGTTTTTGTGTGGCACATATAATAATTAAGTTTTAAGTAAAAATAGTTTTTAGAATTAGGTATGAATCACAGTTATCAGGTACCAAAAGGTCAGAAATGAAGCCTAGATTATGAAAATGCCTTTATTTTTGAAATTGGTCCATAAAAGGGTCAGTGTACAAGGCTGGATATTGTGCATTTGAATATTAAATTTATGATAATTCAGTATTATTTGAATAGAAAAAACATACTTACGTTAAATTTAGCAATTGCATCATCTATGTTGTTCATGTACAATTACAAAGGTTATCTATGGAATTTGCATGCGCGTAACTTGCAAAATAGCTACTTATAATGCTTAATATCTATAAAACATTAATATCACAGTTATTTATAATTGAATTTATTTTGGAAGGAATTAAAGTAAAAGAATATACATATAACTAACATGCTATTGAACCCTAACCCCAGTACGAATACCGGCAATAAAGCTAGTCGAGGCAAGTATAATTATGAGATGTCTTAATATTTCATGAAATATTTTGATGATGGCGCCCAACAATTTAAACATATAACGATACTAATGCTGGCATCTCATTACAAATTCACATTACAAGTAAATTTCAATTATTATAAGACATTACATCACAAATAAATTTATGCTCAGCAACATGGGGCACAATTAGTTTTATCTAAAATTTATATTCATCGTAATATATATATATATATATATATATATATATATATATATAGTGTTAAAAGTGTACGTAGAATCCAAATATCGCATAATATACAGGGTGTTCTATTAAAAATACTAACTTTGTCTAGTCCTGGTTTTTTTGGGACACTGTATAGTCAATGGTGTAGTGATATTCATCGTAATATATATATATATATATATATATATATATATATATATATATAAAGTGTTAAAAGTGTACGTAGAATCTAAATATCGCATAATATACAGGGTGTTCTATTAAAAATACTAACTTTGTCTAGTCCTGCTTTTTTGGGACACTGTATAGTCAGTGGTGTAGTGGGGTGGGAACGCGTGGTAACGGCGTTCCCACTCTGCTTTTTCCAAGAATCCTATACATTAATAGGCTACCCGTGTTTTATTTCCGAGTCATAACTCAACAATGGTTTTAACGATTTTAAATAGCTGTCAAATAAATTATACTTAAATAAAAATTAATGAAAAGTGTATTACATTATAACAATTTAAATTGTAATTTAATAGTTTGTAAAAGGATTTAGAGGTGCTAGTCAGTTTGTCAGTCGTACCGGTCATTTTGTAAGTGTGTCATTCTGCGCAGTTAGGCCGCGCAATGAAGTAATTTCACCTGCAGTGTTTTATAGTGATCTACGTTTTAAAGCGTTGAGTTTGTTGCTTTACAATTTTACAGTACCGTTGTAAATTCACCAGCAGTGTTTTACCGTGGTAACTGTTTAAAGCGTGAAGTTTGTTGGTGTATCTTTGCACAAGTGTTCTAGTGTAGACTACTTACTACAATGGCACCTAAAAAAACACAAAAAACAGTAGCAATCAACCTCATAGCCAGAGAGACGTATTCCAGTTGATTCAACTTCAGTAAGAAGTTCACAAAGTAATATTTGAACATGGTAGGCCTACCTTGGAACTGGATACTGTAGGTAGCGGACCGCGAAAATGTTAGTATTGTAATAAACGTTTGTCAAATCGCCATTGTTACCACGATAGAAACGATAATTAGTGGATTTTTAATATTTTGATAATACGTCGTAATTTGCTAATGTTTTCAAAAAGTTTCATTTATATATATTTTGTGTAGGAATGTGGGATTGTTTGTAACTGATATTTGTCGGGGTTTATAAAACACATGTTAGGGAGTGAGAAGCAGGTGTACGCTTAAAAATAAAGGGGCGTAACGAATCATTCCATTTTTTCTTATACACGCTCTAGATGTAAAAATGGCATCGCTCTAATGATTAATTAGGGCTGCACGGGCCGCTGGTTACTTGAAACGTGGAGAGAGAAATGTAGCGTTGTTACGGATGAATGCATATTTTTAAAATTAAGATGTCGTGCCATAATTAATATGAAACTGTTCCAACGTAAATTAATGTTTCTTGTGGTTTTTACTTTTGAAAGACGGGGGTTGATATCGGGAGTAATGATAGTTAGATTTGAATCGAAGGCAGTTACAGTTAGAGTGTCAATAGGGCCAGATCGGTTTTGTGTTAATTAAATACCTTCATTGTAAACAGTTTGAGTGCGTGTACTCTTTCTTATGAATTCGCCAACGCTAAGTTGTCTTTTCTTTCGGGGTTAAACCGCGTATGTTAATGGTTTGTCTCTGAGATCCATTAAAGAAATATTTATTCTACTGTAAGTAGATATTTTTATATAAATTAAGGCTAGCTGCTAATGATTCTACAAGTCTAAATAACCTATGAAACATCGAGCTTGCCTTGCGAAGGTATCTCATTCGTACGCGGACTCACTAAGATGAAATCTGCTAAAATAAAAAGACAGTAAAGGGCCCTGGTATATGTACCAATTAGCATTGTTGGTCGCTGTTTTATTTATATTTGTGTAGAGGTGGGCTGATGAACGAGCGCTTGATACCGCTTTGGTTACTAATTGTAAAAGGCAATTACTAAGTAGGTACACACTACCGAGATCAGATAACCATTAAACACCTCGAATTTTTATTTCTATTGTTCTAATTGTTGTATAGGTGAATGTGTAACCAGAGAGAGGATCATGGTATTTTTCTAACACACTCAAACTTACATATATATATATATATATATATATATATATATATATATATGTATATCAGTCAGTGATCTATTTATAACTTACCCTTGTAAGGCTTTGTTTTAATGAGTTTCTTGTTAGTTTGTTGAAGTATAATTATTTGCCGGCGAGCTGATTTCTCTTTGTATGTGCTTTATCACAATGTGACTTATGTATTTTGTGCTTTAGTGGTCACGAAACAATTGTGTATTTGTAAATTCCTTGTGTATTTTCTTTTGTCCTCGCCTTTACCTTATTATCACCTGTGCAATTTTACTGTTGTATTTTATGTGTACCATAATTTGCTTTATTGTTTTATGTGCTTATTTGCTTAAAGACCGGCATGCTTGGTTTTAAAAGGACCACATATTTGGTGTGGCGATTTTTATTATGATTTTATTTTGATTATTTATGACCCAGTTGTGCGCGTCACTACATGTGTGTTTTTATTATTGTGCTTCTGTGTAACTAAACTGCTTTTTATTCATTTTCTCTTAATGTTATAATTTTGTACGTACTTTAACCTGGTTTAATGGTGTTTTGTTATATATTTAACCCTTTCATTGTTCTTTTTGTGTTATTTAATTTATTAATGTACTTGTGCAGTTACTTATTTATGAATAAAGTGGGTTTTATTGATAGTTCTTTCCCATAAATAGTAGATTAACGGGCTGAACCACCGCTGCGCTAAGTTCGTTGATTTTAATTTGAGTAGTTTCTTTTTTTTTACCTGCAACACGTAACTCATCCAGCCTATCTAAATTAGATAGCACGACGTACCTAACACTAGACGGCCACTTCGTTTGATCGGATTTGAGGTTTGCGAGTAATTAAATATCAGACTTGTAAACAAATTCTAATGTTCTAATTATTGCCAGGAACGTCACAGTAACGCAAGCATTTGAGTAATAGTAAAAATATTGTCAGTCAAGTCAAGATAAATTACTTAGCGATTGTTTTGTTCTTGCATTTGCATTATTGCAAATAAGTTCAAATTACGCTTTTCAAGATAGGGTACCTGGGGGACGCTACAATACTGAAACCAATATGTCATCTGTAGGCAGAAATGATCAGTCTGAGCCTAATGTAAAAAACATGATGTTTTATCTATGTCTATTGACAGTGATTTGAACCCTTGAACCAGACAGTAATACAGTGCTCCATATGGAGTAGGGAAATGTGGGATCGTAAAAAGGATTTGTTTCCTTGGCTCATTTGCTCAGCTTACTTACTTGGGAAAAAATACATTTACATAAAAAGTCGGCAAGTCCCGGGCTAGCAGAGACCATATCTAAAAAGGCGAAATCAGAAACAATAGGAACGGTTTGTGATAAACTCAATCAATTTCACTTGGAATTAACTATGAAAATATGTAGATCGGCATACTACTTAGCGAAAAATAATAGACCATTTTGAGCTGTTGGAACTTGAAAAAGCAAAATGGCGTGGATATAGGGATTGAGTTGCATTTCAGATTTAGTGCCACTGAAATTATATGCCGCGTTTCACACGAAATGAAAAAAGAATAATCCAACAGGTTTTAGACGTTTCAGTCATCATTGATGAATCCGCAAGTTTGGGGGCAAAATCTACTTTGATTATTTATTTAAAGTGTGAGACCAGTAAAGAGTTTCCACCGAAATCCTTATTTTTAGACTTAGTAGAACTGTCAAACCAATCAGCAAATGCAGCTTTTAATGCTTTAATTGATTGCTTGAATAAGCATGGACTTAGTGATGGCTATTTAAAAGAACATTTGGTAGCCTTTGCAAGCGATGGCGTAAGTATTAGGTTAGGGAAACAATCTGGCGTGGCAGAGCAGCTAGTTCAAAAACATCCTAACATACTACCCTGGCACTGCATGAACCGTCAAATAGAACTAGCTATCAGTGATTCTATCAGTAAAATAGGGGCAATCAACCACTTCCAAATATTTATGGATAAATTGTACTCCCTTTATAGCAAATCCCCCAAAAACCAACGAGAATTAGCTGAATGTGCCAATGAGCTTGACCTGCAACTAAACAAAATTGGACCCATATTGGGAATTAGATGCGTAGCCAGGTCTTTCAAGACCGACTGCTGTATGGTACGGATATCAAGCTTTATACTGTCACTTCTATAAAGCAAAAGATGATAAAAGTAGAAGTCCAACCGAACGAGCCATGTATAGTGGGTTAGTTAAACGTCTTTCATCGTCCCAATTCTTATCTGATTTGGCAATAATGTATGACGTATTAGCCCAACTTTCAATGTTATCTGAAAGCCTCCAAAACGGAAAATACAACAGTCGTCTATGCAGACAAAATCATTAGAAGAATTATGAGGTTTTTTGAATTACTTAAAGATAAACCTGGGACTAAATGCCTTGAGGCTAAAATCGCACTAGCCGAAGGTAACTTTAGTGGCGTCCTCATAACAAAAAGTGGTAAAATGGTATCTATTAACCACCAACAACTGTTGTCAAGTTTGATTAATAATATGAAAATAAGGCCCTTAACAACCAGAAGCAGTAACGAATTATCAAAATCATCTATAAGTTCCTCTCATCAACAAGCAGAAGCAGAATACGATTCATTTATCTCTGAACTGAACGTACTGGAAAGTATCAACTGGCCGACATCAAAACCCATTGGATACGGTGAACCTGAGATTTCCAAACTTTGTGCAAGATTCAAGTTGAATGAAAATAAAATAAAGAATAGTTTCAGAAACTATCTTGAAAACAGTTCTGTCATGTCCATTAAAGAATTGTTCCAAACTCATACCATGCAGTTCAGCAGAATGTGAGTGGGGCTTTAGCCACATGAACATCATAATAACGCCAACTAGAACAAGACTGACAATACCACATGTTTCAGCCCTGCTTTTCATCAAACTAAATGGCGCAAGAATTCAAAACTGGAAACCAGAGCCATATGTTAAAACATGGCTACGAAAGCATAGAACAGCTGATGATACAAGAACCCGACGTGCCAAGTCTGATAAGACTACCACTGATGCAGAAGATGAAGATAGGTTTGCGAAGCTCTTGTAATCGATTCAGATATTTCAGATGTAGCCTGTTTGAATAATGAATGTTCACTGTAATTGCTGTTATTGATTGTAAACTGTAATGAATAAAAGTGCTCACTGTAACGAGAGTTTTTAGTCTTCCACGTCCACCCATCTCTCTTTTTATTTAAGGTTAAAACTACTTGGAAATTGCTAGAGTAGTTATTAAAACAGCAAATTATTTAAATTGTATCAGGCAGTGATAATACTGCCTGCTTACTTTTTTTACAGTTCATTCCTAGTAGCTTAAAACCAATAAAACCATTGCACTGTTTGGTTACACGTTACACACTGTCTTTAAGGTTAAAAATCGATGAGCAGTTCGGACACCACCTTGTAAAGGGGGGATCGCCCGATGTTAGTCAATTCTCAGAAGAAGGTGAACGTTCCCACACTGGAAAATTTACTACACCACTGTGTATAGTCAATAATAATTTAAAAGTGCGCACACTTACTCTCCATATATCATAAATACATTTTTGGTTTACCCATAAAGCACCAGCTTACTTTACTCTATCGTTAACTCACCCTGTACATGTTTTTTTACTGACAAGGCTATTGCTGTGATATTTGTGTTATATTTTAGTATTTTTAAAGGCGCACAAATGATTCATTATATTTCTTAATTGATGTTGAAGTGTTGTAATTTATTTAAAAGAAAAATACACTCGTTTGTCAACATAAGCAAAGTCTGTTTATCGAACGTACCCTTTGCTTACCGCACGACTTATGAGCTCGTTTTAAAACCGTGGCATGGTTTAAACGTAACACCACTCAATCGAGTGCTTTAGTAAAACCTGAACCATTTATTATCATTTATTCTCATACAATTAATACGAAATGGGGCAAATTCTCATTGTTTCTTAATTAACATGCGTACTTTAAATAGAAATATTAAAATCAAGATTTTGTTTTAAATAATTACTTTGCTCTAAATGCATTGAGTCTCGCCGTCTTTATTTCTTTAAATAACGAGATTGTACATCTACAATAGAAGCATCATACTATTTTAACATAATTCTAAAAGGATTAATTAAATTTTTAACCGCGTAATCCCTAAAGTTGTTAAAGTTTTCAATTAATTTTGTGCAAACTTATAGTTTCAAACAAACGCTTTCTTATGAAACTGGGTTTTCATAGACAAGTTTTTACTTATACCAAACAGATCCATTCAATATGAAAATCTTAGAAGTTTTCCCTAGCAATTACACGTATAGATCAGCCACAACTCTAAAATACTTTCCTTCACTTAATTTACAAATGTTTACAAAAAAAAATTCTCAAAGTTGTAATTAAAAAAAAACTTATAACCAATTAAGCGTCAATTAAATGAGTCGCTTAAGAAAAAAAAATTAACCCGAAATAATAAAGTAGATTAAAATTTCCATAAAAACGGTAGAAATGTTGGTATAAATTATAATTAATGAATTCTTAACTTCAGATAAAGTAATGGGGTGTCACAAAAGGTTACTCTTTACATTGGTCATTACTTTTTGTCCATATTAGGCAAAAAAAAGGTCTTATTATACGTTTTTCAATAGTGAAAACGTGAAAATTTTAAAACTTTTAATTTTTCAGTTTTCACAAAAAATGGTCTTGTTTATTGGCAAATATGACAATTTTGACCCAATTATTTCAAGCATTCAATTTGTAGTGGGTAAATGTGACTTTTTCCTCAGTGAAACAAAAAGTTAAATTAACTTACAGAAACACATTTGTCACGTCCAGCAAATTTTTGTTTTATTCCAACAACAGTTTCAAATCAGACAAATAGAAATCGGATGGTAACATCACAAACTATTCAATTATTGTTACGTATATAAATGGATAACAGCCAGTCTAACAACATAGAGAACTAAATCCATACGCTAAGTTTTCTATGCAAATGAGACACTGTTACCCTAGAAAGAAAAAGAGATACTGAAGAAGAAAGAAGAATATAGACCAGTAACTCATTGAGGGAGGGGGAATAAAACAAAAGGTTCGTGCCCAGCTGCCCGTGGATCGTGGGTCAACGATATTTGTCAACAAAAATTAAGGGCGCCAGAGGCTTAATTGTATATTTTCGAACCACAACGAACCTACAAAACTTCTTAACACTACCCCAGTTTCAAGAGTAATCTTTGACCCGTAAGCGTACACGAAAGAAACGAACGTAAACGTACACAGCGAGAAAATAACAAAAAGGGTTAATTGTGTAACTAAAATTAAAGTGGATGAAATAATATGTGTATATATATATATATATATATATATACAATGAATTAAATTTTTAACAAAAAGAAAATTAAATATTTAATTTGGTTTTTCACAACAAAATTTAAAGGTGAAAACAGAAATTTTAAAGGTTCGTATATAAAAAAAATGAATAAAAATTAACGTGACTGTAGCGTCCCCCAGGTATCCTATCTTGAAAAGTGTAAGTTGAACTTATTTGCAATAATGCAAATTCAAGAACAAAACAATCGCTATGTAATTTGTCTTGAATTTACTGACAATAATGTTACTATTACTTGCTTTACATGGACTTTCCTGACCATAATTAAAAGATTAGAATTTATACTACTAATTTATTGATACTCGCAAACCTCAAATCTGATCGAACCAAGTGGCCGTCTAGTGGTAGGTACGCTGTGCTATTTGAATTAGACAGGATGGATGACGTAAGTGTTGCATATGGGGCAGATAAACAATGAAACTACTCAAATTCAAATTAACGAGCTTTGCGCAATGGTGGTTCAGCCCGTTAATATAATACTGTGGGAAAAAAACACCAATAAAACCCACTTTATTCATAAATAAGTAATTGCACAAGTACATTAATAAATCAAATAACACAAAAGCAGTTTAGTTACACATAAACACAATAAAGATAAAAAATCCCTGCAGTCACACCCACAATCGTGTGATAACTAATCAGAATAAAAATCGTAATACCAAACATGTGGCCCTTTAAAACCAATCATGCCGGTCTTTAAGTAAATAAGCATATAAAACAAAGCAAATCACGGCACATATAAAATACAACAGTAAAATTGAACAGGTGATTATAAAGTAAAGGCAAGGACAAAAGAAAATAGACATGGAATTTACACGTACACAATTGTTTAGTGACTACCAAAACACAAAATACATAGGTACAGTTACAAAAAATTACATATCAAAAGAAATTAGTTCGCAGGCAAATCCTTCTACTTAACAAACTGACAAAAAACTCATTAACACAAAGCCTTAGAAGGGTAAGTTATAAATAGATCATAACATCGTGACCGGTATATACGTTTGAGTACGTTAGAAAAATACAGTGCCCTTTCTCAGGTTACACATTCATCTATACAACAATAAAAACAATAATAAAATTCGAGGTGTTTAATAGTTATCTGGACCCAGGAGTGTGTACCCATGTAGCAATTGCCTTTTACAATTAATAACCAAGCGGTATCATGTACCCGTTCGCCAGCCCACCTCTACACAAATATAAATATAAACAACCAACAACAATGCTAATTCACACAAATACAAGAGTATGGGAACCCTGCACTGTCTTTTATTTTCGAAGATTTCAGAGTAATGAGCCCGCGTGTGAATAAGATACCTATGCAAGGCAATGCTCGATTTTTAATACGGTATATAGGCTTGTAGAATTATTTGCTGCCAGCCTTAATCTATATAAAAATACCTACTTACACTTGATTTATATTAATTGATCACAGACACAAATCGTTAACATACGCGGTTTAACTTCAAACAAGGTAACTGTTATTTATACATTAATATTTGAAAAATACATTACAACTAACACCCGAAAGAAAAGACAAATTAGTGTTGGCTAATTCAAAAGAAAGTGTACACGCACGACATATTTTAAAGACAAACTGTTTACAATGGGAGTTTCTAATTAAAACAAACCAAAGCGTTCGGCTCAATCAAAATTTCAACAGCAACTGCTTTCCCTCTGGTTTCCACTAACCCTGTCTACTCCCGAAAATCAACCCACATCTTTGAAAAGTGATAAAAAAAAACAAGAAACATTAATTTACGGTGGAACAGTTTCATATCACTTATTGCACATCTTAGTTTTAAAAATATGCATTCGCTCGTAATAAACCCTACATTTAGGTATAGAGTTTCCAAGTACCAAACAAAGACGTCTTTGATTGCAGTGTGTATCGCTAGTAATTAATTATTAACTAGTGACATTTTTACATCAAAAGCGCACGCATAGAAATTTTCAACAATTCTTCACGTCAGTTTCGACATAACACCTGTTTCTCTACCCTAATATATGTTTCCTTTTTCTGTTCAACCTTTACTCGAATATCAATTAGAAACATTCCCATCTCTTACATAAACATACATTAAATAAAATATTCCGAAAACATTAGCAAGTTACGACGTATCATTACGATATTAAAAATCCAGCAATTATCTATTGTATATTACAATAACAAAATTTTCGCGGTCCGCTACGTACATGACTAAAAGAAAAATAACACAAAAAAGATAACTAATTAGTGGTGCGAACAATCGACACCGTGACTAAGGTAACCGTCTATAAAAAATTAACAATTCAATCATAATAGGAAATCCCAGGGCTCGGGAAGACCTCGCAGAACAAGAATGGTAATAAAAAAAAACTTATAAATAAAATGTCCATATAATGCGCAAACAAAAATTGTTCTAGTCTCACACACAAATAAAATAACAGAAAAATTATAATTATTATCTTGAAAAAAATATATCAATAAAACGATTAATTAAACTTGAAAAAGAATAAATTAAAAAAAGTAAAGAAAACAAAACTAATGGTGTTTGAAACTCATATATGCCAAAAAAAGGTAACAAATAAATCAATTCATAATTGCGTCTAATCTGTTTACAAACTAGCGATAATAAAACGACGTCAGCAAGTTTTTTTTTTATGATTGTGGACCTGAACAGGCTAAATTTGGCCTATCGCGCTAAAGCACTCAGGAACACTTAGGAGGATGGATAGAGGGATAATGAATTGCCAATAGATGCCTATGAACAGCTACCTTAAATTTTCTCATATCATAAGTGAGAGGAAAGCAGGAACTAGGGAGATCATTCCAGAGTTTAGAAGCCGTGTAGAAAAATGTGGATTGCGCCCGTTTGGTACGACAAGTGGAGATTTGGACTGCATACTGATGATGTGAATGAGCGAACCGAGTGTTTCACGCAAAGATAGCCCGAGATGGTATCAAAGAATATAATTCAGCAGCACAATAGCCGTTGTAATAACGATAATACAAGGAAAGAACCGAAACCATCCTTCTATGCTCAAGGGACTGTATGTGAGAAGTTAAGGACGGGTCATTTATAAGCCTAATCGCTCTCTTTTGAATACGATCAACGATATCGAGAGCGTATTGGGGAGCACTAACCCAGAGGTGAGAATTATATTCCAGATGAGGCCGAATTTGGGCCTTATACAGCAGAAGGAGTTGTCGAGAGGTAAAGTACTGCTCAGATCTGTACCAAAAGCCTATTTTACGAGCAGCTGTTTTGGTAGCTGACAGAAGATGGTCAACCTATGAGAGATTTGAAGATACAGTCATACCCAACAGAGTAATAGAGTCTGAAAACTTAAGAACTGCGCCATTCATACTTACAACAGGAAATGATCGATCTTTTTGGCGGACATAAGGCAACACTGGGTTTTGTTAGCGTTAAATTTAACTAGATTATTGCTTGCCCATTCGAGAATACGTTGAATGTCTTTGTTGATTGAATTTGCCATTTCAGCTTTAATTTCTTGATTTGACATAGAAGGTGGATTATCACTATGAGTAGACTGAGGTAAACTACAGTGAAGAGTGCTATCGTCAGCAAAGCAATGGATGGGGTTAGTTGTTGAAGAAATAAGGTCATTGCTGATTGATGGCTTTTTCCATGATTTTAGACAAAATGGAAGTGATGGAAATTGGCCGGTAGTTTGAGGGATCGGTCTTATCGCCTTTTTGGGAATAGGTTGAACATTTGCTAACTTCCATGATGAACATAATTCCCCATAAGACATAGAGATCGTATAGAGCTTAGATAGGACTGGTACTAGTTCGGGGGAACATTTCTTTAAGACAATAGCTGGGATACCGTCTGGGCCAGTCGCCTTATTGAGATCAAGCCTACTGATGATAGATTTCAGAATCATTAAGACACGAGTTTGATGCAAACAAATCCACAAAAACATTGGCTTTGTCTACAGAATCAGCAACTACCGATCCGTCAATAGACGTCAGGGGGGGAAATAAAGATGTTCCAAAGTTTTTACTAATGGCTTTAGCTAAAGACCAAAATTTACGACTGCCTAAAGGAGATGTAGCTAGTTCATTGCATTTTCGTTCACACAACTTTTTAGTTTTAGTGATTTCACTTTTGCAGATATTTCTAGCACCAACGTGTCGACCGACTTATTAGATTTCCATTTAATGTAATATTTATTTTTTAAAGATATTGCATCAGCACAAGCCTTATTGAACCAGGGTCGGGAACGTGAATGACCTATACGGTACTGTTTTTTGGGAATGTATAACTCCATTCCCATGAGGATGACTTCAGATACTGAAAGAGCGATGTCCGAAGAAGAGGACGACTTAAAACAATATTCACGCCATGGAAAGGTTGCAAAGAAATCCCGTAAATTACTCCATCGAGCTGACTTAAAACACCACAAGGTTCTATCGGTTTTGCGAACAACAGTGGAATTAGGTACAGTAGAAATGATTTCTATTAGACAATGGTCGGAAAGACCCAAAGGCGAAAGAACGGAAGTTTTAGTAGCAACAGGGTTTGATGTAAGAAAGAGCTCTAGAAGATGTGGAGTATGGTTAGGGTTATCGGGGATTCTTGTGGGTTCAGAAATCATTTGTGTGAGATCACATGAAATAGCAAATGTTTCTGCACTATGACTAGCAGGATTTGTAGTAGATGAAAACTGAAGCCAATTAGAGTTATGAACATTGAAATCGCCTACAATTGAGATATCGCAAGATGGAAACTTTCATACTAAGGTAATCGAAGAAGTCTTGAAAGTTACTGTCATTAGGAGACCTATAAATGCAACAGTAGAATTTCACAAAATTAGGACCAGAATGTTTAAAAATTTTAATATTAAGGTGTAAACTATGCTTTATACTTTACGTCATCAGCTGATTTAATTAGTGAGTTCGACAACACAAGTGTTCGACGTAAGAAAAATACGTATTTACAAAAAAAAGGAGGAAGCAAAGTGATACATATAAATAACTAATTTTGGAAAGTAAGTAGTTGCACAATAATGAACTACAATAACATTTAATACATTAAAGTAAATTTTCTTTAAGGTTACAAAACATATAACAAAACGGGAAGGTGAATCATCAACGTATGAAATAAACGATATCCAAAATTCCAGATGGAGGGGCGATGGATAATTACACAACACAGATCTGACCTTAAGCGAGTGCTCTTTACCCAAGTTGTTGAACCGCTAGTAATCGGTAGGTTTTCAGAGCGGGTAATGTATCTCTAAGGTTTAGTGCAAGCCTTGAAGAAGGCACCGAAATAACCAAAATTTCGAGTGGTAAATAGTAGTAACAGTAAGGTAGTGCTAAAATAAAGTATATAATTTACTATGATGTTAGGATTTAAATGCACATTTACCTCAACGATGGAATGCGAGCCCGATAAGGAACTTGGTGCAATTTATTGTTTTAAATCCTCAACCGAGAAAATAATTATTTTAATTTTGATGGCCAATAACCTTTTAGATCCCCTTCGATATAAATCGAATTAAAGAAAAATGGCATCAACCAAACCTGTCACTTAAAACCATCGATCCATGAATGTCAATTGTTAGCCGAAGGCGTTGAGGGTAGAATTTTTCACCGGAAGTGAATTATTGAATTCTTAGTAAAAACATTAAAAATGACAAAAAATTTGTTTATCTAGACTACACGGCTGCATTTTTATTGGATAGGCAACCCATCATACACCAAAGTACAAACTTATACATAATTATAACAAATTTGCAGAAAATTGGCAATTAAACGTAACAACACACATGGACAATCTAAAGTAAATATAAATGTAAATATCAAAATAATAAACTCATGCAAATTTGCATGACCACGATCCTTGCACCACTAATCTTATTAGATTGCAAGAGCGTAAATAAAAAGCTTACGAACAAATGGAATAACGAAAATTCGTAATGCTGGAGCACTAAGCATATCAACCAGGAGGCGATTTAAAAACTAACTAGCCACACTGTGGTGCAAAGGAAGCTAACGTAACTAAACTGATTATGGTTCCTACAGAACCTCAACCCTTACATGAAAACTAGTAAAATACAGTCGAAATTTCACTACCAAAATCAGAAATCAATTACACATACTAAAAAAGTCACCCGTTACAATGAAATAAGGGCTCACGATATCAGACCGACCCGATACCTCCGATCACACACCACATATGAGGCAAATTAATTCAACGAAAATAATTTGATAAGAGGTTGAGAAGGGAGTCTAGGTGTTTCAGGGAAAGAACTGAGTCTTCCAGTGAAACGGATTTAAGAGTAGAACATTGCTTAATTTTGCTAGACACGAAAAAAAAGTTAAATTAGCTTACATAGATCTAGCGTAAAACTTTTGTCGCATCTATCAAATTTTATTTTATTCAAACAGTTTCAAACCAGATAAAAGACAAATACGAGACGGATGGTAACATCGTAAACTATTCCATTGTTACGTATATGCCTAAATAAAAGCCAGTCTATCAAAATAGAGACCTGAATGGGTACGCTAAATCTTCTATATGCAAACGAGACACACATAGAGAATTCCGTGTAAATCTAAATATAAATATCAAAATAATCAACTCATGCAGATATACTAGACCATGATCAATGCACTACTAATCCTATTAGATTGCAGGGGAGCAGTAAATAAAAACCTTACGAACAAATGGAATAACAAAAGTTCGTATACTGGGGCACTAAAAATATCAACCACAGGTGATTTGAAAAGTAACTAGCCATAGTGTAGTGCCAAGGAACCAAAAGTAAATAAACTGGTTATGGTACTTACAGAACCCCAAATATGAAGGCTACACTATCAGACTAGATGACGCGATACTAGTAGATAATTAGTAGATTTTTTTAATATTTTGAGAATACGTCGTAATTTGCTAATGTTTTCAAAATATTTTATTTACATATTTTATGTAAGGAATGTGGGATTGTTTGTAATTAATATTTGGCTGAGGGTTGAAAACATGTCTTTTGAGAACTGACTAGCAGGTGTACGCTTAAAAGAATGCTTTACTGAAGGGGAGTAACGAATCATTGGAATTTCTTATGTGCCGATTCTTAATGTAAACACTAGCTTAATAAGTAATTGTGTTGGTACAGACCGCGATCAAAAGATATCTTTGTTTGTTACTTGGGACACTCGAGAGCTACATGTAGGGTTGTTACGGACGAATGCATATTTTTAAAATTAGGATATCGTATAATAATAATTAATATGAAACTGTTCCAACGTAAATTAATGTTCCTTGTTTTTATAATACTTTTGAAAAATGGGGGTTGATTGCGGGAGTAAAGATGGTTAGGTTTGAAATCGGGGGAAAGTTAGTTACAGTTAGAGTATCAATCGAGCAAGATCGATTTTTGGTTAATTAGAAACTCCCATTGTAAACAGTTTGTCTTTAAAATATTTGGTGCGTGTACATTTTCTTTTGAATTAGCCAACACTAATTTGTCTTTTCTTTCGAGTGTTAGTTGTAAATGTGGTTTTCAAATATTAATCTATAACAGTCACCCTATTTGAAGTTAAACCGCGTAGGTTAACGATTTGTGTCTGTGATCAATTAAAGGAATAGATATTCAAGTGTAAGGAGGTATTTTTATATAAATGAAAGCTCGCAGCAAATCATTTACCAGCCTAGATAACATATTAAATACCAAACATTGCCTTGCAAAGGTATCTTATTCGAGCGGGCTCATTAAGCTGAAATCTGCTAAAATAAAAGATAGTAAAGGGCCCTCTCACTCTGGTGTGTGAGTGAATTAGCATTGTTGTTTATATTTATATGTGGGTAGAGGTGAAAAGGTACAGGATACCGCTGGTTATTAATTGTAAAAGGCAAGTGCCAAGTAGGTATTTTTCTGACGTCCGCAAATTTATATATCGGTCACGATGTTGTGATCTATTTATAACTTACCCTTGTAAGGCTTTGTTTTAATAAGTTGTTAGGTAGAATTATTTGCCTGCGACTTGGTTTCTCTTTGTATGTGCTTTATTGTAATTTGACTTATGTATTCTGTGGTTTAGTGGTCACTAAACAATTGGGTACGTGTAAATTCCTTGTGTATTTTCTTTCGTCCTTGCCTTTACCTTATTATCACTTGTGCAATTTTACTGTCGTATTTTGTGTACCGTAATTTGCATTATTGTTTTATGTACTTATTACTTAAAGACAAGCATGATTGGTTTTAAAGGGCCATGTTTGGTATTACGATTTTTATTATGATTTTTATTTTGATTAACTATGACCCAATTTTATTAATGTCTTTCTGTGTAACTAAACTACTTTTTATTCATTTGCTCTTAATGTTATAATTTTGTACGCACTTTAACCTGATTTAATGGTGTTTTGTTATATATTTAACCCTTGCATTGTTTCTTTTTTGTGTTATTTGATTATTTATGAATAAAGTGGGTGTTATTGGTGGTTCTTTCCCACAATAGGATATTAACGCGCTGAACCACCGTTGCGCAAAGCTCGTTGATTTTAATTTGACTAGTTTCATTTTTTTATCTGCCGCTCATGATGCAACACTTACCTCATCCAGCCTATCTAATTCAGAGAGCACAACGTACCTACCACTAGACGCCACTTCGATTGATCCGATTTGAGGTTTGCGAGTAATTAAATATGACTTGTGAATAAATTCTAATGTTTTAATTATTGCCAGGAAAGTCAAAATAAGACAGGCAATTAATTTGAGTAATAGTGACATTATTGTCAGTCAAGTCAAGATCAATCACTTGGCGATTGTTTAGTTCTTGAATTTGCATTATTCCAAATAAGTTCAAATTACGCTTTTCAAGATAGGGTGCCTGTGGGACGCTATAACGCAAATAATAATTTGATAAGAGGTTGACAAGGAAGTTCAGGTTTTTCAGGGAAAGAACTGGGTCTTCGAATGAAAACATAAGAATAGTAGCTTACAAAGAGACTAATTTCTAGTACTGTATTAACATGTAATAAATTACTAAAGACTTGACTTAAAGATAATATACTAGCATGTACTATACGAGTAACTTGTGAGATTATTTTAACACATTGGGTACAGTTAGTGTTGTGTTGTACGTATGGCGCGTTTCTGATAAGGAATAAACGTGCTTCTAAGGCAGAATTTTCAGAAAGATGTTTTTCTTGGAAATTTTAAAATGGCGTAGATAGACAGATTCTCATTTGCCTTGGTTACATTTCATATTTTGTGCTGGGTGAAGTCGTGTGACACTCCCTTTAAGTGTGGTTTATTTTTATTTAGCGGGTTAGTTTGGTGACGTTTTGAAGGTGGACGCGGTTTACTATAAAAGGGTAAGTGTAAAAGATATGAGACGGATTTTTCAACAAACTTTCAGTTGTAGTGGTCGTGCATGATTTGAGAAACGAAAGTACGTAACAGTCTGTGCTAATTTATGTAGTAACAGTTAGTAGTGCAGGAGATAACAGGATCTGTGTACCGCCAGAATCCATTTTTGGGTATAGAACATTAAACCGTTTACAAGCAAAGTTGATATATGGAGTTGGACATTGTTGTGAGACCTTTCCCAACATTTAAATAAAGTATTTAAACAGATTTGAGATAAACAGAAATGGTTGAATTAAGAGAAAGTATTTTGGCGAAAATTCGCACGATAGTAAGAAAAACGTTTAAAGTGATCCTTTATAACTAAGTAAAAGTTTTTGATATTGTAAATTGAAATTAAGACTGCATTAAATAATTATTAATGCTGATGTAAATCTATATCTATTAATTTTATAGACAATTAAGAATTTAGATATGAAGAGAGTTAATATATTAATTAAATTCGGCGAACATTTGAGAAGGCAGTTAGTGAACAAGTTGCCCAATCAATAAAAGCGTGAGTGAACGCGGAACATTTAATTTAGCGCCGCCAAAGCTAAGGCCGATTGTGCGCGTGTGCACACTATACCAGGGATTAATTAAAGAATTCTAACCCCATTGCTTAGGATACTTCATCTTAACTCATTAACCGGAGTTGAGGTGTCTGTGAGACACTACTTAACACGTTATTCGATGTATACCGTCCACCCTATATGTTAGCGCATACCAGTTCCATGCAATTTCAAGTGGGGATATCCATTACCAATACACGTGCTTTCAACGTATTCCAGCGTGTTCAGTGCGAGTTATACATTTGCAAAGTGTAGTCGGTGTCTCACGGACCACTCCACTCCGCTAGTGTAACTTTATCTTTTTGGGGTACCAGTAAAGAACGCGTACGTTGTGGGGATGCTGGATATGAGGAAACTCTAAGAGCATGGTTTGATGAAATTGGTAGTGGTAGTGAAGTGGACGGTGAAGACGATGCGTATGAACAAAGTGATCACGAAAGTCCATCGGAGCTAGAAGTAGAGGAAGATGGCGTTCTGGGAAAAACAGAGAATGAAAGTGAAGAAGATGAATTATTAGAAGTCCGCAGAGTTTTTTTATGGTAGAAACAGTTACAAGTAGATGAAGCAACCAATGGAAAGTACAGGTGGTACACAACGTCATAATATAATAGTGCAATTATCAGGTGTAAAGTCTGCAGCTAAAGAGAAACTGACAATATCTACAAAAGCCAGAAACATATGGAACTTACTATTTCAAGAAAATATGCTCGACCAGATTTTAAAGTGGACAAATCACAAAATAGAAATTCAGAGAAGCAATTTTTTTGACAAAGATCGGAGCGAAATAAAGAATACTGACAGTAACGAATTGAAAGCCATTTTGGGACTCTTTTTCTTTACAAGTATTTTTAAGTCAAACCACGAAAGTATTGAGTTGCTATTCGCAACTGACGGAACTGGGCGACACATATTTCGTGCTGTGATGAACCAAAAACGATTTTCGTTTATTCTAGCTTGTTTCTGAATTGTTTGGAAAATTTATTTAAATTGTCAGGCAGGTGGAAACAGTTTACCGGAAAGTGACAGATCTTTCAGCAAACCAACACAGTCCGTTTTACGTCTGTGTCAGCCCATTTCCAATTCAAATAGAAATGTGATGGCTGACATTTGGTTCAGTTCCATTCCATTATTGGATGTTTCATGTCAACGGGACTGACATATGTAGGTACTCTAAGCAAAGCAAACGAGAAATTCCTAAGGAATTTTTTCCAATAAAATCGAAACAAGTAGGATCTTCTATGAAGGGCTTCACGAAGAATATCACTTTACTATCATATGTACCCAAGAAATCAAGAGCTGTTATACTTGTGTCTTCCATGCATCACTCTGTACTGACTGATATGCATTCCAATAAACCAGAGATCGTAGCATATTACAATCTTACAAAAGGAGGCGTCGATGATTTGGATGAAAAGTGTTCTATTTACAGTCGCAATCGCCGCACTCAAAGGTGGCCTATGGCAATTTTTTTTTTCAAATGTGGAACATAAGTGCTGTAAATGCGTTTATCATACACCAGCGTCTTGTAGACAGCGAAGAGATTTCTCGAGCAACTTTTATAAAAAAACTTAGCAATGGAACTGATGGAACCGCATATGCGAAAAAAGTTGCAAGGCTCGAGACTCAAGTTAGAACTTAAGTTGCAGATCAGGCGCATCCTAGGAGATGCTGAAGAAAGAAAACTGTGTTTCCTGTGTCCAAATACTATCAAAAGAAAGACTCAGTATATTTGTCGCTTGTGCAAACACCCGATATGCCTTCAATGTTCACATAAAGTGTGCAATGACTGTGAAAGTGGTCTATAAAAATACCAAACTCTAGGGCTGTAAATTTTCTAGTTTTCAAATCTGTATTTTTATTACATACATATTTTTAGTTAAGAATGCCTTTTTAGTTACTAACTTGATATTAAGATTGTTTTTAGTTGCTAAAATTTAGAAGAAAAAAAAATTATTTCTAACACTTGTAAAATTTTGACATATTATATATTATTTCGTAAAAATTAACTCTTTCTTCGCATTTTATTGTTTTAGTTTATTGATAAGACATGTAAAAAGACAGTGAATGTAAACATTTACCTTAAGCTATCTTTTTGGCTGCAATTTTGATTGGTGTTTGTCAGGCCACCAAACTCTGTATATGTCTCAGAAATAGGACAACCCCGGTTAGCTACTATTGAGTAGTGGACGATTGATTGTCTTATAAAGGTACCATTGCTACTATAGTAAATTTTGGTTAGGTCATAAGCGCGATCAATTCCCACCACTACCTTTTTTTGTGTGCTTAGTTAAGATAAGACTTAGTAGGGAAAACTTAGTTAAGATAAATTTTTTGTGTATTGCTTAATTGCGGCAGTCATTGTTTAATTACTATTGAAAATTTGTATCAATAGAGTGTTATTCAACTTATTCGTTTATTTGAGCTATAATAATTCTTACCCAACAATTTTATTGTGAGACTTAAAGCAAAAAGTCAGTTTCTTTTGAGTGTAAAGTTACACAAAGGATCACAAAGATTCAGTACAATAAAAACTTTTATTATTCGTCGCAATAGTTGCGTTGACTTGATAATTGAGTTTCTCTAGACAAGCCGATTACAAAATTTGGTTGATTTAATCAAACAAACAATATTAACCATAGTTGCAGTGACCGTTTATCATAATTTTCATCATTATTTATTTATTTTTCTCTGACGTAAATAAAAAATTAATTACAACTTGGAATCAAGGCGATTCATACTTGATAACGTTAAAATATATATTGTAATGACAAAAATTGCAACGTGTTTTCAAGAAAACATAATTTATAAAATACACACAAATCATTACGGTAATTTTAAGATAGGAGTTAGTAATTTCGTGGTTAAAAAATTAATAGACTTGTAACGTGCAAACGTCGATATAGGATCGATTGTATCATTTTATCTGGTTACTGTTTCTAAAAGCTACCTTAAATAAGTATCTGACTTAAGCATTTAGTAATGTGCTTTAAGCTTACTCGTATCTATTTTTTTACTACAATGATTTAAAATTTCTGTATTTACGGTATTTACTAATCAGTATGATGGATTAAATTATTTCATTCAGCACGCTTACTTTCCTATGTTTTACAAAATTATTCCTTTACTGTAGCTAATTTCTACTTCACATATGATTTTCTTTTATAGCGTGTACGTTTTTACGTTATACGAAAATTATTTCTCTCTCGTATCCACCTTTGTACTTCAAAAGTTTACGTAGTTCTGGCGATTGGTATACTTAACTCTGAAAAGGGATTTGTTATATTGCTGTTTCAAAATATAGATGGGGCTATTTCTTAATAAATACACTGTATAAAAAACCGTTTATTCTCTTAACAGTATATAAAATTCTATTGTGGTAACAATGATTTGATAGGAATATTTTTCAAGCTGTAAAATTGTTTCTTGAGGCGTTGGCTTTCTTTTCAAAACCGACATTGCTATGGAATGTTTGAAATTTCTAGAAAATTTTCTTTTTTCTATTTTGTAGATGTTAAGCATCATTGTTTTGGAAAATTTTCACAATATAGTATCGCTTTGTTGTATAGAAGTGATATAATCGCTATTAAAGGCGAATGTAATAGAAATAGTTCTATCCATCCACACATTTTCGGTAAGCCGTATCAGATCTCGTTAACCTCGTTGTAATTAGAACTTCTCTTTCAGGTTTCAAACACAAAAGAATTTCATATTACTTCTGATTAGATTTTAATGTTAATGAATATTATTACATTAAATTAAACGTAGTGACATCGGGTCGAATGTAACTGAGTATGTATAATTTTATCTGATTTAATTAAAGTTTCTGGTGTAAAATGATTACTCTGGAAATTAAATGGAGACAAATTTTTAAT
The DNA here is from genome assembly GCA_036346205.1 of Vesta saturnalis. NCBI lineage: Eukaryota > Metazoa > Arthropoda > Insecta > Coleoptera > Lampyridae > Vesta > Vesta saturnalis. The sequence continues at coordinate 6,444,867 of JARFJB010000793.1, forward strand.
ATCAAGTGTTAAAATAATGTGGAGACAGAGTGTACTAAATTATGTTTAATAATTAATACTAAGGTTAGATAAAATAACATGTAGTGAATTTTATTCTGGTGGTGTTATATTGAAACTACAGGACAATGGGATGGCATACATTCGATACTAGGTAGCAGGAGTTCGGACAGGAGTTCAAGAGGCTGTGTAACAAAGGAAGTATACAGCGGTAAGTGAAATATTTACAGGATGTTGCTGACGGTATAAGTTTTATATTTGTGAATCAGTATCAGGTATTTAATTAATGATTTCTATACACTCTTCGGGGAGTTACCTCCGAATGAATGGTAGATAGGAGTAAGATTTACAAGGTTAGATAAGGGAATTTGTAGGGATGTGATTTATACTATACTGGTAACGGTTTATTTTGTGAATGGGGATTAGGTAGGTAACTAATGATTTCTATACACCCTTCGTGGTATTGACACCGAACAGATGTTAGATAGGGATAAGGTTTATGCAAGGGTAATAGGGAAAATTATAGGGATGTCGCAGTATAGGATTAACTTATAATTGGGGTCGAAACCACCATTAATAAAGCAATACTATTAACAATCTTTATCTATCCTTCGAGGTACGTACATCGATAGGGCAGATTTGAGAATTGTTTTTCGGATGCTAGGGTTAGAGGGAAAAGGGTTTCGTAAAGTAGCCTTACTTCTTGGGGCCGCAGCCACCAGTAGTAGAACCACGTTACTGGGTAACTACTCACTACTCGTGGTACAAACACCAAGAAAGTGTAAATAGGTACTTACATTGGATAATTATTTTGGTAATTGGAACTAGGATATCGAGAGATCAGAAAATATGTCAGGCAGGTTAGAATGGAATTAATGACCGGCAGGTTATAATACATAGGGAGGTAATGCGTTTGGTTTTCACTGGTCAGGATAGGTAGCTCTAGATCAAGTGGAAATTAAACGAATTGAAATAGAATAGGATCAGTCAAGGTGAGCACGGTTATTTTTAACGGATTTATTAGAAGTAAAAGGAGTGGAAAACTGATAGGATTTATAAACAACACTACATTCACTTGGAGGAAACAAATAGGAAAGAAGTTTTGATAGGAATTTCTGTACTAGGATTGAATAATAAATTTGTGATGATTTTTAGGATCATTACAATATGTAAGACCAGTAATGAGATTGCCAGATTCTTCAATACGGTGTTACGATGTTCTTCCCTCCGTACGTGATGCTCGGCTGGTTTGTCCTATGTAGATTTTTGTTGGTTGTGATGTTTCCGCCGGCTTGACGCTTCAGTATTGTTATCAGCGTTATTACCAATGTAGTTGTGCTGGATGGTGATGAGACTCGGCGCTCAAGTAACGGTTGGTATGTGTACGTCTGCAGTACACGGTGTGTACCAAAGTGTAGTCGACGTACCATAGCCAAAGTTTTGATTTGTCCAGCGCTGATTTTAGTGTGTTGGTTTCTAATATATTTGCAATTACTGGCAATAATGAAAATCCTATCGGTGAGCCTTCCGTGTATTTGAATTGTTAATCCAAGTAGATAAAGTAAGTATCGTTGAGGCAATGTTCTACCGGACTTAATATGTTGTCTGTTAATTGACACTTTTATTGAATGCTTCTTCGCTGGGAATAATTGTGAATAAGTGGATTACATCAAAGCTCACTAGAGTTCTCCTAGTGTATCCCAGAGTATTCCTTCAGCACCTCGATGAAATCAATGGCGTTCTTTATGTTGGATTCTGTTTCCACTGTATAGGGTTGGAGCTGCTTTGCTAGATATCTCGCTAATTCTTGTTGTGGTGATCCAATAGAACTGATGATAGGTTAGAAGTGGCACTCCTCTGTGAATAATTGGGATTTCGTAAAACTTTTGGACTCTGATGATTTCTCCCTCGGAATTATGTGCGTTGAAGCTCCTCTGCTATTGTGCTGTCTTAGATTTTCATCCTGTGACTGACGAGACTGGCGTATGCTTTGTTCGTCAATAGACCTCTGATTTTGTCGTATTAGGACTTGCCCATTATTACGGTAGCATTTCCCTTGTCGCCCGGTTGTACCATTACTTGCGCATTGCTCTTCAATTCGCGTAGCGCTCGGTGTTCCTTCGATGTGAGGTCTGGTTTGGGCGGCTTTGCCATAATGATATCTACTAGTGAGCTTACTGGAGAATCTGGCAACCTCTTCACTTGCACAACATGTGCAAGAGCATGAACACGCAGGATGATGCACAAAGGTTACCGAACACCTGGAAGTCGTTTCTAAAGAACCACGTGCCAACTACCACTATATAGGAAAACCAAAGGAAAAGGAGAGAAAATAGTGAAAGAGGCCGTAGTCAAAGTGAAAATGAAAACGACAGAGAAAGTGACACCTCAACGGGCAATAATCCGAGCATCGAGTCGGAAAAGCAATTTACAACCCCTGAAAAAACCTCACACACGGTAGATGGTGAGAGGGATCGAACCCATTACATCTCGAATGCTAAGTTGATTGTGTTACCATAGGTCTAACTACCTCGGTTAGCAAAAGAGTGAATTGCACCATTAATTTCCACATAACCTCCTGTTTGAACTGTACGTTAAATAAATGAAGCTTAAATTACGAAATTATTAATGATAATAAATCTATCTCTTTAAAGAATAAATATCCAGTTAAGGTCAATGACATTCAAAATAAATTCCAACATTATTAAATTTAAATATTTAATTAAAATTTAATGTAATTAAATTTAATTAAAATTTAATTAAGAATTTAATATATTATAAACTTGCTAAAAAATTCTGACTCAATTACACTGTCCTCCAAACAAACGATAATATTAAATGTACTCTAGTTAATTAAAATTATCTAGAAGACAAATATATAAGAATGTAGTTTCGTAACATTTATCCCAGCCAAATTCAGTTGAATTGACTAACTGGAAGAAAAGTCTTAGGTAGGAAATCGTTACTTAACTACGCAAGCAACATACTTTAAATTAGATTCGTTATCCAACATGGTTCGGGTAATAATCCTTGATTTTAATGTTTTCCCTAACACAAATACCAGTATAATTGTTTCTTTACACAGTTTTCCAACATAAATTACTTCACCCTGTTCAATATAATTCCTTCAGAATACCAGTATTTTATTAATATTATAATATACATAAATGTTTTTATGTGTAAAGTTACTTTAAGGGTAATAACATTTATTTCCCTCAAGCTGTACGTTCAGTTTTTACACTCCAATAATTATTTGTGGTTCACTTGTCAATTATTTAAATGTCAAGCATTAAACCTTCACTAGATTGGGAACACTTTTAACTTTACACTTTAACTATATTTAACATTACTTCTTTCACAAATTACTGGTTTTTCGCACGTAACTTTCAATTATTTTAACCCATTACACGCATTTAGTAGTTTGAAATACATCACTGTAAGTCATACTTAACGGTATCCCGTTAAATTAAAGATTCTTCGAAAGCTCAAGCGCGGTTTGCTTTTATTGCTCCACAGCCACATAATTGCCCTAGGGTACCTTTTCGTACCTAAATTGAATTTAACCAATAAGCTTAGTCGATAAGGTTGACGTGAAATTAAATTTTTATCGAGTTTCATCGCTATTTCGATATTGGATAAATTTACATAATAATTAAATTTACTGTACGAAAAAAAGCTTGAGTCGAAAATCTATTAATTCTACAACTTTCTAGGCAATTTAAATACTTTCATACCCAATTTTAAACTGATATAATTAATTTGGTACATTTTTAATGGTTTTCTAGAAAATGTTACACATTTTTTGTATGTCGGCCATATTGATTATTACATTAAATTTTCAAATATCTCTTTAAAACTAAGATTATGCATTTAAATATTGACTACAAATTATTTCCAAATTTTTCACATTAAGTTTAAATCTGCCCTTTATTGCGTTCGCTAAATTTCTATAATACGTGACGTAATAAAATTTAATTTTATGCAAAACCATACAAGTCTTTCATTTTTGAAAGAAATTTATTAAATAAATCTATCTGACGTTATTTATATTCAAATAAATTTATTGATTTTAAATCATAACAATTGGTGTAACACACAAACCATTATATTTCATAAACTACAATAATTAAAGAAAGTCTAAGGATCCATTTACTTAATTCTAAAGAAGTTTAACAGCCTAAACACTATCTTATTCATCCTACATTGACGTTAAATGCGTTATATATTAAAATATACATACAGATTCCATCAATATGAGGATAGAAAATCGAATGGTGTTCCAATAAACAGCAGTTAAATCAGTTATATTAAACATATAAGCTTATAAAGAACGAAATTCAAGACATGCTTCAACCTTGAAATTCAACGTTTCCTTAAAATAAACACAAATCTACATTTGAATGAATTATGCAAGTAGAATTTTTTATATTAGGTGTGTATAATTATAAATTAATAAAATTTTTGGTATTATTTAATGTAAAATTGTTTATCTTCCTAATTTTTTATATTATTAATGATTGTAGCGTGTTAAATTTTTTGGTTCCAATTTTTAATTAAATTATTCTTAGTATTAAGTTGTATTTGTTTTAATTCGGATGAAACGTATATGCGATGGCCACATATGCAGAATGAGTGCTACGGTGTAAACCTCGTTGAGTGAGAAAAGTACTAATGAAAACGCAAGGTGGCATTCTATTGCCATTGTGTCAGGAATGGAAACTGTACCAAGTGTTAATACGCGGTAAGGTGTTGGACCTTAGTAGCCTGCCCTGCGGGTGTAGGAACGGTTTCAATTGCGTGTGAGAGCACACGCGGTTCGAAGATAATGCCGCTGCTAATATCAATTAAGGGTATTTAGGTTAGTGCCTTTAGACTAAGTAGAATTTAAACATCTATAACCGATCATTAGCGGTTAATGCTTTGTGAATAATAAAGAATTTAATGCAGTTACAACGCGGCAATTACTCTAAAGGGATCGATCTCGTATTGAATAAACTAAACGTATACGATATGAAGTATAGACGGATTTCGAGATAACCGAGACTAGTACGAAACTTACAAAGCAAAACTTTACCATCAAACCTGCGCTTGTTTGAAAAGTAAGATTATATGTCCAGTGCAATGTTCAAATCGACACCGGAAGCAAGCCACTTCCGCGCCGACATTACCCAATTCCAGCAACGGTATCCGCAGATCCACAGAGCGACCAACAATGTTGCAACTAGATTAATGAATTCTCCTTTTTATGTAAACGAACATTTAGTAAGTGAATTTTGTTTTAGAAAATAACAGAACCATTAGGTAACGTATCATGAATAGTATAGTTATGCCGGTTCTAGACCATATAGGGATTTAAATGTGTAAGAAATACAGAGAATTACAATAAGTGAGAGAGAATGTGTCAATATCAAAGTTTATTGAATTTTAAGTCAAAGGGAATGGACGTCTAGAGGTATCGTATTAAGATTTTTAGAAATCTAAAATAGAACCAGTCCCTGGAAACCCCAAAGTTCATTAATCTCTTCAAGGGTACAGTTAATTGACATCAAAGGTGTCCCATTAAGATTCATTGAAATCTAAAATAGACCCAAAGTTTATTGACCTCTGAAAGGTCAAAGTTCATTGACCTGTAGAGGTATATTACAATTCTTAGAAATCTAAAAATAGAACCAGTTCGTGGAAACGAGGGGGATAGTCCAAAGGTCATTGACCTCCTAAAAGTCTCAGTCCATTGGCCTGTAACGGTGCCGTATTACGATTCTTCAAAATTCAAAAATAGAACCAGTACCTGGAAACCCCAGTCATTGACCCTTTCAAGACTGAAGTTCATTGAGCTGTGAGTATCTCGTATTACGATTCTTAGAGATATAAAAATAGAGTAAGTTCGTGGAAACGGGAGGAGAGTCCAAAGTTCATTAACCTCTTCAAGGTCAAAGTTCGTTAATCTCAAGGCCTCAATGAAATTTTTAGAAATCCAAAAATAGACTCGAAGTTCATTGGTCTTCCCATATTATCATCATCATCATATTACAATTTTTCGAGATCTAAAAATAGAACCAGATTTTGGAAACCTTATATAGGTAAGCAAGGAGTGGTACCGTACTTTCAACTACTTAATTTCAACTACTTTTTGAAATTTAGAAAAATCCATCCAATGAAAAGCTCCAAATGTTACTCTATTTTTATGGTAGATATTGCATATTATTCAAATATATATTTATACACAAAGCACAGTTCTTTCTTTATTGTTACATGTATTAGACCATTTGATTGTGAGGAGCGTAGGAAAATTGTGTGGGTTGTGGCAATTACTTTTTTGCAATTTTTGGCAATTGACCCGGGCGAAATGCTTTGATGTGTGCCGTCATCAGTTCTTAGAAAACTGACCTTTTGGAAAACCGGTATCAGTTCTTGGGAAACTGGTACCAGTTCTTGGAAAACTGGTGTCAGTTTTTTTGGGAAACGGGAACCAGTTTTGGGAAACCGGTATTCAGTTCTTGGGAAACGGGTACCGGCGCCAAAAACAGAAATCCGTTTCTAAAAAACAGATCAAAACACGTTAAAAACCGGTATGTTTCCTCCAAAGTAGGCCAAAAACAGAAATCCGTTTCTAAGAAACAGGTGGATGTATTCTGAGGCACACATCAAAGGATTTTATCCAAGTCAATTGCCAAAAATTGCCAATTGCCACAATCCGCTAAATTTTTTCACGCTTCAAAATTTCTAATGTCTAATACATGTAAGAATAAAGAAAGGACTGTATTTTGTGTATAAATATATACTTGAACAATACATGATTGCTTCACTTTTTTAATATGCAATACCTACCATAAAAATAGCGTAAAGTTTGATGCTATTCATTGGGTATAATTTTATGAACTTTAGAAAGTAGTTGAAATTAGGTAGCACCCTTTCCTTACCTATAAGAGGTTTCCAAGAATTGGTTTCATTTTTGGATTTCTAAGAATTGTAATATGAAACCCCTAGACTTAGTTAACTTTGCTCTCGAAAATGTCAATAAAGTTTGGTTCTATTTTTAAACTTCTAATTGTAATATGACACATCTAGAGGTGAATGTCAATGAACTCTGGGGTTTCTAAGAACTAGTTCTATTTTTATATTTCTAAGAATTCTAATGACACCCCTAGAGGTCAATAAACTTTTACCTTGAAAAGGTCAATGAACTGGTACCTATCTTAAAATTTCTAAACATTGTAATATGAAACCACTAAAGGTCAATTTGCACTTTGATCTTGAAAAGGTCAATAAACTTTGGGTCTATTTTTAGATTGCTAAGAATTGTAGTACAATTTTCCAAGAGATCAGTGAACTTTCGTCTTGAAAACGTGAATAGACTTTAGTTCTATTTTTAGACTCGTAACAATTGGTATTATAACACACCTAGAAGTCAATAAACTTTAGAGTTCCGAAGAACTGGTTCCATTTTTAGATTTCTAATTGTAATATGACAACCCAGAGCTGAATAAACTTTGACCGTGAAGAGGTCAATAAACTTTAGGGTTTCCAAAAACTAGTCCTATTTTTACATTTCTAAGAATTGTAATAAGACACCCCTACGAATGAACTTTGGTCTTGAAAAAGTCAATAAACTTTGGTTCTATTTTTGGATTTATAAAAATTATAATTGGCATTTCTAGAGGTCAATAAACTTTGACCTTGAGTTTCCCGTCAAAACGACTGTGACGTTGAGAACTCCGCGAATTATGACAACACCGCATGACTAAGATATGGCAACACTATAGACTGAGCCCGAAACGGCATAGATATACATTTTTAGAGCAAGAGCCCGTGACGGCCCGACCTTCGTTATTTTATAAAAGCTGAAAGTTTCTCTGCGCATATCCCAAACACAGGTAGGATTGATCAGCGACTATGCCAGACACCTATTATCGTGGTAACCCCCTGCCGGACACCCTTAAACTTTAATAGATTGTAATTATACTTACGTTGTAGTATAAAATCTCTGTTTTATACATGTTTCCAGTTGTGACAGTTTTTTACATCTTGCCAGTCAAGTTGATACACTCTACCGTAGGAGCGAACGCGAGGCAACATACAAGCAAGCGGATGCGAGTAAGATAGTGAGTTAGGCCTACTGCGAGCAAACTATATATGTACTATTTGGAACAATTCTCACCTGAAAAATCCAATCACACATCAGCCAGAAAATAATTGTTGGGTACAGATAATGATCAATACCATTTTAAATGGTTTGAAGGGGATCAGTTCCCAAATTATGTCAGTGATTCTCTAAAACTCCATCAGATATGTAATTATTACTTCTAGTCATAATTGTATTCACTTGGTTAAATTTTTACAGAAACTGACGGAGAAGGCGATATTGATAAAACTCCAAAAGGTTATTTATCAATTTATTAGATTTACTTTTTATTGATTTATTAACATAACAATTATACTGAATAATTTTTTTGAAAATTTATTTCTTAGTCATAAACAATAAAACTAAAATAATAAAAAACTATCTCACTCGCATCCGCTTGTATGTATATTGCCTCCCGTTCGCACCTACAGCAGATTTTCAACTTGTCTGGCAAGATGTAAAAACTATCGAAACTGTCTGGCTACTAAGAAAACATATTTTGATAGTGCCCCAAGTAACATATATAAAATTCAGCTTTTATATATAACGTAAGTATAATTACAATTTATTAAAGTTTAAGGGTGTCCAGTAGGGGGTTGCCACGGCAATGGATGACGTGATTTCTACTATTATCCTGAAGAAAACATAAAAAATTACACTTTATATTTTGACGATTTTGACGAGTAATTTTATACACCTTTGTTACCTCTTATCTGCCAAAGCCACGATGATCCAAACTTCATAGTCGCTTATTGTTCCTGTCTGTGTTGGGGACATACGCAGAGAAACTTTCAGCTTTTATAAAATAACGAAGGTCTGGCCGTCACGGGATATTAGTTTGTAACTGATTGTATGTTATCAAATTTTGCATTATATTCACCAATCAAACCTTGAGCAGAGAGTTTCATGCAGCGGCGCCCAATATTTATAATAACATCTTGTAAGGTACCTAAGAGTTAATTGGTCAATTAATTATTTTAATCAACAGAGTGAGTAACAAATTTTCCACCAACACTTTTAAAATAAAAAGAAACGTCACAATTTAACATTCAAGTGAATTTTTGTAAAAATAATTAACCACTACAATATGACACCCAAACGAAGGCGGTTGTTTAAGGTTGTAGGTAGCGGACCGCAAAAATGTTATTATTGTAATAATTATTAATGTTACCGCGATAGAAAAGATAATTAGTGGATTTTTAATATCTTAATAATACGTCGTAATTCGGAATATTTTATTTTATGTATTTTTATGTAAGAAATGTGGGAATGTATGAAACTGATATTTGGCTAAGAGTTGAAAAACACATGTTGGGGTTTAACTAGCAGGTGTACGCTTTGCTTTACTGAAGGGGGCGTAACGAATCATTGCAAATTCTTATGATGTCACTAGTTTAATAATTACTTACGTCGGTACACACTGCAATCAAAGATGTCTTTGTTTGGTACTAGGAAATTTGATATTAAATGTAGGGTTTGTTACGGACGAATGCATATTTTTAAAATTAAGATTTCGTTCTGTTAAGAATGCGAAATAATTTCTTGTTCCTTTTTTATTATTATTACTTGCAATGACGGGGGTTGATTTTCGGGGGTAAATATAGTTTGAAATCGGAAGGAAAGGCAGTTGCTGTTGAAATTTTTATTGAACCGGATTGCTTTTATTGTTTTAATTAGAAACTCCCTTTGTAAGCCGTTCGGTCTACAAATATTTTGTCGTTTACCTTTTAGCAAAACTAAAACGCTAATGCATTCTTTTCTTTTAGTGTATGTTTTAATGTAAATTTTTCCAAAAATTAGTCTATAATTAATCACCGCGGCGCCGAGTTTAAAACGCGTATCTTAACTCGTCATGTTGGTGGTAAAGGGTTTAACTAAAGGGAATATATTCAAGTGTAAGTGGGTATCTTTATATAAATGAAAGCTCGCAGCAAATAATTTTACAAGCCTATGTAACGTAATAAAAATCAAACCTTGCCTTGCAAATGTATCTCGTTCGCACGAGGGCTCATTAAGCTGAAATCTGCTAAGATAAAAGACAGTACAGGGCTGCCTCACTCTTGTATTTGGATGAATAAGTATTGTTGTTTGTTGTTTATATTTATATTTGTGTAGAAGTGGGCCTCGCGAACGGGTACAGGATAGACCTTGGTTATAATTGTAATAGGCAATTTCCGAGTATTTACATACTCCCGGGTCCAGATGACCATTAAACACCTCGAATTTTATTTTTATTGTTTTTATTGTTGTATAGATGAATGAGTTACCTGAGAAAGGGGCGCTGTATTTTTCTAACGCACCCAAACTTATATATCGGCCACGATGTTATGATCAACTTACCCTTGTTTTAATGAGTTATTATTTGTGTCAGTTTGTTTAAGTAGAATTGGATAACTGGATAAGTTATTGTTTGCTTGCGAACGGATTTCTCTTTATATGTAATTTATTGTAACCACGTATGTATTTTGTGCTTTAATGGCCACTAAACAATGGTGTACGTATAAATTCCTTGTCTATTTTCTTTTGTCCTTGCCTTTACCTTATTATCATCTGTGAAATTTTACTGTGGTTGTATTTTATATCTACCGTATTTGTCTTATTGTTTTATTTGCTTATTTGCTTAAAGACCGGGATGATTGGTTTTAGAGGGCCACATGTTTGGTATTACGACTTTTATTTTGATTTTTTATGATACAATTGTTAAAAGATCAGTCTCTTCAGAACCACATTACTTTCTAGTGTTCATTTAAGGTAAAGATTAATTCGTTTTTACAGAAAGAGATAACATTTATGTTTTAATTTGTAGCACATCAACATGTCTCGTAAGTCAATTACCGTAGACGAATTGATCCATAAATTAGTGGAATACTTTAATAAAGAAAAACAGAACAACGGGCCCTTAACACCATTAACAGCAGTGCATGCAAGGTTTAGCGATGCTTTGAAAATTGACACCAAAACTATTTCTAATGCTTTACGACATCAAAATCAAGAAGAAAACAAGGAAAATGAACCTCAACGGAAAAGTCTAAAAACAAAAGACATGAACCAACGACAGAAAAGTGAAATCCGTACTAATAATTTACAACATGAATATTAATCATGAACATGTTACATTAGATACGCTCTGAACATTTATAATTTCTTGTTTTTAATTGAATTCTTAACGCAAACAAATATGTTTCTCCAAAAACTTAATAATAATTTAATTAATACCATATACATGGTGCGGCATTAGTGCATCGAAGTACGATATATCCGTTATTAAAGGAGATATCAAAAAAAGTTATTTACAAAAATTATAGGTAAGTTCAAACTTCACATTATAAAATTATTTTCGTATTTACAGGGTGTTACATATTACCAGGGTGAACCAAATATACTTTTTTTTAAATGGGACACCCTATATATTATTTCAAATTTAGATTAAGCTCATCTCCCCCATACTTCCAATATAGGGTTTCATTACGTTATACAGGATATTTCCAAAGTTATGGCCAATTGTATACCAAAATCATTCTCATTTCAACGTCCTGTATACCCTAGACATAACAACCTAACAATAATGTTTTCAGGCATAACTTTTTAACATTGGTACAGTGTTACGAGAAAGTGCTATTTCTTTATTATTGCATCAATTGAATATAGAGCGAGCCAAAACTCGAACACATGATTTTGTCATTTTTTTCAAATGAATCGCCCTGTATTTTATTTTAAAATGTTCTTTCATTTTTATTAAGCACTCCCTATAGCTAAAATCGTTAATTTCTGAGATATTTTCGGGGATAATATAACAAGTGTATCATCGGTGATAGCTCGAGTTAAAACCAATCTCGTTCAATTTTCTACAGGTTTTGAGTGGTATCATCGATTATTAATCATAAAACGTGTTATATTTGGTAAGAGAGTATAATGAACCTTAATAGAAAATATATTTTTTAAAGTTTACAATTTTAAACGATCTGTCAGTTTGATGGTAAATATTACAGTTGAAAGATAATACAATTATTTATTTCTTTGAAACTTTTTGTCACTTTGACAGTAAACTATGTTATTCGTTAAAATCATGTGACCGTCAACATGCGGTGATAAAATTATCACCGATTTGATAGCCTATTCTGCGATATTGTTTTTGTGTTTTAGCCAATGAAAGTAATCAAAAATGTACCATGTGACATGTGAATTGTATTCTCAGTTTAACCCCTTCACTACCATGAATCACACGGTTGATTCAAGTTATACGCCAGCCGGTACCATGATGCAAACGTGTGATTCCTGGCTTATTTTGCAACGGACCATGATGTAAACGGTTGATTCACTTCCTTGTATTGTTAAATGTGTTACACAGGTTGGTTTTTAAGTTTCACGTTGTTTGGGGGCATCTCTCGCCATATCTACACCACCACTTTACCTGCGTCAGTTGTTTTGTCACAGAATTAACATGCTACAAAGAATGTGAGTCTTATATTCAATTTCTAATAATAAAAAGCACATTTCCATGTCAGCTTACACGCTTTTTTTGTGCGATGCTATTTTAGGTACACGTGCCCAATTATGAAGAAATAAAAAATGCTTATGATATAAAAGTAAACCCCTAAAAGCAAGAACATAAGCTAATTTGTTATAATAGATATAAAAAAACAAAATGTTCTGTAAATTTTTGCTCTAAATCTAATGTTCCATTGTGTTCACAAGAACATTTTTTATTTAGTATTATTAATGTTTTATGTTCTAAAGTTTCTCTAATAAACATGACAAAATATTTTCCTTTCATTACTGAATGAGTTTGCAATGTGCGAGTCGACTGATGAAATCTGGTTCACAGCAGGCGCGACGTAAATAGCGAAGGGGTTAATAACAGAAAGAGACTTTTTTTAACAATTTCTATTATAACAAGTTAGCCGTGAACAAATGACAGATAGATATTATTCAGTAATAATTAGTAGCTTGTCATTTAACAAACTTCTTTGAGATTGTGTAGTGCTTATTAATTTGTAAACACTTAAATGCTGTTTGAATTGAACAGACATGATATGGGTACTGGGAGAATGTATGAAAAATTGTTTATTATCACAAAGAATTTACAAAGAGATTCCGCACGAAGACAACGCGAGAAAATAACGTTGGAAAGGTTAGTAGAATGTTTTAATCGTACGGGTTCAGTAGTTTATGAAAAAAAGGAAAGGACAAAACCTGTACTTAACGAGGAAAATGAATTTAACCCTAGGATGCACAACATGGGTCTGGCAGGCCCGTTGTTGTCTTATAACTCTGAAATTCATTTACTCAGGGAATTGTACTTTTAGGAATGCCTTGTAGTTTATACATTAATACATTTTTATACCAACAGACTTAAATGTGAAACAGATATTAAAAAAAAACATTTTTTTTACTGTTACCCCGCCTTTACACAACACGGGCCCCTGAGGCTCATTCTGTTTTTAAACAGGTGTGTGCTTGTTTGCCGTAAAAAATAGTTTCTCCCAATACGTCTGCACTTGTATACTTGTTAGTGGTTTTGTATAAACCTGTATTTTCAGGTTGCGGCTTGCATAATTACAATGATATATAAGCGCAATTCCCAACAGATGCATTTAGTTGCTCTCAGATAAGCGTTTATGTTACAACTAGAATGGCGTCGCGTAGAAAAAAACATAGTGTTAGGGTTGGTGATGATAAATTTGAAGAAACTGCTTTAGCATGGGCCAATCAATCAAATGAGGACCATCCGGTGAAAGCGAAGTTGAATCAGAAGATAGTATAAACGTTGACGAAGATTTTAGAGAAAATGTTGATAATCATTCAAGCGCTAGTGATGATTCTAATGGTGATGAGTTGAACGATCCTCTTAGCACATCCACAACTAACAATTCGGCAGTTTCTCGATCATCTAATTGTTATATTGCTCAGAGTGGTTTAGAATGGAATATAGATCAGCCAGCAGCCAGCAAAATACAGAAACACAATATTATCCGTCGAGCTCGTGGCTTGGTAAGAAAGCACATGTGTTCTACACCAAAAGAAGCGTTTCAGCTGTTTATGACTGATCAAATTTTACAAGAAATAGTAAATTGTACGAATTTAGAAGGGAAACGAGTGTGTCGTAACAAATCAAAGGATTGGAGAAATGTTGATTTACAAGAATTTCGTGCTTTTCTCGACTTACTTATTCAAGCAAGAGTAGAACGAAGTTGAGACATAGCTGTGTGGGAACTATTTTCCCAAGAATTTTCCAATCCCGTATATCGAGCCAATATGGCAGTTTCTAGATTCGAAGAAATAAGGAGATATATAAGGTTTGGTGATAAGAGAACTCGCAAAATACGTCTAGAAACTGACAAATTAGCGTGTATTATTCCTGATCAAAACGTGTTATCGAGGTCGATGCAAATTTATACAATATATGCCCCGCAAACCTGCCAAATACGGCTTCAAGGTATTTTGGTTGTGTGAATCCAGCTCGGGATATGCTATCGATGGCATGATTTATGCGGGACGACAACCTGGTGAACCACCGCAGAAGAATTTAGGACTTGAAGTTGTTCAAACATTAGTGAGCAGTGTTCATAATTCCGGGCTAAACCTTACGATAGATAATTTCTTTACAAGCGTTCCACTAGCTATATATCTGCTGGATAAGGACATTACAGTTGTTGGTACACTAAGGCAAATCAAACGAGACATTCCAAAAGAACTAAAATCGTCTAGTATGTTCTTCGAAGTTTTGTTTTAGAAACAATGTTACTATGGTAAGTTACGTTGTCTAAGAAAAATAAATGCGTACTTTTACTAAGTAGCATGCATCACGATACCTCTGTCAGCGACAGTTGCAGGAAGAAACCAGAGATAATTTTATATTATAATCAAACAAAAGGTGGAGTAGATGTCATGGATCAGATGGTAACAACATATACTTATAAGAGACAAACTAAGCGTTGGCCATTAGCATTTTTTCAACATCGTCGATGTATCAGCTCTCAACGCATATATAGTTTTTTCCAAAGAACATCCCAACTACAACCAAGGGATGACTCACAAACGGAGATTATTTCTGAAAGATTTGGCCAAAGACCAGAGGAGTTCTACAAATCCCAAACTACGAAAAAGTGTTTTAGAAGCAATGAAGCATTTTATTGACATTCCTGGTCCATCGCGAGTTCAACAAGTAACTGAGTTCAAGAGAAAAAGATGTTTATTATGCCCAACCAGTATTGACCGTAAAAGCAAATTAATTTGTGACACATGCAAAAACAACATTTGTAATGAACACAGTATTAGAGTATGCACCAGCTGTTACCAACAACTAATTTTTTCGTAGATTGAAGATTTTGTTCGTTTATTTTATATAATTGTAAACATATAGTTCAATAAATAAATTTATTATAACTATTATGTACAATTTACTGCAATGAATATTGCTTATATTTACATTTACAAAAGGAACGGGCCTCTCAGACCCATGTTGTGTAAAGTCGTATATCGAATATGTTCTGCATCCTAGAGTTAGCGTGATGCTTGAAGTTACGCATAATCCACATGTGAAATCTCGCGTCAGCATGATATTAGTGACAGGGATTATGTACTTTTCATGTTTTGAAATCCTGTTGGAAATGGATTACAATGGCCAAAAATGGAATTTTGAAAGAACATGCTCAACTTCGTTATAGATTATTCAAAGACATTTTAATGTCAAGAAACATTGAAGATACTGAAACAGCTATAATGACATTTTACGAAAAATGTTTGTATGAGAATTTTGCTCATTATGTAGAGCATATGCTTGATCGGATTGAGATGTGGTGTTTACTGTATAGAAATGATCTCATGGTACGAGAATCTGATACAAACAATTATACAGAGGTTATGTTTCGTCTCTTAAAAGATATACCATTGGAACGAACAAGGGCATTTAATTTAACGCAACTTACAGATTTTATAATCACTAGTTTTGAGTCTTACTTTACACAGCGTATTATGGACCTTATATTTAACAGAGTTTGTAACGCTGTTGCAAAAAAGTATTTTCCAGACGAAAAGGACAATAAAGTTTATAATATAATCCGCCTTGGAAACCTGGATTTTAGAGTGAACAGTTCGAGAAATCCAGAAATTTTGTACGACGTAGATATGTCTGTTTTCAAATGTTCATGCCCAATTGGCTATAATGGCCACTATTGCAAGCACCAAGGGGCTGTTGCAAAAAAATATAATATATTTACAGCAACTAACACCTTATCACTTTCCTCCATACATATCCTTTATGAAATCGCTTTGGGAAAACTTGCAAATTCATCTACTTTTAATAATCAATGACGTTACAGCAAAGAATTCAAACCAGGACATGTCTTCTTGTAATAATTATTCTTCTGTTCAAAACCAGCAAGATCAAGAGACGTTTGATAATGATGATGCCATGGAATTTGATGAAAAGGAAAAGATTGATATAGAAGCAATAAAAACTAAATGGACGGCACATTCGAATTTAATTATCTCAAAGCTTGAAATTGACACTGAATCTTTTGGACCCGCGATAATGAAATATTTGGACTGTACTAAGTATGCCAAATCAAATAAATCATTGATATCAGACTTGCATTGTGCTTTTAAATATACAGGAATTCCGTCTAAAAATAAGAGGCAGGCAGTATTAAGAAAAGGAAAAAAAATCTGTACAACCGACTTCAATATCCAGACGTAAGGTTACATTGGCAGGTAGAAGAGCATCGTTAGCTGGACGAATACCTGGAAAATCTAACAGAAAACAGCAAAAAAGAGCACCACACAAATTGCAACTGTGTGTAGAGAGTAATATTGGTCTAGGTGACAATAAATTTAGGAAATAGTGATTTTTTGCGAATGTTAATTTGTCATTATGTTAATACGTTCGCTGCCGAGCTAAAATTTCGAAATCTGACCTCACAGGCCAAAATAAGTTTTACCAATGTGGTATATTTTGAAAGCATTCCCCATATTTGGTTTTACTCAATACTTGATAGTTTTTGATATTTTTTGGTTATTGATTATTTTTTCTTGGTGTATCATAAATGATACACTTACCGAGAAGTAATAATTTTACTTCTCTAGGCCAAGTGTATCATTTATGATACACTAGTATATTATGTGGTTTTTCTTTGTTTCAGATTGACGAGCTGCGATGTCTTCTAGTTTTGACTTACGATCACTTTTGCACTGGTTCAGAGCCTAATCTATCTTTTCTAGAATAAAAATAAATAAAAGGATAGCTTACGCTCTATTTTCGGAGTCAATGCAAAAATGTATTTAAATAAACTGTTGTTACAGAGACAGAGGCTCTCAAATGTTAGTGATCTATAAAAAGAATAAAAAATAAGGATAAAAGTGATTAGAGACTATAGTGATACAGTGCAAAATGTATAAAAGAACCTATAAAGACAGTGAATTGGAAAAAAATGCATGAAACAAGGGAATACCCTGATACGGATATGAGTGACGAAGATTGCGGATCCACACTACCAGGAAGAGTCAGAAACATATGATAGTAACAATGATGATTCAATGGTACAAGTTAGTGCTTCGACTTCAAAACTCCAACCGAAAAGAAATAGGGTTATTAGCCGATCTCCATCACCCTTACCGAGTACAAGTAG
Organism: Vesta saturnalis; assembly: GCA_036346205.1. Classification (NCBI taxonomy): domain Eukaryota; kingdom Metazoa; phylum Arthropoda; class Insecta; order Coleoptera; family Lampyridae; genus Vesta; species Vesta saturnalis. The sequence continues at coordinate 6,462,612 of JARFJB010000793.1, forward strand.
AGCTATAAGCCGATCTCTATCGCCCCAATCCAATAATAAGACATCGATATGGGATAAAAATGTACAAGTTATGTACCAATAAGGACTACACCTGGAACTTGTCAGTTTATGTTGGCAACGATAAAGCAGAAGCCCCTGATGTGTCGGCTTCTCAGAACGTAGTGATAAAATTGATTCAGGATCTTCTTGATCATGGTAGAATACTGTACATCGACAACTTTTATACAAGTGTACCTTTGGCTCGTAAACTGCTCTCTCATAACACACACGTAGTAGGCACTCTCCGCCAAAACAGAAAGTATATTCCCTAAGAAATAAAATCTGCACGATTGCGAAAAGGTGAAATTATCGCTAAAGAATCACCATACTAAAATGGAAGGATAAAAGGGATGTGATGATGCTGACAACTACTCACCTTGACACTGATACCCATACTGTTAGATCAAATATTGGAAGAGAAACTGTGAAACCCGTATGCGTTGTAGACTATGATACAGGAAAATCGTCAGTTGATGTAAGCGACCAATTATCGTCTTTGATATTAAATTGAATAAATAATTATATTGTCTTATGAGATTTTTGGAAGAAAGGCAATCTTTTGATGAAGAGGTTATCCCATTTCGTTGACCATAAAAAGGTTTTTTGTTTCGCAAGAAAAAAAATCATTCAAGACTGTACAAAGTGTACCAAATTCGCAGACGACCATTCTGAATTTGGTACTGATTAATATGCCACTAAAATAAATAAAAAGGTTCAACTTGCCCCATTTAACCTATTTTCTATATCTTACTGTTTCCGAAATTTCAATGGTTGCCCTAAAATTTCTATACGTAGATCTATTAAATGGTATAGAAAACTAATGATCGAAATGTGGGGAACCAGTCTTGTAAATGCTCACTTTCTCTATTGCGAGAATTCGTTACATTCTACAACATTGACAATAACGCAATTTAGGGAGAGTCACAATATCTTCTCAATTCTAATCAAAAAGTTGAAGTAGAAGCCAAGAGAAAAATTCATCATATAATTCAACATGGTCAAAATAAAAGGGGTCGATGCAACGAATGCTACAAAAAATTTGGGAAGCATGGTAAGGTGGTAGATGGCAAAAAAAGGCTGGCGGCACAGGTAAAAACCGTCTGCGATCAGTATGAGGGTAATCCATTTTTTTGCAGAGAATGTTTTAATGGTTACCATTAATTTTTAATTTTAGTGTTTTGTAACTTTAGTTTTTATGTTTGCATTGATATAAGCACTTTTTTTTATATTTATATAAATAAATACATTACTTCAAGGCTCTGTATATTTTATTCCATGCCCACGCATTGATCCTCATAACACCTTTCCAGGCCACAACTTTAAGTTGCTCTTTATAGTGCCAGGCCACAGAAACTCTAAGCTCGCGGGAGTTCCTCAAGGTTCGATACTCGCCCCTACACTTTTCAATCTTTATGTTTCAGATTTGCCGAAGACCGAAGGAACCACCCTAGCCACCTACGCGGACGACACCGCAGTCCTCGCCCAGTCACACAGCAACCACCAGGCGGGCAAGATCCTACAACAAACTGCGGACGATCTGGAAGGATGGTACTCCAAATGGCGCATCGGAATCAACCCCGAAAAAAGCACCGCGGTCCTGTTCACCCGAAGATTCAAGAGGCCCACGAGGAACATCTGCATGTTCGGCCAGAACATCCCATGGAGGGATTCCGTGAAGTACCTGGGACTCATGGACAGAAAGCTCCGATGGAACCAGCACGTCGTAGACAGAAGAGCCAAGGCCTACGGCATCATCAAGAAGATGTACCCGCTCATGGGGAGAAACAGCACCCTATCCATCGACAACAAATTGCTGCTCTACAAATCCATCATCCGTCCAATGCTAACCTACGCCAGCGAAGCATGGGCCTACGCAGCACCATCTACGGTAAACCGACTACAAATAATACAAAATAAATGTTTCAGAATCATCACCGATGCACCATGGTACGTCAGAAACGAGCAACTCCGAAAGGACCTGAAGATGCCCACCCTCGTGGACTTCATGAAAACCGCCGCAGTCCACCAGGAAATGGTACTAGCGGCCCACCCAAATCCAGCCATCGCGGGATTATGGGACTACGACACCAACGACGTGACGAGGCACAAGAGGCCGAAGACCGTGATGTGTTGAGTTAAAATGAACAATCAAATGCCATGTAGTTACACATTCCTTTTATTGTTGCATATCTTAAGTTAGTTTAAGTTAGGTAGGAATGAAATGACATGTATATACTATGATTGAATAAAGCAAGGTCCGACGAAGGTATAACAATGGTGCCCGACATACCGTAGTCTCACCGATTAAACCCTAAGCTAATGTATTTCTTATGGGCGGTGTATTCTAATGAATACACCACTGTTTAGAACAAATAATAGTTGGTGTATCAATTAGGATACACCCGGCCTGTGGTAGGCACTACTCAGTGTATCCTAAACGATACACACAGTAGCGAACGTGTTAATTTACATAAGAGCAATTAAAAAAGTTGGTTGTATACTGTGTCTTATTTACATTTCTATAAACAGAATAAACTGTAGACGTACTAGCATAAACTACGTCTGCCCTTTACAAGTTGACCAATCTTAGTAAACTGCAGATGTATAAGGACCAACCTACATCTCCACTTTACTGCTATTTGTATTGGTCGGATAGATCTTAAAAAGCCGAATCGTTCAGCTATGCCTTATGCGTCTGCAGTATACGTATATGCGGCCGGAGCGCATATTGCTAAACAACCGTCAATCTATCCATTCTACTGCGACCGGACTTAGCCGAATGCAAAATACTAAACAACAGTCAATCCGTCAGCCCCGTTTTCCGGCATATCGGTTATTTAGCAAGTAAATTAAATCCTCCCAATACTTTTTCCCTCCAATTATTAACGTTTTTATTATTTTGTGATTGTAGCAAGTAGTTGTAGGTACCTAATAGTAATTAAAAATGAATAGTCTACCAGAAGCCGTAGACTACATTCAAATCTCAATGAATTCGTATAAATTGAAAATCTATACACAAGCAGATTGTAAATATTAACATAATTATTATGTATTGTTAGATATTAGGTACTTTACTATTTCCAGGTTAGGTTTGGTAGATATTTCAACCATAAGTAGCAAGTATATTAGTTTAGTTTTCTTTCTATTACCGTATAATACAAGGGCGTAGCCAGGATTTATAACAGGGGGGTCAAACCATGGTCCATGGTCGCTCAAAATGTAAAATTTTAGGATAAAAAGAAAAGGCAAATGAAAACAAAACTTTGAGATTTTAATTATACTTAAATTAAACTAATAACAGATAACAAAAAAAAACAGAAAAATATGTATATTTTAGATTTAATTTTTTGTTTATTAAAATTTAAAAATTATTTAATTTATTTTTGCTCTTACGGGGAGTTGCCCTCCCTGTCTTAGCAGGCTACGCCCATGGTATAATATTATATCAATAGAATAAACTTTTAAGGCGATTTTTTTATTAGTCATTTGTTTTTAAACAAGCAATATTGTTATTCATTATATCTTGACACCCACCTACAGCTTTAATTATTATATGTATTACCTTTTAGAGATATTGGAACAAAAAACAAACGCGCATCTCATATTATGAAAAATATACAAGTACTCCTATCCCAAAAAAAGATGTCATATGTCTATATTCACTTCAGCCACTTTCGAAATATTAAAGTTTGAAATCGCATTAAGTACTGGAAAATCTAGTTGCCTTAATAACTCGTAAGGTTGAAATGTATGTATTGCATTTTATGTGAGTTACAAACTCAAATATTTCAAAAACGGCTAAAGTGAATATCGACATATGATATATTTTTGGAATCAGGAGAAAAAGATCTTTCAAAATATATAGGATGTGCCATTAAAAAAAAACTGTACTTGTTTATTTCTCTTAACATGAGATGCACATTTCTGTTGTTCGATATCTCTAAAAGATAATACATATAAAACCCTAAAACTGTTGTATTTCAAGTATTTCTCTACTACCTATAACCTATAATTACAGCTGTAGGTGGGTGTCAAAATATAATGAATAACCCTGTATACAGGGTGAGGATTTTAAAGTGTTACATGGCGATATCTGAAAATTGGCAAATTCAATAATTTTGGGAGTTCTTACGTAGTTTTTGTCAAAGAGTCGAATTTATGAAAAAAATAGTACCATTCCATTTGACATTTCGAAGTTGACAGTCGCCATTGAAAATGTTGGGGGTAACTGTCAAAAATATCTTAAAATCTGTCCTCCTGCCTCCCTTTGAGCTTTTTGAGATATCGCCTGGTAACACTTTAAAATCCTCACCCTGTACATGAAGGTGAAACAAACTTCTTGTCTCAAAGGTTTCTCTTTATTATTCATAGAAAAGGAGATACTTCGTATCCATACCTTGTGGTACGCTCTTTAGAATAATAATGTTAAAGCTTAGGTTATACTCGTTTTTATAAGAAAGGTCACTAGTTTAATACATCACTTTTGTTTTAGAGGTGGATCGTGGAATTGCAAGAAAAAAGTAAAGTGACGTGGAGTATAAATAAAACATTTAAGTGTAATGAACGGACCCGCAATTGTTTTAAACGTTATTTTTACTGTCATTTCAATACCAGACATTTGAAAAAAAATGGCCTAACAGGAAAAAATCCAGAAACGTAAATTGTCCTGCTACTTTAATTATAAAAATTCAGCGTCATTTTGCCAAGTCCAAGTCCAAAAACCCTGTTGACAAAGAATATCCATGCATAGTAAATTTTTATGGAGTTCACAATCACAGACATGACGTGGCGGAAGCCTTAAGAGAACGACCCTTAACCATGGCCGTAAGACAAGAAATAGAAAGTTTGTTTGAAAAAGGCCATTCCGCATCATCTGCGTATCAGACTTTCTATATGAAAAAAATGTCGGAACTTGGTCCTAAATATACGGAGGTAATTTTCGATCGTCCACATTTTCCCACAAAAAAAGATGTTGCAAATATCTGGCAAAAAAAATTCAAGAGACTTTATGGACAGCGAACTGGAATTGATATGTTAAAGAGACTAGAAGACTTATTATCTTCACAAGGTGGAACTTTGTTTAAAATTGTACAAATACAAAATCACTATGCGGTGGCCATATGTATCCAGCTAATGCAAAGAGCCCAGAAACTTCAGTAGGCATCCGAAATGATGTTTGTTGACTCTACAGGGAATTGTGATACTCAGGATCACAAAGTTTATTTTTTTGCTACACAATCAGAAGTAGGAGGTGTTCCAGTAGGATGTATATTAAGCAGCAGCCAGAAGTTTGAAGTATTTGATGCAGCAGTTCAAGCATTATGTGATATAATGCCTTTTAAACTTCAACCTAGGGTAATAATGACTGACGATGATCTCAACGAACGAAATGTATTAAAAAAGTATTTTCCTACGTCGAAGTTACTATTATGCGCTTTTCATGTCTTAAAAGCGTGTTGGCGTTGGTTAAATACTTCTAAGAATGGTGTTTTAAAACCCCACAACCAACAGTATTATCAACTTTTTCGAAATATTGTTTATGCAAACAATGACGTTAGTCTCAGTCTGGCAAAAGAGTCCCTAGTAAAAAATTGTCAAAATAAATAAATTTAGGGAATACGTTGAACAAATGTTCTTGCGTATAACCGAATGGTGCATCTTCTTTAGACGAAATTTGCTGTTAAGGGGGTCGCATACAAACAATTATGCTGAAATTATGTTTAGATTGTTTAAGAACATACCACTGGAAAGAACCTAGGCCTTCAATTTACCCCAATTAGCCGATTTTATATGTATAAGTTTTGAGAGTTTTTATGAGCAAAGAATTCTCGATATTCTTTTAAAAAGAGTCGATAAAGTTGTCCTAGAGAGATATATGCCCAAAGAGGTTAATAATTCATCTAACATAGAAGAACTAGGAAATCAGCAGTATCGAGTGCAATGTTTTTCCAATGTAAATATTTTTTATGATGTAGATATGACTGTAAATATTTGCACTTGCTCCGTTGGATATAATGGCAAGCACTGTAAGCACCAAGGGGCAGTTATTTCTAAATTTAACATACTTTCAGCAGTTAATGTAATTTCCCCTCAAAACAAGGCATCACTTTTCCAATTAGCCACAGGAGTTTCTCCAAAAGAAAATGCATTTCTTCCACTTTTAACAACCCAAACTAGTGCAGTGCAAGATAGTGATGTTACTGATGCTCCTTCTAGTTCAAATTTAACAATAATAAGTGAAAATGATTCTTATGATACCCAAACTTCTGACTACATAGAGTCAATTGAAATTTTAAAAGCAAAATGGAAGGAAACTATTTTTAATATGCTACATAACGACCAAGTAAACTTTGTGCCAGCAGTTACAACATATTTGGAAAACGCTGAAAAATATGGTGCTTCCATTCCAGCTCTTTTAAGTGGGCTACATACCTCTTTTAAATATAAAGGCTCTTTACCTCCTTCACACAGAAAAACGACACGGAAAGGCATTAAAATTGGAGTTCAGCCTACAGCCATAAGTCGCCGAAAGTGTAAAATTAGTGGAAAAAGAAAGTTAGTAGGGAGACCAGCCATAAGCGATAAGATTCTTCCGAAAAAAGCGCCTCACTCGTTAATGCATTGTGTTTCCCAAAACAAGGGTTTGGGAGGTACCAAACAATAAAAATAGAATATAAAAAAATTGTACTCCAGTTTACGCAATAATAATTTTGTTTCAGTTATCTCACTATTTAATAGTTAAAATAATGTTATATTGTACAAGATGTCCTAAATTTTAGGGCAATCATTGAAATTTCGGAAACAGTAAGATATAGAAAATAGGTTAAATGGGGCAAGTTGAACCTTTTTATGGCATAGTTTAACCGACTTCGTATCGTATCGGTTTTCAGAATGGTCGTCTGCGGATTTGGGACACTTTGTACAGTCTTGAATGATTTTTTTTCTTGCGAAATAAAAAACCTTTTTATGGTCAACGAAATGGGATAACCTCTTCATCAAAAGATTGCCTTTCTTGCAAAAATCTCATAAGACAATATAATTATTTATTCAATTTAATATCAAATGTTATAAAAAACATAAATAAAGTTACAATATAACAATTATAACCCATAGTTTGTTACATGACGAAATATTATTTTGCCAAAAAATACGTAGGTAATTATGCAACATTTGAATGAATTTTGCTATATATAAATTAGATTGTTCCTATATAGGCTGGTCAATCTAGGCAGGTTTATACGAGTGAGGTAGAAAAAATTAGTAACAAGATGATCTCTGCAGTAATGAGTAGTCAATGGGGTCCTTATTAATCCCTCAAAAATTGCACTTTGTCGCATTGGTGGAACTTGAAAAAAAATGGCCGCCATCTAGAATTTTTTTGAATTTATTGAATATCTCGTAAAGTATGCATTTTATCAAAAAAACTCAAGAGATCATTTTTATAGAGAATCAAAATTTACTCATGATGAAAAAAATTTCAAGTTCATTGACAAATTTGATAAATATCTGATTTAGTTAAAACTATTTGTGTACCCAATTCTCCAAATGAGATTTTTAAGGGAAAAAATACTGAATAATTGGGTTACTATCCACATAGTGGCAACACTGCCACACGACTTGCACCGACACGACGGCAACTTGAGACGACCTTGTTACTATGCGGTTTTATTGTTTTAGTTTCCGCACAGTTCGTAAGCGAATAACACGTACTGCAATTTAGGCGTGATTGTACGAATTCTGACTTATTTATAATTTGTTTTTTGGGTTTCTTTTTAACCATAACTTTTGAAACAAGTGAATGTACTTTTTTAACAATATCTTTGTGGGCCGGTATTAAACAGTATGAGTTCAATATTGTGTGCTATTTGTGATAAAGACACGAGCGAGAAAACTGTTACCGTTACCAAAAAAGTGTTAATATCTTTAGTTAAAGCAGGTCGTGCCCGCGGAGATGAAAAATATACCAAACTTGAAGAGCGATTCAATCTGAAAGAATCTACGTTGCATGTACATCAAAGTTGTAGAAAAGTATATACACACCCTCGTGAAATCTTAAAGGCTGGGAAAGTACATCAAAATGAAGAAGCCTCGTCCTCAAAAACACGTTGAGGTCAGGAAGCAATATTTTGATTTCAAAGGCCAGTGTTTATTTTGTGCGGCGAACATCAAGTTAAATGTAATGCAGGCAAAATCCCAAACGTCAAAAATTCGTATTGCATCAACAATAGAGTTAAGGAATACAATTTACACACTGCAGGCAACGAAACGATGCCTGGGGTTCAGAAGTTCAAAAAGGATATGTAGTGAAATAGATCTTGTAGCTGCAGAAGCTAAGTATCACGCAACTGTTTCAGTAGATTTTTGAAGCATAAAAGCCATGAAAATCTGGGAGGCCTTTAGATATTGAATGTGAAGAAGCCTTTGAAAAGTTATGCTACGATATTCAAAACGATAACGAAAAGTGTCAATTTTCTTTTAAAGAACTCCAGGAGAAGCTAGTGTCATACTTACCTGAAAATGTAACACCTGGGTCCGAAAAAAATTTGAAACTTAGATTAAAAGGAAAACTAAAAAATACAGTAATAATTACGGAAGTCCCAGGAAAGCCAGCTGTTTTATGTTTGAAGAATAAGTGTGATGAATTAATTACTGATGAGTGGTTTGAAAACAATACAAATTTGGCAGTACACCATTACAGGTAACATTAATTACTTAATTATAAATTGATCATTCGGGAGCTTACATGTTACTTTTATTTATAGTTTCACAAAAAACACCTAAATCTGGTCTGTCTACCATCACAATGAACTGGGATGAAAATGACACAATCAACCACTGGGATGTCTTGACAACCAACGTAGATACACTCTGGATTATGGGTAGCGTCTTTTCTTTTCCATGTCGATCATCGTAGCATGGATTTATGTCTACAGTGAAAACAAACAAACTTACCGTAGACAGCAATATAATTCCATTACCGTTCGTTAACATGGATCCTGGAAATCTGAACACAATTTATGCAGCATTGCTGTTTGCTGCCGAAAAGTGTAACCACTATAATAAGAAGCCTTGTATTGTTACATTTGATCAACCTCTTTTTCAGAAAGCTGTGGACATTGTCACAGCTTCAAACGAAAGTAATATTGTTAGTTCAGTTATAGTTAGACTCGGCGGCTTTCATACATTAATGTCTTTTATGGGAAGTGTAGGAAACATTATGGCCGGAAGTGGACTAGAAGAACTTTGGAGTACGGTTTATGCTAAGAACACTGTACCTCATTTAATGAGCGGGCATGCCTATTCAAGAGCGTTGCGTGCTCATTTCTTAGCTCATGAAGCATTAAGCGTAATAATATTGAGAGACCTTTCGTTATCTGAAGAGAGTATTAAACTTTTAGAAAACAGAGTAAAGCTCAAATAGAGGAGAAATTAGAAGCCCATTCCAAACTTAGCAGGACAGGGAAACTGTGGGTTAATTACTTGAAGTTAGTAAGTTTAATGAAACTCTTCATTATGGCTGAAAAATCTGGTATTTGGTCGCTTCATGTGTATTGTGTGAAACATATGATCCCTATATTTTATGCTACAGGCCACATTAATTATGCAAAATGTGCACACCTATATGTTATTCAAATGCAGAAATTACAATCCTTGGATTCGAGTGAATATGAAAATTTTGTTACCAAAGGACTATTTACAATTCACAGAACAAGAAATTTTTTTTCCGGAACCTGGACCGATATGATAATCGAACAAAGCCTAATGAGGGCCATGAAAACCCAGGGTGGATTGACTCAAGGTCGGGGGCTCATAGATTCTACCTTAGCTCGATGGATTTCCAGCATGTCGTCATGTATTCCTATTTGTAATGCCTTAGAGGACATTACTGGGGTAAGAGCATCATCATCCAATCAACATGTTGAGTTGAGTAAGTCTCGTCTCCAACGCGACAAGACCGATTTTGGAAAGTTCACTACTTGGTTAGAGAATCAGGACCCTTTCAAGTGTACTGAATTCATGTCTCTTTCATCTGGTATTATTGCATCTTCATCTGTAAATTGTGATCAAGCCTGTGACATTGGCGCAAACATCTTGAATAAAAGTATTGGTAAAAATTTACCGAAATACAATGTAAAAGGTCAGAAAATATTAAAACTTTGCCCAAATGAGCAACAGAATCAAAATTTGCCAAAAGTACGTGGACATAAATCCCCTGCAGCTCTTTAATAGAATTATTTGCTCGAGTAAGACACCCGAAGAAATTAAACATTGTTTTAACTTCGAACTTTCACCATATCCATTGGCACTTTTTAAAGACGGCAACCTAAGAAGAGGAGTAAAATCTCAACTTTTAAAAGAAATTGACAGCTTGCATACTCCTTCAGATCATTCCATGAATAACGAGACATGTTATGTCATAGATGGCGGATTTCTTCTGCATAAGGTGAAATGGTAAAGACCAGCAACGTACCATGAAATATTCTTGCAGTATGTAAATTATATTGTTCATACATATAAAAGAAGTTCTGTAGTCGTTTTTGATGGCTATAATCTAGAAAATATGTCTACTAAAGATAACTTACAGAAATTGAGATCTGAACAAAACGTAGCAGTTTCAGTCCAATTGCACGCTACAGTTATCACACCACAAGATCTCTTTTTAAGAAATAGCCAAAATAAAAAGAATTTCATCGAAATCCTGCGAAGATATCTAGAAGAAAATGACATTACTGTATATCAGGCGAAAAGGGATGCTGATGTCCTAATCACACTGACGGCTGTTCAGTTGTCCAGCGTTAAAACACATGTGACCGTGGTTTCTGAGGATACAGATATTATGGTTTTACTCATATAAAAGGAAATAATGTATGTTTGCTTCGACCAGGAAAAGGTGCAAAGGGCGACAAAGTTTCTGAAATAAATGAGATTTAGACAAAATTAGGCCATATAAAAGAACATATACTTTTTATACACGCAATGTCAGGCTGTGACACAACATCTTTTTTGTACAATAAATCCAAAAAGTGCTTCCTAAAATTGCTACAAGAAAATGAAGATCTGTGTCGAGACTTAGATGTATTTCAAGAACCTAATGCAGACATAGCAGTTTTGATTCAATCAGGACTTAAAATTCTTTTAAATCTTTACCGGTGTCCAAAGAAGATTCATGACATTAACCAGTTGCGTCACACACTATATATGCGACTGACTTCAAGGCAAAGCTTAAATTCAGAATTATGTTTAGCCTCACTTACCAACCGCAGAATCTGCCAAACAGCACATTCTTAGGACGTATTTTCAGGTAAGTTTCTTTAAAGTATAAGGTACATTTTTTATTATGCTTACGTTGTCTATTTTTCTAGATTCAAGAATGGCTGGGAAACTGTCTTGACCCCCTTAAATATGGTTGGAACAATGATGAAAATGGAGTTCTAGTACCTATTACCTACGGTGACCATACGTACTTATTTTAGTAGGACAGTACTTTCTTTTCTGCCAGTGTCCTAAGGTCCTTAATAGAAGCATGAAGTACACTAAAATGTACTTTCTTTTTCTTGAAGATGCAAATATCGCAAATAGGTATACCAAAATATTTATTTTTTATTTAAAAAGAATGCTTATCGGTGATTCACTGATCATGATGCAATAATGACGTTAAGAAGTTGTTGAGAATGTTCGCGTAGTTTGTTTCCCGAACGTTCCAGTCCGCCCTCGATTATCCTAGACGCACAGCCCAGAATGCTCGCGACTGGAACGTGCGAGAATCGAAGCGAAGTTTAGCGAGCCGCATATAAATAGCGACAGCGCTCGGACTAAGACTAAACAAGTTCAATTCTACACGAGTTCTACCGTTCGACAGCAAGCGAACATATTATTTGTTAATTGTTTTGTTGAATGCAGTCTGGTTTTCTGTGCTGGTTTCGCTTACTAAAAGCAACGTCGTTTGATTTCAGTTACCTACTTGTGCATTATTTGCGTAAACATGGCACCGCCTCGAAGAAAGTGTCATTTTAATTTGGAGTTACAGAAAGAATAGCCGTTTATGAAAATAAAAATAAATTGAGTCCGCATATTGTGTACTGTGAAATTTGTAGAAGTGATGTTGATATTTCCAACAGTGGTCGCAGCAATATTAAGGCTCATCTAACCAAGAAAAAGCATACATTAGCTGCAAATACGAAGTCTAAAAGGCTACACTAAACACTTTTTCAAAAGTGAAAACTTCAGCTCTGAAAATATGTTAATTGCAGCCAAGGAAGGTACTTTCGCGTATCATACGATCAAGCATCAGCAGAGTTTTAGATCTTTGGATTGCACATCAAAGCTAATAGCGAACATGTTTGAGCCCAAATTTATGGCAGCTCGAACCAAAACTGAAGCCATTGTAAAAATGTTTTGCTAAAGAATCCCAGTTGCGATTGGAACTTGATCTACACAAAGCACATTTTGTTAGCATCATGATCGATTCGTCCAACCACAAAGAAATTAAAATAGTACCTTTGTTGGTGAGATACTTTAATTGTGAAAAAGGTATTCAAGTGAAATTACTTCAGTTGCAAGACTTACCTGGTGAAACATCAGAACAGTTAAATAGTTATGTGTTTAATACTTTGAAAACCCACAATTTAGTGGACAAGTGTATTGGATTAGCTGCTGATAATACCAATACAAATTTTATGGAATGAAAAGAAAGGGAGTGAACAACCTATTTGCAAAATTGAATGCTCTGGCAACCTCCGGTTGGCATTGGTTGTGTTGCACATTTTGAACAATTGCGTACAAAATGCTACGGACGTCTTACCAATTGACGTTGAGGTTATTGTTGTTAAGTTATTTAAGCATTTCTATATTTATACAGTGAGAGTAAATCAACTTAAACAATTCTGCGACTTTGTTAATGTTGAATACAAAAGATGTTATTTTCTAAAACAAGATTTTTAAGTCTGATGCCCGCAATTGAACGAATTCTACAAATGTACGAACCGTTGAAAGCATACTTTTGTCTATTGAAAATTGTCCAATGATTTTGAAGCAATTTTTGAGTGTCGCACCAGTGAAATTTGGATGTGGTTTGTACACAACATTGCTTCTATGTTTCACAAAGTCATATTAAAGGTAGAGGGTGACAAATATGCACAACAGAGGCCGCTCTAGAGTATTTCGATCTTCAAAATAGCTTGAAAATCGTATGAATGAATTATTTTGCCGCTTAAAGTAAGAGAATCCCTTTTACAACTTGACAATTGGGAAGGTAGTTTAAACTATCGAGATGACTTCATCTCACAGGTTAGATTATTTTATTCAAATTGTGTGAGTTACTTGAAGAATTGGAGTACAAATTTAAATGAATTAAGGCTCTTTGAATGGATAAATTTGAGAAACCAAGTTTCATGGAATCAAATTTTGTGTTCATGTGCTGCTTTTAAAGACTACTTGGGTTCGACACTGAATGAGGACGAACTCTTCGATGAAGTTAGTCTATTACAAGCTAAACTGTCAGAAGATAAAATTGCCGAGTGGAACTCGAAAATATAGCTACCGAAGATCGATGGGTTGAAGTATTTAAATGGAATCAAGGGTCTGGATCAAGTGAAGATTTCAAAATTGTGAGATTTTATGTCAGTTTATTTTTGTCTTCCTGGAACAAGTGCGTCAATTGAGCGACTATTCTCTAATATTAATAACTACTGGAGTGCAGAAAAATCGCAAATGAAAATATCGACACTAGAAGCTGTGATGCAAGTGTACACAAACTTCGATGAGACTTGCAGTGAAATGTTCCAGTTTTTGAAGACCAGAAAGCAAATTTTGGAATCTATCCTAAGCTCTCAAAAATACGATTGGCACAAAGGTGACCCCACTGATGGCGTTGCAGGCACGTCAAAATAATTAATAACATTACACATTTCTGCCAGAGTATTTTATGTGTTTGTATTTTTTCTAATATAGGAATATAGGTACATATATTATGTATATGCATGTGTCATTAAAAATTATTTTATTTTTTATTCTCATTTTGATGCTTGGCTATGTCACTCTACATTTAGTTCTTTGATTTGTCCGTTTTTATCTATTCCTAATACAACTTTTTGTTACTTTTTATTTCTGTACTTATTTTTCTGAAAATAAATATGGTCACGCAACTATTACCACAACGCAAAATCCAGCACCCTCAGATTTGTTGAAATTAATTTTTTGCAATTGCAAAGAAAGCAAATGCTTGAAGAATTGTTCCTGCAGAAAAGTTGGACTAAAGAGCTCAGCAAAATGTGGTCAGTGCTACGGCGTAAGCTGTAATAACGCCATAGTGCATTATGACGAAGAAGACGATTTATAAAGTAAAATTTATTTTAATTACTTAATATCCTGGTTCCTGCTCAAATGTGGTTCTTATTATATTTGTTTTTCTACCCTTAAAAAATATTTATATGCTTCTTATTACATTTTTTTTTGGTGTAATATAGTTTTTTATTCTGCACAAAAAAATTCTTTGAGCTTTTTATATAAAATGTTCCAGATATTGACCAAATTTTAAAAAGTCTTATATTAGCAATTCATATTATAAATCGCAATATTTTTTTGTTTTCAGGCCAATAATCTTGAAAATGTCACCATTATAAGTAAATTTTGATTCTCTATAAAAATGATCTCTTCAGTTTTTTTCATAAAATGCATACTTTACGAGATATTCAATAAATTCAAAAAAATTCAAGATGGCGGCCATTTTTTTTCAAGTTCCACCAATGCGACGAACGGCGACTTTTGAGGGATTGATAAGGACCCTATTGAGTACTCATTCCCGCAGAGATCACTTTGTTACTAATTTTTTCTACCTCAACCACCTATTTTGACTCGACTAATACCTATACATTCATATCTACATAACCGACGTGTCACTATAAGCACGCGATGAATTGTCGGTTGTTAAGCATTCTTCTTTCGGTCTCGCCGAGTGGATGGACTGACGGTTATTTAGCAATATGCGGCCGGGGCTGGCAGCCTCATTTTGTTATAAATAATATAAATAATGACAATCTTGATTGATTAGTAGTTTAATTATGTAGTAGACGAATATGCACAAATGAGTCATCACAAAGTACTGAGGTCAGTCGAAAATATTTAATTCACAACAAATTGTAGGAAAGGTAATATTAAATTTATACTGATGTTTCCAGTAGTTTTATTACATTTCATATACTTCCGCACGTATTTCATTTGTATAAATTAATTGAAAAGTAATGAGAAATTCTTAACCGAACATAATTAGATGCTTTGTCTGTGACCCACACACATTCGTATTTTGTCTCATTTAACTTATATGGATAATAAAATTCTTTCACAAAAGCTTTTACGTTCGCTCCATTTTACCCTTTAATTACCTCCCTTATATTCTTTTGTTCTTTCGCTTTTAGGTATTTGTATAGCGATATCTGTTCACTGATGTGTTTGCGTCTCGAAATTAGTGTGTCTTAACTTGTAACACATCATTATTTTACGTATTATTTTTTTAAATAACATTAATAAACTTCAAAAAAAATTAATTATTACGCGGATTAAAAATAAAGATCTACGTAAAGAAACCTCATATGTAACAGATATAAATGTATTTAAATGCTGTTATTAAAGCAAAAAGCAGTAATTTTGAGCTCGGTGTAATCCAAGAGCGATTTACTGAAAGATAATGAAGGATTTAAGAGGGTTAAAGGAAAATAAAACCATGGTTAAGGGTGGAAAGCAAGAACGTTACTTCGCTAGAGCTTGAAATATTTTAAGACGCAAAATTAAGCTTTTACGATTTATAATTTTCATTCTCGAATAAAAATCATTATCTTTCAAATGAAATCGAACAAAACAATTCAAAAGATTTTGGGAAATTGTTATTGGCAACGTTTGTGTGTTCCCGCGGGATTTCTACAAGAAACGCTGACCAAACACAAGTTTTTTTTTTTAACAAAACACGCCAGAGAGCAATTCCTTCCTACGTTAGCTATAGAAATAAAAATGCAAACATAAATATAAATTTCTCTGTTTAAAGTGTTCCTTGTAAGAGATAAAAGAAACGAAAATCGAAACGTTTCAATTGTTTGTAAAGACGAAATACAAATTTACTGATGTGACGTAATTAACATTAACAATAATACTCACTAATTATACGTTAGGTCAAGTACGCGGTAAGTATAATTACAAATACAACTACATCCAAATTAATTATAATTCTTTATGTAAACTAATATCTAGCAAGTAATTGCAATGATTAATTAGTTTGTTACATGATGTAATATGGACCAACTTCTATTGACTTTAATCCAAATAATTGACCGACATAAGCGCATTGTGAATATGCATATATAAACAGTGTGTTTCACTAATAATTAAAATTAAAATAACTAATTTGCATATAACAGATTCGTTAAAATCATATAAACTTCAAATTTGACGATTAACCAACGTTAACTTAGCAGCCAATTTTCAGCAATCACTTTCATTCCAGCAGCCAAAACACGAGTGACGTCGGTAAAAAAACAGTCCATTCAGAAAAATCCTGCCCACTTTAACCTTTTAGTTCCCAACGTTCCCATTTTGGGAACATTTTTATTAAATTCCTATTAAATATAAAAAATTATGATTTAGATTATTTTATTACTTATACATATTGACTAAATGTTATTTTAACACATTTTTATACAGCGTGTCCAAAATTGGTCTGTGCAGTATTGCTATCTTGGAAACTATAAGAGATCGAAAGACGGTTAAATGGAGAAAGTTTTAGAGAATTTTGAGCCCACTAAAATGCCATTCTGAAATCAAGGCTGCTTCAAATATTTTTCAAAATATTCGTAAAAAACTGAAAATCGACAATTTTTATTTGAACAGATATAAAAAAATAAATTACACTTTGCCATTGTCACTTTTTATCCTCTATTGAATGGTGACAGAAAAAAATTAATCCGACGTTTCGTCGATTAGAGACCATCAACAACTTTATTTTTTCATATGGGGCGGAAATTAGCTATTGGTATAAAATGATTCCTTTTTTTATTCAAAATTCAACGATGTATAACACCTAATGATAATTCGACGTTTCGACCCTCATTCTTGACATTTTCAAATATTTCTTTTTTTTTATGAAACATTTTTGAAAAAAAAACTACCAAAGCAAATGTACATTTATTTCAACTCAAAATTCATAATAGGACGTTTCGACTCATCAAAAACATCATCAAATAATCTCTTATGAGCAGTAGCTACCTATTCGTAGATAACTATTTATTACGATATCGAAAAAGCCTTTCCAAAACTTAAAAATACTCAAATGTTTACTTGGTATTCATAAATAAATTGCTCAAGCAAAGGAGTGAAAATAATGGGGAATATTCAAAAAACACATATAGTAGCGCCGGGGAGTGGTGTCTCATGGCGGACTCGAGAATGGGGATATAATTATTACTGTGAAATGAATCTGTTTCCCTTTATCTTAATGCAATGTTCCCACTTAAAAGAAAGAGGGGGTTATAATATACGTCTGCTATATATTTTAAATGCAGGACTTAAAAACGCATGTCGATTCTAAAGTCAAAGCGCATGACGATGTCAGATGTCTTCTTGGCTATTTAACCTCAAATTATTCTTCGTATTTCGTTTCGTACAATCGCATCGTGTTTTGTAGTTATAATAATTTATCTTTCGCTTCGTAATTTATCAGTTTCCACTGCATTTGTAAACAACAGTTTTTTCAAAACTATTATTATTAATATTCACTATTACGAGGTAAGTTTATAATGCAAAATGTATTTCCAATTGATTGAATGCATTTATTTATTTTGCAGCAAATAATGTCATTAAAAGGTAAATCTTTGAAAAGCCAAACTCAAGTAATGTTAGTGAATATACTGCATTATTTCGAGATGGAACGCGATAACGGGGGACCAAGTTTACCTTTAACTTTCATTATCCAGGTACGCTAATAATTTTCACTATTTAAATTTATATTTATGTAATATTATGTTGCAGCGAACTGCTCTCGCATGCGGCATTTCCGAGAAAACTGTAACTCGGACAAAGGCAAGAATGGCTCTCGCTTTAGAGTCTGGGAAATCGGCGCCGGATTCACCGCAAAACCATAGGCTGCGTTTGAAGTTGAAGTTAGAGGATGTCGACGAATACGTGAAAGACGTTTTGAAACGAAAAGTTTACACCATGCATGCAACTGGTAAATAATTCAGAAATGATTGTTGAAATGGAGTTAATCACTGTTTAATTTTAGGGTCACATATTACTATCGAAAAACTCCAAACTGAACTTAAAAAAGATAACTTAATTACCTGCAGTAAAACGAGTTTGAAACGATTGTTACACAAAATTGGTTTTGAATTCAAAGTTGACGATGGATGAAGGCGTTCAATGGAGCAGGTTCATATTGCTGGTGCTCGAGCAACATTTTCGCGAAAATATTTTGCTAATAAAAGTTGTGAAATTAGTTACGATTCTGTCTTTTTGCATGAGACGTGGATTTTTAGCCAAGGAAGCGTTCGAAAATCATGGCATGATAATGATTTGAAAAGCACAAAAAACAAACCGCTAGGAGAAGGGAAACGGTAATTAAAATAGTTCGATTTGTTAAAAATATTTTTAACCGAATAAATTTTAGATTTATCGTACTGAGTGCTAGCAACAAGGATGGTTTTATACCTAATTCATCATTGGTATTTTCCAGTAAAAGTAAGACAGCAGACTACCACGATAATATGAACACTGATTTATTGCAAAAATGGTTTCAAGAACAGCTTTTACCAAATTTAGAAAAACCGAGTTTG
The DNA here is from genome assembly GCA_036346205.1 of Vesta saturnalis. NCBI lineage: Eukaryota > Metazoa > Arthropoda > Insecta > Coleoptera > Lampyridae > Vesta > Vesta saturnalis. The sequence continues at coordinate 6,481,466 of JARFJB010000793.1, forward strand.
ATAATTCTTGACAATGCCAGTTATCATTCTACATTAGTAGAAAAATTACCTTCAAGTAGTAGGAAGAAAGAAGATCTTCAATTTTTAAGAAAACACAACATTCCTCATTCGAATGATATGCTGAAAGTGGAATTATTACAAATTACCAAGGATTTACAAGTTCCAAAAATATATACAATTGATGAAATCGCTCATCAATGAGGACATCAAATTTGACGTTTACCTCCGTATCACTGCCAATTCAACCCTATCGAGTTAATATGGGCAAATTGTAAACAGTATTACAACAAAAACGTTGGAAGACAGGGCTTCAGGGACGAGAATGTTTTATCGGTATGGAAGGATTCATTAAACCAAGTAACTGGAGAACTGTGGCAAAAGTGTATTTTACATGCTGAAAAGGAAATGAGCCAGTGGTGGGGCGTTCAAAAAAGAGCTGAGGAAATGGTAAAACCTCTAGTAATCAATGTCGTAGAATCGAGTGAAGATGATAGTGAAAGTGAAGGTGATGACTTTTAATTATTTATCTAATATTTGAATTTAAAGCAAACATTAGAATCTTAGTTACTTCATAACATTGTAAAGAATTATTATATTTAACATATACCTCTGTAACTGTACCTAGGTTTACATTCGTTTTATATATAGAGGGTGTCCAGAAAGGTGTGGTCAAAACCGCTAGGACATATAGAGAGTCTTCATTTGAATTTTTTTCCTATCTGTCTTCGTTATGTAGTTATCGGCCTTCAAAGTCACAAGCTAAAAATTGAATTTCAATGATATTTTTAACCGCTTCTTTCATTACTATGAAATTTAGACACCCTAACTACCTCATAGAAAGGCATTTTTTGATACTTAACTGGAATCCATTGTACCTTTATTATACAGGTAGAGTCAAAATTAAGTTTCGAACAGTTTCGAAAATACTATTTTATTTAAAATGTAAATTCTAAATAAAAAAACAATCTGTAAACATTATGTAAGTGACGTTTCCCTGTTGTTATGGAAATGACTGTCATTGTTGATTGTTGATGTAAATCGGTTAATAAAAACTGAAAAAAGTTAATACCGCTAAAACTGTAATAGAGATATGGAGGCATTTACTAATGAGGAGTGTGCAGACATACATTTAATGTATGGTTTGTCAGAAGGAAATGCTTCTTTAGCAGTTCGACTTTATGCCAATCGCTTTCCTAATAAGAGGCTCCCAAATCGTAGAACTTTTATAAGACTTCATAGGAATTTACGAGAAACAGGTACTTGATGAAATTAAGCTCTATCACAATTAAATCTCCCTTACTTTACAATGTACTTCGCAGGATCATTTAAAACCAAGCACCATAATGGAAGGCCTAGGCAAGTGCGAATAATTCGTGCTGAGGAACGGGTACTGGAAATAGTGGAAGCAGATCCTACAAAAAGCACTAGACGTATTACTATGGAAACGAATATTTCAAAATCTACAGTTCACAACATCCTGCGAGAGCAATTATTATATCCCTATCATCTGCAAAAAGTGTACGCAATATTTGAAACGGATTACCCTGCTCGCGTAGCATTTTCGAGGTGGTTTTTGGAAAAACAAGAACAAACACCCGATGAGAATCCACACGCCATCATACAAACAAAACATCAAAACAGATTTTTAATAAACGTGTGGATGCGAATAATTAATACCAACTTAGTAGGCCCGGATGTAATTGATAGAATGTTAACAGGAGCAAAATATCGCAATTTTTTAGAAGAACATCTAAATTTGTTCCTGGAAGATGTGCAGTTGAACACTAGACACGGCATGTGGTTTATGCATGATGGTGCGCCCCCCCCCCCCACTTTAGTAGAAATGCGAGAGAATATCTAAATAACGCATTTCCAGATCAATGGATACGCCGAGGCGATCCCGTCTCATGGCCACCTCGGTCTCCCGACCTTAATATTTTAGATTTTTTCTTCCTGAAAGGATTGGTGTATTCAACACCTGCTAGTAGCAGAGAAGAACTTTTAGACAGGGTATTAATAAAATGTGACGTTATTAGAAATGATCCAAACATGCTGTTTCGAGTACAGCAGAATACCTTAAGTAATTTTAGAAAATGTGTAATGAAACGAGGTGCTCATATAGAACAACTTTCTTAGACATTTAGTGCAATCCCAGTTATTTTTCGTTGCTTTACTTTTATTGTGTTGTTCATAATAATGTTGAAGACATTAGTTAACCGCTTTAGTGCAAGTTTGCAATAAGTATACCTAACTCAAAAATGCAAGTGTTCAGGAGAAGCAGTTTACTATTTCAATATTTTTTTGTTTCGTATTTATTTTCAAATTCTAATGAACTTAGCAAAATGATAGTACATTTTTTTGTTTGACTTAATTCGCAATTTACATGGATTCACTAAAATGCATTTTTCTCGAAAACGGTAAGAGATATCGATTTCGCACAAGAGTACCTTTTTTGTTGCTAAATGATAGGGGAATGAAACTACTATAGTAAAATTTCAAAATTGTCAATACTGTCAAAAATTGTGTTAATTTAGAATCTTAATTTTGACTTTACCTGTACAATAAAGGTACAATGAATTCCAGTTAAGTGTCAAAAAATGCCTTTCTATGAGGTAGTTAGGGTGTCTAAATTTCATGGTAATGAAAGAAGCGGTTTAAAAATTATCATTGAAATTCAATTTATACGTCCTACACCTTTCTGGACACCCTGTATATTGACAAACTGTAAACTGAGATTTTTAAAATCGGTTATATTATTAACTGATAATAAATCTCATTTGAAACATCCAATACAGTGTATTTATTTATGACTAAATCAGCTATTTATAAGTGGCTTCGATAACCAAGTTACAGTCTTGACTCTTTTGACGCAGTGAGATCTGTCGGCTAAAAACGATCCTCCGCAATTAACCAAACTTTTCGCACTTCATTCGGGCACTGCCTACTGCTAGCTAATACGTATCTTATAGAAAATTATTGATATAATTAATTTGTAAAACGAAATTTTGTTGACCCAGTCTCGGTTCTGATAATCGTTTACAGTTGTACAATATATTTTTATCATATGACTACCCACACTCGGTGGACTTTACATGCCAGGATAAGTGCGAACAGACCTTAAACGAAATTCGACTTTCTTTATACGAGTGGATGGGGATTTTTAAGACCTTTAGGATGCTCAATCCCGATATATTCGAACAATAATTTTACTTAAATTTGACAGCGCGGCTTAAATTTGAAAATAACCTAGAAACATTGACGATGTTTTGTTGGTATTAAAAAATTACTAACTATATGAACCAATAACGACATACGTTTTTAAAATCTTAAACCATACTTTACTAAAATATGAGTCATAAGACACCTCTTGTCGGTCCGACTTTAGTAGTTATTAGGGTATTATGCTAAATGTTACTCATTTAAACCATAAAATTAGGACTAAAAAGTAATTAAAAAACATTTTTAGCAATAAATCATACATTTTACAACGCTACAATATCAAATAATTTTTATAGTGTTTTATATTAATATTAAATGTATTTTACAGAATAATTATAGAACCGACATTAGTTCTACATACTATTATTTAAAATGTCGACCATTTTTTTCAATGCACTTTTCACATTTTCTTGCAATAGTTCTGGTTACTGAACGTATTGTATTACGATTAATATTTTTAATAATATTAATAATTCGATGTTCCAGAACTTGCCTATTTTCTGGGGGATCAAATTCATACCCCCCATTTTTGACATATCCCCATAAATAAAAGTCTAATGGGGTAAGGTACGGAGACCTAGCAGGCCAACGCACAGGACCACCGTTGGATATTATTTTCACCAAAAATCTCCCGTAAAAATGCTCGGACTTCCTCTGAATTATGTGCGGTTCATCCATCTTGTTGGAACCACAAATTATTAAATTCATCAGGGGGAACAGCTTCACGAATGATTTGGTCTTGCAACATTAAAAGGTATCGTTGCTCTGTTAACGTGTGGTCATAAATAAATGGACCAATCAGACGATTTCCTGAAATTAATTCGGAATATTAAAAAAATGAGTCGTAGTTAATTTATTAAATGTTACTCAATTAACTCAAACATGATATTACTAACCGGTCATTCCGTACCACACATTAAAACCAAATCGTACTTGAAGTCGGCGTGGATCGCGAATATGTGGGTTTACACGGGCTGATGACTTTTCTTATTGAAGACTCCACAGTTGGTAAAACGTGTCTCATCTGTCCATACAACTTTATCAGAAAAATCAAGATTTTCTTGACATTTACGATGGTACCAATTACAAAATTCGATTCTCCTGTCAAAGTCACCTTCTTGCAGGCCTTGTACAATTGTTGGCTTGTAAGGATGATATTTAACAACTTTAAAAACATTCTGTACCATGGGTTTTTGGAGTATGAAACTCCGTGCCACAATTTCGTACTGAAGATTTCGGATTTTCGTCAAAATATTCCAAAACGTTTCCGTTACGATTCTCATTATCGTTCATCGCATACTTTTTTGAACGTGGTTTTCAAAACTTCCAAATTCTATTAAATTTCTTACTACATTATTAAAATGATTTCTGCCAGGTTGTCTTCTTTCGGGGTACATTTGAAAATGGTCATCACTAGCTCTGGTAGCATTTCTTTCATTTTTGATATAGCACACTAATATATAAAAATTTTCTTCGTTAGAATAATTTAACGCCATTTTCAAACAATGTTCATTAAAATGTGAGAAACTATTGTAGTTTTTTGACAGATAACATAATTGTTATACAATAATTGTTTTAAACTCATCAAAGCCTACTACCAGAAATTTACAATAATCGAATTCATTATTTACCTGTAGTTAATTTTTAAATGTTTTAATAGGATTTTTCACATTTTTCTAAATATTTTCACTTGAAGTAAATGTATTGTTAGGTGTTTATTTAAATTTAAACCTAATAAAAGAGCTATTTATCTGTCACTGTTTAAGACAAGGTTTGAAAAGGCTTTTTCGATATCGTAATAAATAGTTATCTACGAATAGGTAGCTACTGTTCATAAGAGATTACGTGATGATGCTTTTGATGAGTCGAAACGTCCTATTATGAATTAGGAGTTGAAATAAATGTACATTTGCAGAATAAATTGCTTTCGTAGTTTTTTTTTTTCAAAAATGTTTCATAAAAAAAAGAAATATATGAAAACGTCAAGAATGAGGGTCGAAACGTGGAATTATCATTAATTGTTATACATCGTTGGATTTAGAATAAAAAAGGAATCATTTTATACCATTAGCGAATTTCCGCCCTATATGAAAAAATAAAGTTGATGATGGTCTCTAATTGACGAAACGTCGGATTAATTTTTTTTTCTGTCGCCAATCAATAGAAGATAAAAAGTGGCAATGGCAAAGTGTAATTTATTTTTTTATATCTGTTCAAATAAAAGAGATATTTGCCTTGTTTTGCAGAATGGCATTTTGGTGGGCTCAAAATTCTCTAAAACTTTCTCCATTTAACCGTCTTTCGATCTCTTATAGTTTCCAAGATAGCAATACTGCACAGACCAATTTTGGATACACTGTGTAGCAGAACTATTACTAGCCATCTAAGTGTTTCACGAATGTGCAAAACAAACGTATTTGTAAAAATTGAGTAGTTCAATTTATATACACTAAGTGACAAAGAAAGAAGAACACCCAGTAATAATCAATTTATTTGAACAATTTTTGGTATACAAGTGTATTCGATCCAAATTTGATAAAAAATAAAACTGTTACCTTTTTCAAAAAAACTTAATGCTGTGTTGCGCCACCACGATGTCTTATGCACTCATTAACACGTCTGGGCATACTACTAATGAGGTGAACGATTTCCTCCTGAGGTATCTCATCCCATGTTATCTGTAACTCATGCTGCAGAGCCACTAGAGTTTGTGGGGGGTGGGGTAAATTGAGTAATCTTCTTCCCATAATATCCCAGACGTGCTTGATGTGTGAAAAATCGAGATTGGCATCAAAATTACCCAAAGTATCCTCAGCAACATGAGGTCGTGGGTTGTCTTGTTGGAATGTGCTGTTGGGGATGGTCTGAACATAAGATACAATATGGTGTTCTACGATCTCCTGGATGCAGCGCGCAGCGGTCATGTTACCTCTAATGAAGACCAAAGTTGACCTACTTCCAATAGCAATAGCCCCCCATACCACAACTCCAACTGTGTGGTGCACATGCCTTTCCACAGAAAATTGGGGATTTTGTCTTCACCACGCCGTCTTCTCATCCTTGCACGACCGTCATGCATGGCCAAACAAAATCTGGACTCATCACTGAATACAATTGAATTCCATTCTTGGTCCCAATTTGCCCGTTCTCTACACCACGCTAGACGATTACGTCGGTGCCCAGGAGTCCGTGGTAGCACAAAATGGGGACGGTATGAAAAGAGTCCAAAGGTTCTTATCCGGCGATAAACAGTTCGCATCCCAATCGCCCTTCCGTTTTCTGCAAACCACTGGTCGCAATCGCCCGTGTAGACGAGAAGCGGTTCCGTAGAGTCAATACTCTAAGACGACAATCTTCGGCTTTTGTGGTTCTTCGAAGACATCCTGTACCTCTCTCTTGGTGTACAGCCTTCTTGGTTCCATGCACGAACACAGACTGCCACAGTTTTTAAGCTCCGTTGCGTTATATCCGCTATATCTCTCATAGACAAACTATCCTCTCGTAAGTCCACAATTTGACCCCTATTAAACTCGCTTAACTGCCGAAAATTTTGGCGTCTTCGCACTCGAGGCATCGTGATTCAATTAAAGAAGCTTTTTGTAATGTGTTTTACACGTCTTACATGACAACTGTAGTTACAAATGATTTTAAAGCTACGTGATCATAAATGTTTTTGAAAGAGGTTAACGCAAAAACCGTTACAGTAATATGGCTAAAAAATTGTTACAAAATATTCATTATTACTGGGTGTTCTTCTTTCTATGTCACTTGGTATATTTTTTGCTGTACTAACACAATGTTTGGAAAATATTTTTTTGAATTTTTACACTCATCATACATCTCAAACTCAGATGCAGTAATAAAATTGCAGAGTAGTGTTTATTTTGTCATCACATTCTGTTTCTTTATTATGTACCCAAAATAGAAACGTTGGGAATAGACAGTAACCGGACTTCCCCCCTCTTCTAAGAATTCGTGGACGAGTCCAGTGAATACGGTTTAGTATTTTATTTGGTTTTTACACCAAAACATGTAATTTGTTTATACACTGTGTTATAAATATCCAGAAAGTTAGTCAGATCTTCAATTATGGACACCAATATGTTCTATGGGTAAGTATCATCACACATATTAGTAATAGTTGTGTGCTTTATTATTATAGCTAAATCAAAATTATTACCGTTTCTATAAACATGAAATGGTTATAAAATAAATGAAATAAGGCAACACTGCAACCATATATTTTAACATTTTTATTTTGTAAATATTTAGAAAGAAATGTGGAGTACTACAAAGGTGCAGATATTTTTCGGAAGCTGTGGATAATGTATCGACAATGTCTCATGAAACTCTGGACATTGTGATATTACCACCAGATACTGGAGACCTAGGAATTGAAAGCGACGATGAAGGCATTGATGACGACAACATCGACCAAACCGATATGCCCAATGACGTTACTGGGGAACTGGAAGTACACATTACACAATTTAGTGACTTCGATAGTGACCATGCGGAGAAAGTCTCCAAACGAGCATGACAGATGGATCAACCAAATGGAAAAAAAATGATAAAAGTTTTCATAAATACAGAGCCGAGTGGGCCACAACAAGTGGGCAGTGAACATATTTTGAAATCAGAATTTAAGATATTTAGTATATCTTTTTCACAAGAAATTATACAGTCAATTACAGACCACAGAGACAAGAACAACTCAAAATTTCAAAATAACTGAACAAGAAATGAGACAGTTGTTAGGATTAGTTCTAACTAGCGGTTATCACTATCTACCGGGCGAAAAGGATTATTTGTCAACTGCAGAAGATTTAGAGGTTCCAATTTTTTCCAAAACCATGAGCAGGGACAGATTGCAAACGATTAAACGTTACTGCCACCTGGCTGATAATCAAAATCTTCCGCCAACAAAAGTGGCCAAAGTGTCGGATTTCTATGACAACCTGTGCCAAAATTTCCAGCAATTCGGTGTTTTTCACCAAGTGCTCAGTGTCGACGAGCAAATGGTCATTCAGCTAAGATGTTCATTAGAAATAATAATTCGGTTGGGCTTTAACTACACACTGTGTTCTTTGATAACAGTTTTACTAGTTATCAACGACTGTCCGACTTCGCAGACAAAGGTTTTCGGGCGTGCGAAACTGTTCGCGAAAATAGCATGGCCGAATGTCCACTTACATCTGCAAAATGAATGAAAAAAAAAGATCCTGGCGCCTATGACTTCCGCTCGTATGGAAAGAGCCTGTGTCAGATGGAATGATAATGCTATTGTAACGCTTGCCAGCAACCACTATGGACATACTCCAGTGCAAAAATGCAAAATAAGAGTAAAACAAGCGAAGGAGAAAGGGGTTACCCAATCACTAATGATAAAAAACTACAATGAAGGAATGAGTGGAGTGGACCTACTCGATCAAATCGCTTTCGACATACAGACTCGCCTTAGGAATAAAAAATGGTGGTGGAATTTATTTGTCAATGGGTTAAACTTAGCGGCTGTTGGTGCCTTTAGATTCTACCAGTATCTACACCCGGATGAGAAAATCACACACGTTGCTTTTCGGCGCGCTGTAGCAAGGTCTCTTTTGAAAATTGAGATGGTTCCTCGTATTCGACTGGAAGGACCGACGGCTCCAACTGCACTAGCAGTGTTGTTGATGAAGACTTGGGCACACCTATAGTATCAAAATGTATATCACGTAATCGATACTACGAAAAAAATATTTCCACTTTGCTAATAACGAATAAATTAACAAAGGTGACAAGATGTTCAAGGTACGCTCTCTTATGAACATATTGAACAGAAGGTTTATACAGTGGGGTGTATTTCTCGAAAAACTATTTATTGACGAAGCGATGGTTAAATTATTCGGCCACCATTTCTCCAAACAATTTATCAGAGGAAAACCTGTGCGCTTCGGTTATAAAAATTTGATGTTTTGTAGTCCTCTGGGTAGTTACAAACTCGATTCGTATTGTGGAGCAAATGAAAGTGCCACTAGAAATAAAAATATCTCATTGGGATCACGAGTGAGTGAGTGTATATGCGTCTCCGCGCTTGTGCGTGTGTATACATGTCCTTGGACGTGTGTCATTGCGTGCGCGTGCTTGTGTGTGCGTGTGCGTGCGTGTGAAAATTATCCAAGAATAAAATTTTAGATCTCTTTCCAGGAATATAGTTGAAAACTTTTAAAGAGTTACATTGATTTCATCTTGACTTTGGAATTCCACCTTAAAAATTTCAGAAACATGATCTCGTAACAGTCTCTCGTAGTCTTACAGTAATTCGTAATCTCTCACTCTCATGTAAATATAGCTATACTACTAACACCATCATCCTTGGATTTATGTCTGTGCTATCATTGTGTTTAATTTCATTTTCACAATTTTAACTTGTTCTATTTCAGATAAATGAAAATGATTTTAGAACATGAAAATTACTGGCGCAAAAATATCTGTGCCTTCCAGTGTCATCGGTGGAAGCGGAGAGAATATTCAGCAAGACTGGGCAAATAGTAGCAGAAAGAAGAGTGAGACTAAAGTCCAAAAATGTCGATATGCTGGTTTTCCTAAATAGGAACAACTAGTTGGTTGAGAAAGATTAATTAACGATGAATTATACAAAACTCATGTTTTAATGGATGCATAAATAATTAGCAGTACTAGATTTGTTTCTTTTACTTACACTTACCACTATCGAAAACTATCGATAGTTGCCACACAACACCAGCTCAATGTCCCACACTTTACCACACGCCGCCCCGCGCAATGAGAACAGTAGGCTCCCAGATACAGAGACGACTCACCGTCCGTTGAATGATCAGGGTCGTCTCATGACTCGGCAACCTACGCGCCGTGAGAACGAGGCTTAATTCGTTTCAATAATAACCTCGGCTAGTTAACTCATTAACGCCCAAGAAAGTTTTTGGGACAAAAATTATTTCTTGTTGAAATTCTTTATTATTGACATGATTGCAACAAAATATCAAACGTAACGTATCTTGTCAAAGTAACAGCTTGTAAGATATACATATGTACTCACATGAGTACAATGGACGTATACGTGATAAGTATCTGAACATAAAAGAGTAACTGATCAAACAAAAACTAGATGTAAAATGGAAACATAAAAGTTCGTTGATATTTAATAAAACTGTAACTCTAAACATACTATTAAGTTACTCTTTTGGCACCTCGATCGGACCCGTTGATGGCACAGGACGGACCGTAGCTAATTACCAAGTTTCTGTGGAAAATGACAACCTTCATGCTGTCGTACACTTACTGAAACTTGCCCAAATGGTCTAGTTTTGTTTGGTACGGATTTATTATAACAGGTTAGGCGGATAATTTGTCCCTTGTAGTCTAGTAGGGAAATTTTACTCTCTGAATTCCATGTATTCACAATAACCATGTTGAGCATATTGGTAAACAAAACCCACCAACATTTTTTTTCCGAGGATAGATATTCATGCTTGATCAATGTATGTCAACTCCTCCCATTAGCATGTTATAACTTCGATACAGTAATGGCTATGCTGCATCAATTTTATGTCCGTCTGCAACCGACAAACATTTTACTGTATCTATAGGTTCTGATACATCAAAATTCGAGGTTATAGTTACGATCTTATTGTCTTTCCATCTTACAATAACAATGCCACTTTCTTCGGCATATTTAAACGCATAGTACCCTATTTTCTTTTTGTCAAACTACTTAACATTGGTTAATGGGCATTTTTTGCACGATCATTTCTTAAAGTTCCTGTATCACGATAACCTTGTTCCTTTAATTTTATTAGTAAGTCATAATTAGGAAGACAGTTGTCTAAGTAGATAATATGATCAGACAGAATAGAAACAGCTTCTAAAAGGTTTAAGATTACTTTAGAACCCAGGAGTATCTTTTGTCAGTTCCACTATATGTATAGAAAGCATATCAGCAGCCAGTGGAGCTACATAACAACCAATTTTTGTAGCCAAATCTGATCGGTTTGGATCTAATGAATTGTTTTGCCGAGTGACGACCAAATAACTTTACCATGGATTTATCTATACAAAGGTCTTGGTGAAATATACCCCACTATCGAAAATTTTGATTTAATTTAGTTATTAGTAGTCGTACTTTTGCCATCTTGTCGGTAACGTCTAATTTCAAATTATCAGCTAGGTGATTATATTTTTTGATATCTAAATATCTGTTGCGTGCCATGACATTGACCACGCAGGGCACTGTCAATCTTCATCCAAACTCCAATAGTTCCTTTCACTTGGTACTATATGATACCCTGTGAAAAACAGAATTCCAATAAATTGTTTCAAGTCTGCTTTGGACATAAGAAAATGTGATCATTTTTATTTGTAGCGTATAGATTTGTTTTTTGGTTTATAGATTCAAGTTTTTCATCATCTAATAATTTTTGAAACACCTCAACAGGATTGAGATTATATAGATCATGTTTTAGTATTTCTAGTCGATCTGTGGCACTGGATGTTACCGACAGGCTTATGTCTATTACATCGAATGTTCATTTGAGTTCCTTAGCCTTTGAATTTTTCCCTCTTGATTTTTTGACTTTTTAAGCCTCTCCAATAAGGGTAGATCACTACTTTTGATTTCGTCATTCATATGTTGTAATTGAATATGATCCGCTATGTCATTTGGTACAGGCATATCTTCCATCAATTCATCATCAATATCCTCCTCATCCGTTACACAATCAACTGATGGTGGGATAATCTATGTTCTATGTCTTCTGGGGAATTCCCTTCCTCATGGAAGTTAGCAATGTTCAACCTATTCCCAAAAAAGGCGATAAGACCGATCCCTCAAACCACCGACCAATTGCCATCACTTCCATTTTGTCTAAAATCATGGAAAAAGCAATCAATCAGCAACTGCTCACGTTCCTTGAAACTAACAAACTCCTTAGTGGCCACCAATATGGGTTTAGGCAAAGTCGTTCAACAGGTGATCTTTTTTCATATGTGACCCAAGTTTGGAACAATACAGTGGAGCAGTCCGGTGAAACAGTTGTAGTCGCTTTAGATATCTCAAAGGCATTTGACCAAGTTTGGCATAAGTATTTACTTGCCAAACTCACCTCGTTTGGCTTAAATGATACGCTCATCAACTGGGTTTCTAGTTTCCTTGATAAAAGACGAATACGTGTCGTAGTTGATGGCTTTTTTTCAAAAGAAGTTAGCATTAACGCGGGCGTACCACAGGGATCCGTTATAGCGCCTACACCTTTTCTGCTGTACATAAAAGACCTTATTTCTTCAACAACTAACCCCATCCATTGCTTTGCTGACGATAGCAGTCTTCACTGTAGTTCATCTCAGTCTACTCATAGTGATAATCCACCTTCTATGTCAAATCAAGAAATTAAAGCTGAAATGGCAAATTCAATCAACAAAGACATTTAACGTATTCTCGAATGGAGAACCAATAATCTAGTTAAATTTAATGCTAACAAAACTCAGTGTTACCTTGTGTCCGCCAAAAAAGATCGATCATTTCCTGTTGTAAATATGAATGGCTCAGTTCTTACGTTTTCAGACTCTATTACTCTGTTGGGCATGACTGTATCTTCAAATCTCTCATGGGTTGACCATCTTCTGGCAGCTGCTCGTAAAATAGACTTTTTGTACAGATCTAAGCAGTACTTTACCTCTCGACAACTTCTGCTGTATAAGGCCCAAATTTGGCCTCATCTGGAATATAATTCCCACCTCTGGGTTATTGCTCCCCAATACGCTCTCGATATCGTTGATCGTATTCAAAAGAGAGCGATTAGGCTTATAAATGACCCGTCCTTAATTTCTCACATATAGTCCCTTGAGCATAAAAGGATGGTTTCAGTTCTTTCTTTATATTATCGTTATTACAACGGCTATTGTGCTGCTGAATTATATTCTTTGATACCATCTCGGGCTATCTTTGCGAGAAACACTCGGTTCGCTCATTCACATCATCAGTATGCAGTACAAATCTCCACTTGTGGTACCAAACGGGCGCAATCCACATTTTTCTACACGGCTTCTAAACTCTGGAATGATCTCCCTAGTTCCTGCTTTCCTCTCACTTATGATATAAGAAAATTTAAGGTAGCTGTTCATAGGCATCTATTGGCAATTCATTATCCCTCTATCCATCCTCCTAAGTGTTGCTGAGTGCTTTAGCATGATAGGCCAAACTTAGCCTGTTCAGGTCCACAATCATAAAAAAAAAATCACAATATCCACTTCGCGTTCTTGATTTGAATATGAGTCAAGATCATCTAAAGGCCTACGTAAAGTAGCATATCTCTTACCATAAAATCTGCATGTAGAAATCTCATCCAGTTTGGTAACCTGAAGAGAAAATGAAGACAGAATTCTCCCAGTGTACTCGGATGGGTACAGTCAAGTTTTTTTCTTAGTGTAGACTATGCCTTCAGTATTTTGAGACACCATATATATATATATGTATATATATATATATATATATATATATATATATATATATATATATGTTGTGGTGAAGAATGAAACAAATATTGCAACTAAACACAATATGTGACCATTAGCTCTATAGATCAAAGGAGATAACGTTTTCTACTTACCTCTTTCAAAAATAACAAAAACACGTGCAGTCATTTACTACTTTCACTTCCAAAACGGTACAAACTTAATAAAGGTCGACTGGAGACTAATTGTTGGAAAAGCATATCCAGCATGGATTCTCCCATTGAAATTGAAAATTTTAACATTCATCAGTAGATGAGCCTCCAGTTTAATTAATTGGCCGTACTTACATGAGTACGATGGGCGTGAATGGGTTAATTATTAAGAGTAAAAAAGATTATTTAATTAACTTTAAAGGTTTCGTGTACGTTACATTCACAAAATTACTGGTTCAGCGATATTTATTTTTAAAAGGATCAAAAGTCACAAAAGAATTATTAGTGACAATCAAAGTTTTTGTTTTTAGAATCAATACCATTTATAATTTAATCTGATATGCGCAAATACATTAAATTACAATTTTCAAAGTGTCATAACTAAATATAAAACAATTCATTTTGCTTCAATTTAACGGCGTTTCGTCGGATATTCAACAGGGGTTGCCAGCTTCTCTGGGCATTTAGCAACGATTTATTAGCTTCCTTTATTTTATATTTTAGTGTTTTGACCTTGTTTCCTATTCTATATGATTTTAGCAACTGCATAACTTTTTACCTTCTTACCATAGCTGATCATGATAGTATCTATCGAAACATGTCGCTATATTTATTCACTTTAAAATTTAACGTTCAATAAATAATTCTAAGGGAAAGCTTTTATTTACCTAATTTCTAGATTTGACTTTTCTACCACATGTTGATGCTTTCGAGTACAACAAATACGGACGCATAAACAAAATTAAAGTTGGATTTATTTATTTCAAAATTGCTTTTAAAAATAACTGTTTATGTGCAATTAAATTGTGAAATAACACGTATTTGCTTTATAATATTTCAAGTAGAAGCTGGGAATTCACAGTACAAACCAAGACGTTGTAAAGTAATCGTTTCTATTAGGGTAAATGCTTCAACTTAATACTACGGTAACTAAATTAAAAGAATAAAAATACTAGTAACAAATGTTACTTTACCAAATAACAGTGTAATCGTAATGCCTTTTACTTTAAAAGATGTAATTTTAAATAACGATAAAATGTGATCAATAATCATTTTTTTTACAGCGGGGAAACAATTTTAATATATCCATATTGAATCTACATATAAAAAGCAGCATTCTAAGTAGTGATCATGAAATGCTTAATCACCGCTGCCGAGGTGGAAGATTTAAGAGAGCGCTAGATGCACCGCTCAGAGTAACAAATATAGTTAACTATTGTTTGATTTTCTACAGCTATGTATGTTCTCCAATATGGTAGCTTCGTTTTGAAAATAGAAATACACGGATTGTATTCACCGTTGCAAATTTTCGTCGTTTCACAGTATAATGAAATGTCTGTATCACGTTAGAGTAAATAGTAATTAACATTTGTCATGTTCACGTAATTAGTTCGCATATTTTAATTAGATAAATTTAATATATTCGCTAAACGTTTGTTATCTCAGTGCCTTTGACTGTGTATATAGTTAATATAATTTAGTGATTGCTTAAGGTAGTTATAGTTAAAGCCGTTTTTCCTATGAACACGTTTAAATTAGAAGTTTAAATTTTTATTACGCGTGTGTTTCTCAGATTTTACTTCCGGTTTTATTGGCACCTTTAAAGGTCAATTAAGACAGCAAGGGGCATCTAAAAATTTTAACAAATGTACCCATTTTACGTACAGATATATAATTGAAGCACAAAAAATTTAAAGAACCTGATTAATGCACATGTGCAGAAATAGAGAAGCGCCAAAACGACAATCAGAAAAAGGTACCTTCACAAACGTCAATCAATCATTTTCTGCTGGAAGATTATTTTTTGCTTCACGTTTTATTTCGCATTTTGCACTTTGTACTTTATTTGTACTTTGTATTTTATATTCAGTGCCCTGCACCCTGCACTCTGGGTTCCGTATTCCGAATTTGGTATTCTGTATTCTGCACTCTGCACTCTGTATGCATTCTGTATTTTGTATTCTGTATCCTGTGTCCTGTATTCTGTATTCCGTATTTTGTATTCCGTATTCTGTATTCCGTATTCTGTATTTCGTATTCTGTATTCTGTATTCCGTATTCATATTCCGTATTCCGTATTCCGAATTCTGCATTCTGTATTCCGTATTCTGTATTCCGTATTCTGTATTCCGCATCCTGTATTCCGTATTCTGTATTCCCTATTCTGTATTCCGTATTCTGTATTCCGTATTCTGTATTCCGTATTCTGTATTCCGCATCCTGTATTCCGTATTCTGTATTCCGCATCCTGTATTCCGTATTCTGTATTCCGTATTCTGTATTCCGTATTCTGTATTCCGTATTCTGTATTCCGTATTCTGTATTCCGTATTCTGTATTCCGTATTCATATTCCGTATGCCGTATTCCGAATTCTGTATTCTGTATTCCGTATTCTGTATTCCGTATTCTGTATTCCGTATTCTGTATTCCGTATTCTGTATTCCGTATTCTGTATTCCGTATTCCGTATTCTGTATTCCGTATTCTGTATTCCGTATTCTGTATTCCGTATTCTGTATTCCGCATTCTGTATTCCGTATTCTGTATTCTGTATTCCGCATTCTGTATTCCGTATTCCGTATTCTGTATTTCGTATTCTGTATTCCGTATTCTGTATTCCGTATTCTGTATTCCGTATTCTGTACTCTGTATTTTGAATTTTGTATTCGTCAAGGTGTGCTTCATTGCTGTTTTAACATTCTGTATCCTGCACGCTGTACTCCGTATTCTGTATTGCAAGTAGCGGACCGTGAAAATTTTATTATTGTAATAAAGGTTTGTCAAATCGCCATTGTTACCGCGATAGAATAGATAATTAGTGGATTTTTAATATCGCGATGATACGTCGTAATTTGCTGTTTTCGGGATATTTTATTTAATGTGTTTTTATGAAAAAAATGTGGGAATGTTTGTAATTGATATTTGAGTAAAGGTTGAACAGAAAAAGGAAACTTATATTAGGGTACAGAAACAGCTGTTCTGCTGAAGCTGGCGTGACGAATTGTTGAAAATTTTTATACGCGCGATCTTGATGTACAAATGTCACTAGCTAGTAATTAATTACTAACGGTATACACTGCAATCAAAGACGTCGTTGTTTGGTACTTGGAAACTAGAGACCTAAATGCAGGGTTCGTTACGGACAAATGCATATTTTTAAAATTAAGATGTCGTGCAATAATTAATATGAAACTGTTCCAACGTAAATAAATGTTTCTTGTTTTTTTACCACTTTTCAAAGACGGGGGTTGATTTTCGGGAGTAGACATGGTGAGTGGAAACCAGAGGAGAAGGTTTTAATTAGAAACTCCCATTGTAAACAGTTAGTCTTTAAAATATTTCGTGCGTATACATTTTCTTTTGAATTAGCCAACACCAATTTGTCTTTTCTTTCGGGGGTTAGTTGTAATGTGTTTTTCAAATATTAAACTACAAATAACAATCACCCTTTTTGAAGTTAAACCGCGTATGTTAACGATTTGTGTCTATGATCAATTAAAGGAATATATTCAAGTGTAAGTAGGTATGTTTATATAAATTAAGGCAGGCAGCAAATAATTCTACGAGCCTATATAACCTATTAAAAATCGAGCATTGCCTTGCAAAGGTATCGTATTCGCACGCAGGCTCATTAAGCTGAAATCTGCTAAAATAAAAGACAGTACAGGGCTCCCTCACTATTGTATTTGTATAAGTTAGCATTGTTGTTTGTTGTTTATATTTATATTTATGTAGAGGTGAGCTTGTGAACGGGAACATGATACCGCTGGTTATTAATTATAAAAGGCAATTGCCAAGTGGGTATGCACTCCCGGGTCCAGATAACCATTAAACATCTCGAATTTTATTTTTATTGCTTTTATTGTAGTATAGATGAATGCGTAACCTGAGAAAGGGGCGCTGCATTTTTCTAACGCACTCAAACGTATATACCGGTCACGATGTTATGATCTATTTATAACTTACACTTGTAAGGCTTTGTTTTAATGAGTTGTATTTCGTCAGTTTGTTAAGTAGAATTATTTGCCTGCGAACTAATTTCTCTTTATGTGTAATCTCTTGTAACTGTACCTATATATTTTAAGCTTTAGTAGTCACTAAACAATTGTGTATGTGTAAATTCCTTGTCTATTTTCTTTTGTCCTTGCATTTACCTTATTATCACCTGTGCAATTTTACTGTTGCTGTATTTTATATGTATCGTAATTTGCTTTATTGTTTCATGTGCTTATTTACTTAAAGACCGGCATGATTGGTTTTAAAGGGCCACATGTTTGGTATTACGATGTTTAGTCTGATTATTTATAACACGATTGTGGGTGTGGTTTTTTTTATTTTGTTTATGTGTAACTAAACTGCTTTTTATTTATATTTCTCTTAATGTTATAATTTTGTAGCATTTTAACCTGATTTAATGGTGTTTTGTTATACACTTAACCCTTTATTTTTTTTTTGTTATTTGATTTATTTGTACTAGTGCCATTACTTATTTATGAATAAAGTGGGTTTTATTCCTGGTTCTTTCCCACAATGGCATATTAACAGGCTGAACCACCATTGCGCAAAGCTCGTTAATTTTAATTTGAGTAGTTTCATTGTTTACCTGCCCCTCATGATGCAACACTTACCTCATCCAGCCTATCTAATTCAAATAGCACAGCGTACCTATCACTAGACGGCCTCTTCGTTTGATGAAATTTGAGTTTTGCGAGTAATTAATTATTGTCAGGAAAGTCCATGTAAGGCAAGCAATTAAATTGAGTAATAGTAACATTATTGTCAGTAAAGTCAAGATAAATCACTTAGCGATTGTTTTATTCCTGAACTTGCATTCTTGCAAATAAGTTCAAATTATACTTTTCAAGATAGGGTACTTGGCGGACCTATATCTAGTATCAAATTTCAAAGTACCAAACAAAGAACCCTTTGGATTTGCGCTGTTTCGACGTAATTAATTATTAAATCTATGAAGTTTTTACCACAAGAATGTGCATACAGCAGTAGACATATAAGGCCGATCCTGGACCAGTTCAAGGTCACCCATGTAAATCTTATGGGGATTTATTTCAAGGTCAAGTGAGTTTTCTCGTTATGCCAGAACGCGCTCCACGTCTCAAGCATGCTTGTGGTGGGGATTTAAATTTTGGAGTCACTCGCCCTCTGGTGGTGAAATCGGAAGCTTTGGAGCTCTTTCAAGGTCGAACTTTAAGCGGAGATTTAAAATGTAGTTGGTCAAGGTCAAAGCTAAAAAGTTGCAAGGTAATCATAAATCAAAATAGTTTTGAAGGTCAAAGGTTATTGACTTACGGTGGTTTCTTAGAAATATAAAAGGTCAAGGTGAAAAGCTAAAAATAGAAGTTGCAAGGTAATCATTCTTAGAAATCTGAAAGTTTTTGAGGAGGTTAGCAGTTTTGAAAGGATGCATGTTTATAATAAAAGGCTTCTCCGTGATTGCATGATTCAGTAAACTTTTCATTGCTAGAAATGGTGAAAGTAATAAGATTGATAAGGAGAGAAAGAAAGAAAGAATTATTAAGTATTGATGAGAGAAAGAAAAGGCTCGAGGTGTTAATCAAGGAAATAAAAATTGAGGGTAGATTTAGAGCTGTATGAGCTAAAAAGAAAATGATGCAACTTCAGTGAATGTGCCATGAAAAGGTGCTTTAGTAAATAAGTAATTACATGTATGTTATATTGCATAAGGAAAAGGCACTTCATTTGAAAAAAATAAAGTGTGTGTGTAGGCATAGAAGAAAGAAAAAAAGTGAAATTTCTGTTTGGTTTTAATTGAATTATATAGATATATATATATTAAACGAGTTTCTTATCATGACTTAAATTATACAAATTATGTAGGAAGAAATGACACATAAAGCTTATTATATTTATATTTATTTATAAATCACTAATCCTTTACCCAAAATTCCAATTTTGGCATGTATACTAAACAAGTAAGAGCGCAATAGGTAGCAGTCCAAAAATTCTCAAAACTAAAAAATGTGAAAAAAATTTTCAATGATTAATGATAAAGTTTGTAGTTTTGATATGTAATTGAACGTTGTTAATCGCTTAATAAATCACAACTCGATAATCCTTTACCCAAAAATTCTGAATTTTCGTATATATACCCAATAAGTAAGAGCGCCAATTATAGCAGTTTCCAAAATTTGAAAACACAAAAAAATGTGATAAAAAAATGTGATGAAACAATTCATGTTAGCAATTAAAGTACTACTGAAATTGCAATAAATCACAACTCGATAATCCTTTACCCAAAAATTCTGAATTTTCGTATATATACCCAATAAGTAAGAGCGCCAATTATAGCAGTTTCCAAAAAGTCCTAGAAAAATGCGCTCTTAAAAATTTAAATTTTTCGTCTAATTCCGAGAAAAAAAAAATTTTTTTTTCAACGCAGTTGTGTTGTAGAAGTGGTAATCTATCATTTGATGTAATAATTTTTCCAAAATATGAAAAATTACACTTAAATTGCCCAATTCCATTTTGAAACAACAAAAAGCACTTAAAACACACCTTTTTGTACTTACGTAAGCTCAGAAGAAACATATGCATGCCATTTATCCATTTAATGTATCTAAATGCTCTTTAAATTACCAAATTCAATTTTAAAACAACACTTAAAACATGACTTGTAATTTTCGGTGCAGCGTTAATAATCATTGTAGGATAATGAACGCAGTTTTTGCTGTGAAAGCATTTAGCGAACATTCTATTTCTATGTCATCAATTTACATTACAACTTTTAAACAGGATTTGTAAAATATATATGAATGCAATTGTGTCATTTGTTGCATAAATACATGCTGTAAAGTTTTCAGATTTACATGCATTTGAGAACTGTTTAACTTTTATTTAACCAAAGCTTTCTTTTAACTGTATTATATTTTCACACTTTCTTTATATGCTTTATATGCTTTATATATGCTTTATATATGATATTTTGCAATAACCTTCTTAGTGTATTTTTAAGTTATTATTTCCTATAATTACAAAATTAATTGAAATTAACATTTTGTATTCAGCACTTACTCAAGTTCAATTATTTCCTTAACTTATTATAAGTTAAAAATTTGTAACGCAGCATGCAATTAAAATTTGCAAAAGGACTGCTTTACTTTGATGCAGAAATTTATGCATGAGTAAGTCAGACTTCAGATGTTTTTAATTTCACTTTTCTAGCGCAACTTGGACTATCACTCAAATTTTTAGCTGTAGTAAAATTTTTGGATAATGGGAATAATTCATGAAAAATAATAAAAATATAAAACAATTTACATTTATTTTGTATAATGAAAGATACAATAAATTCACAAAAACATCACACATCCATCCTTCCAACGTAAGCAATATATTTTCAGTCTTTAGTATATTTTGCCGCACACTCTAAATATTGATTAGCCTCCTTCAGTTCTTTATCCAGTTTTCCGCTCGCTCCACCCCACCACCTCACTATTCAAATAGTCATTGTGAAGCTTTCGCAACCACCGAATACTTGTTTCCCTAAAGGCTTGAAGGTCGGTGGATCGTGCTCATAATCCTGCTGTGTGAGATGCCCTTCTATAAGAGTCAAATTTTTCCTCCATATTGCAGGTTTCGCAACGGTGGTGGTTGTGGGGTGTTGCTATAACCGTGGTTGCTGGTGTTATGCTGAAAAAATGAATAATTTTATTTGTACTAAAAATTCTCTATGAATTAATGAAGGAAACTATAATATTAATTAATTAAAATTGTACATACCTCTCGAAATACTTGAAATTCATCCTCTACATCACTATCCTGATGGAGATGATGGGATGCTCTCTTCGAAGGGTGCTGGTTGCGTCATGTTATTTATGATGGGATGGTCTCTTTGAAGGGTGCTAGTTGTGCGGTGTTATTTGATGGGCGCACCAAAACATCATGTAAAATACAAGGTTTTGCCTGTCTTTTTAGTGAAAGTTTAGATCGTTTACTGGATGAAGCCATTACTAATGGTGAATAATTAATGAGTATTCAATTAAAACTTTAACGTTATATACACATAGATCTGTTAACGTTAACAAAATTGATAACAAGTGGAAGTGGTTAGTACAATGACCTGAGCAAGCAAAGGTGATGCAGCATGAGTCATGAGAACAGTATTGATGTCAAGGTTAAATATGTTCCCAGTAAACGCTACAAAATGCAATCTATGCACACTGAAGCTCTTGCAACAAGTTATAAGCAGTTTTGACCTTGAATGCTAGGTTTATATTACTATATAAAGATAAAGAGCAGTTTTGTACCAGTCAGTATATTGCACTCCGACTAGAATTGCAATTGTATACCTAAAGTACTTCTATAGTTACTTAAATTTTTTTTTACATATCAAATAAATATAATATTTGTTTCCATTTATATAATCGTGTGCTTCATATTTTCTTGCAGTGTTGGATACAGTTTTGAAGGTAACTATGAGTAACGGTATACCCAACAGTAGTGATATTGTTAATTTAACAAGAAATATTATTCCATTGTTGAAAACCAAAATGAATTTGTAAAGGCACATCCGTATAATTAACACTAATATTAAGCTATTGCGAGATATAATTCAAAATAAAATTTATTTAGAGACATGCGAAAATTTGCTTAAACTCGAAAGTAATTTATCATTGCTAAAGTGTTATCTTATAAGAGTTAAACAGTTAAAGAGCGCTTCAGAGAAAACAGGTAGTGGAAATGTTACTAAAAAGCGTACACGCAAATTAAGTTGGTACTCTCTAGATTCATGTTTAATGGTAGGTTACTTACTGGAATTATAGTCAATATAGCAAACATCAAGGACCCTCTTATTTTTTACAAAATGCATACAATAGTTTTGCACGAAAGGTTAAAGTAATGCTAAGACAAACGATGCTAAAGGTCAATGTCATTTTAGTCTGCAATTTCATGCAACCTCAAAATCATGTTATTGAGTTGAAGACATTTGCCATAAAAATTATGTCATCGATATTACCACCAATTTGCGTGAGTGGTATAACAATAACGTTTATTACAAATTACAAAAAATTAGAGGAGTTTTCCGAAAGGATTCTGGTTGGGCATTACATGAAGTTTTACATTTAAAGGTGAATATTAATAGCTATACTCCATTTAGAGGTGGCCTTTCGACTTACGTTAAAGTTCCTTACTTCATAGCAGTAAAGCATGCGGTAGTGAATGTTAAGAACGATGACGAGTATGCTTCCTGTGGGCCGTTGTTTCGGCATTATACCCAGTGCAACTTCATTCAGATAGAGTTTACAGTTATCCTCATTTTAGAGATGTTTTGAATTATGGTTCAATTCCTTTCCCATTAAAATAGATGATGTAAAAAATTTGAAAAATTAAACAACCTCTCCATTAATTTGTTTTGTATTCAGGGAAAGGTGTATTACCGCTAGTATTAAGTGTAAATCAAGAAAATAGTGTCAGGGAACCTATAAATCTTTTAGTACTTTCCTAATTATCATTCTGCGGGTTCTACTGCTGATGCTATTAATACAAAAAATTATACTGTTTATCATTTCGCGTGGATTAAAAATATTCAGCTCTTTTTCTAAACAACTATCGAATAGGGGCACAAGGTTTATTTGTTATCAATGCTTGAATCACTTTTCTTCAGATCACCTTCTACAAAAACATGTCACTCTCTGCCATCAACTTAATCAATGTTCAGTCAGGATGCCTACCGAAGCGGAGATGTTCCTGCAGTTCAAAAATTTCGCATTTCAGGAAAAGGCACCGTTTGTAATTTATGCGGATTTAGAAAGTATTTTAGAAAAGTGTACAAATTTAACATCACTTGGGGTAATACTCTATTTCATTCCAAACATATACCCTTTAGCATTGCTTACTACTTAAAGTGTTCATACAATGATTCTTTATCTCGATTTAGGCTTTATAGAGGAAATGATTGCATTCAATGGTTTGTTAAAGAGCTTCAAAGTATTGCACATTGGAGCACCGAAATCATTAATAAAATAATTCCTATGGGTACTTTAACTCCCAATCAGGTTGAACACTTTGAAAGCCTACGATTTGTCACATTTGCGAAAACCATTTACAGATAATGATATAAAGGTAGAGACCATAACCATTTCACCGGAGCATTTCGAGGAGCATCACATCAGAATTGTAACCTAAACTATAAAGACTCTCACATCTTACCGGTTGTGTTTCATAATTTGTCAGGTTATGATAGCCATTTCGTCATTAGAGAATTGGCTACTATTCGCGATTTCACTCCTACCCATAAACAAAGAAAGATATATCTCTTTCACAAAGTAATAGAAGGTAAAATTAAGTTTAGATTTATTGACTCTTTCAGATTTATGAGTAGTAGTATTGAAAAGTTATCAAACTATTTGGAAAATAGTAAAAAGTTATTACCCGAGCTAAATGTAACAATGAAGAAGAATTTTCTTTACTAGTTCGCAAAGGTGTGTTTCCTTATGAGTATATTGATACTGGGAGAAATTAAACGAGACCACGCTCCCTCCTAAAGAAGCATTTTTCAGTCATCTTAATAATGAGGGAATCAGTGATGAGAGTTTTGAGCATGCGGTTAACGTTTGGAACAAATTTAGTATTAAATCGTTAGGGGAATACTCAGTTTGTATCTAAAACAGACGTTCTACTTTTAGCGGATATTTTCGAAACTTTCGGCAAACTTGTATAAGTACTTACGAGCTTGATCCTCTGCACTATTATACAGCTCCCGGTTTAGCATTCGATGCTATGCTTAAAATTACACAAGTAAAGTTAGAATTATTTACAGACATTGATATGTAATGTTTATTGAAAGAGGGATTAGAGGTGGTGTAGCTCAATGTTCAAATCGGTATGCTAAAGCTAACAATAAGTACATGGAGGAAAAATTTGATCCACCTTCGAAAGTGTGTATTTAATGTACTACGACGTGAATAATTTATATGGAGCCACCATGTCAGAATTTCTACCATTTGGCGATTTTTCTTTTGTTGATGAAGCTAATTTTGAAACTTTAGATTTAATAAACCATCCTGATGATTCGGAAATTGGTTATATAGTCGAGTGTGATTTAGACTATCCTATAGAATTACATGAGAGTCACAGTGATCTACCGCTGCACCCGAACATATGGTTCCACCCGCGTCTGATTCCAAAATGAAAAATTACTGCTTACCTTGTATCCAAAACGTAATTATGTAATTCATTACAGAAATTTAAAAGTATATTTAAAATATGGATTGAAGTTGGTAAAAGTACACCGTATATTACGTTTTAAACAGTCTCCGTGGTTAAAAAATATATAGATTTAAATACAGCCATGCGTCAGCAATCTCAAAATGAATTCGATAAAAATTTCTATAAATTAATGATTAATAGTGTTTTGGGAAGCTGATGGAAAATGTACGTAAACATAAGGACATACGTAGTAACGAAATGGGAGGGTCGCTATGGTGCTCGTGCTTACATATCAAAACCAAATTTTCATAGTTGTACAATATTTGACAATGATATGCTTATCATTCAAATGAATAAGCTTGAAGTATATTTCAATAAACCTATATATGCAGGATTCAGTGTTTTAGACGTTTCAAAAACTTTTTATATAATTTTCATTACGGTTACACGCTACCCAAGTTCCATAATAATGCTAAGCTCTTGTACACGGATACGGATAGTCTCATATACGCCTTTTCGGTTCCCGATATCTATCAATGTATTAAAGAGGACATTGATAAATTCGATACATCTGATTATAGTCCGACAACATCTTTGGACTCCCATTAGTAAACAAAAGGTCCCCGGCTTAATGAAAGATGAAAACCATGGCGAAATTATGGTTGAATTTGTAGGACTTCGTGCAAAATGTATGCTTACACGGTTGATGAAAAGGTTGTAAAAAATCAAAGGGTTCTACGCAAGCAAGCGTGAGGCAGATCACGATTAATGATTATAAACAGGTTGTTTGATGGTAGCGTAATAAGGCGCTATCAACATCTCATAAGGTCAAAGAAACATGATGTGTTTACCATTAAACAAAATAAAGTCATACTCAATCCTTATGACGATAAACGCTTAGTAAATTTTGATTTCACTGATACTAGACCATGGGGTATAACTTTCAGTAAACAATGAGCAGTCTTCAAGTCAACTTGCAGGAAGAGCTGCAGTGCAGTAGTGATCAAATATACAAAAGTACCTGAAGCGTTCTTTGACCTCTCCTGAAAACTATACATTTATACTGAATATATTACAAATATTGTTATTCCCGATGAGTGTTTTACTGGTGTGCTATAAACTCAAAGTGTGCAAATGAAATTATTATTAGACATTATTTGATAAAAATTAAATTAGACGATACCATTAAAAGTTTTATGAAATTTGTACCGATAAAGGCTACAATTCATTAACTTTTGATAAAGTAGATAGGATCTTAGACGATATGAATGTACTTGGTGACATACCGCTTAAAATGTATCTATATGATTTATTATGGGTTCATGATTCAACAAATGTTAAATCTACGTTAGAAAATATTGCTTACAAGGACACTGTATTTATTATAACTGAATGTATTGAGAAATCGACATATTATGCTAACTACAAGTGCCTCGATATTTTGATTGAAATATTATTAGAGTAAAATATCAACTATAAGTTTCAACCGTGGGAAAACGATGAGCATCACAAAATTTATTACTGGATACTAGACAACATCAATAAATGTGAAACAAATTCAAATTCCTGTTTGGGATGGAGGTGTGGGCCCGATTCGGGTATATGGCCATCCAGTAATTTAAGTGATTATATAAGTACTTTAGGTTCACTTTATAAGATAATGAAATTTTAAAAATAAATGTAATATTTAAAAAATAAAATACTATTATTTTTGTGTGTTTTACTTCATCTAAGAGCTACATCCTTTTCTACAAACTATATATATAACTAATATAAGTAATTTGTTTCACAAAGTACAGGTTAAATGTTATAAAACAATATCATCCTTATTGATCCATGATCTTTCATCCAATCCCCACCATTTTACGAATAACTTATTATTCTTGGAGCGAAGCACTTTTTCTACTAGATATACATCGGGATACTTTGTTTTTTGTAATTCATGTTCATAAAACCCTCCCAGTACAGGATTTCCCTTCATGTCTTCAAGCATGTACGTAGTGGGGTTAGTAATGCAAACTTTCACAATCTTAAATAGTTCACTAGACCAATTGGGTGTGTATCCTTTGGCGAAAATATTTTTAAATTTACTGATTCGTACTATGTCACCCACAGAATATCGATTCCCATCGAATATTTTTATGTTAGTGTAAGCCTCTAGCTTTGTATGATTACCAACATCTTTGGGCTTCATTCTAATAGTTCTATGCTTACGATTGTTATAATCCATCGTTATGGTATCAATTGTATCAATCCATTTATATTTACCTTGCAGGCTGAATGACTTATATAGAGCACCTTTAATGGTTCTGATAACACGTTCAGCAATTGCAGCCTTCTTTGTGCTATAGGTAGAGTAATGATTGACTCCATAACGATGCATTAGTTTAGTAAAATGCGCATTGTAGAATTCTTTTCCTGCATCTGTCTGCAAATTGGTAGGTTTCGACCTTTTTCAAAGATTGTTTGCATGGCCTTGGTAACTTCTTGACCTGTTTTCGTTTTTAATCCTTTAGTCCATAAGTATTTCGAAAAACAGTCGATGACCACTAAATATACTTATAACCCTTATTTTGTTTGGCATATGTGTTAAATTCAGCTAAATCTGCTTGCCAAAGATCATCAAAACCTCTAATTATTGTTCGCCTTCGTTTAAAATTTTTTCGTGCAGGTTTGTGCAATTCGTTGACGAGTTGTAATTTGGACATGGTGCTAATTTATTCACAATTTCTTTAAGTTGATGTAGTTTTTCCTCCAGCGCTAGATAAGCGTTGGCGTTTCCTTTGAAAGTGTTCCGAACTGCTTGTAAACAGAAATCAAGGTATCCTTTATTTATAGCATCACCATCTTCTTCAGGGTCACCAACTGTGTCAAACGATTTCCATCCAAATCGAACCTTGTTGATACATAATATTGCCTAGTGATGACATCTTGAGGATCTATGGGATTGGCCACATTGCTGAGTCTCTTATTCTCAATATCAAATTGATTAGCATCAATCTGTTTAAACTGAGGGGCTAGTTTCTTTAATTGATACTGGACATATGAACGTCCAAATTTGTCAAGGGCATTTTAGTTGTGACATGTCGACATCAATGCATTCTCATTTATATTGTTTAAAAGCGGTTGTTCGGTTTTTCAATGTATCCATCTTCATATAGTTCTTCTACAATTGATATTATGTCATTTACAACACCTGTGTTTCCCGCTAATTTTTCTGCCCACAATACTTCCAGATCACGAATTAGTTCATGTATATCATTCCAATATTTATATTCAATGGGTCTGTTTGTTAATTCCTTAAAAATAGCTCCACCTCCTCCTTGGTTGTGGTGGGTGATGATGACAGCAAGGGTTTGATTATTTGTGTATACTTTTTGCTGCGGCTTCCTCGAATCTGTGCACTTATGTCATAATCTCGCCTTACTACATTCGTAGCCTCTAAAATAGTTCTATATTTTTTCTATCTGTTGACTTTACTAGACTTAAGTCGGGTTCATTCATAATAAGCAGATCATATAATCCTGGAGTCCCTTTATACGTGACACCTTTAATAATTATATCGTCTCCTTTAATTGTGATGGGTGTATTACCAATTGTCCATTTATCAGTTTTGGTATCATAGTGGACTCCATACGTATGATCAATATCACCTTCAGCATTCTTCAAAATACGTTCAACATATATACGCGGCAATTCATTGTACTGCTCGAGAAATTCTTCGAGATGGGTTCATTATGGGAATCATCTACGATACTAGACAGTTCTTCTTCTTCCTCCCCAGTATTAATCTCCCCATGACTGATGTTTCCAAGAAAGATGGAAGACTTGAGGAGGATTTCTTGAAAAAACGGAAGCTGAGCTAGTGGACTAGTAGCACCCTTGAATCACCTAATGGAGTGAGACGTGGGGTCCATTGAACTTGAGCTAGCGGACTAGTGGGGATAGTGGCGTGCTTTCTTGGAAATATCAATACGGGTGGTTTTTGGGTTTAACATCAATGACCTCCTCCTCCTTTTAGGTGTTTTTATCGATTTTATTTACTATTTCAGTTAGAGGTTCTATTAAAGGCTTATAAGTACTTTCGAATGTTCTTTCATTATCAATGCGAGCAGTCTTAATACTGTTATACTTCTGCCGTATTATTTTACGAGCCTGAATAATTTTTTCTTTAATATCCTCTCCTTGTTGTCCATTGCGACAAACAGGTACCAGTTCACCTTGAACAGGTAGCTGTTTACACTAAACAGATAGCTGCTAATACCTAAACAGATCAGTTACTACTAAACTGCTGAATGCGGTTTAAGGTATTATATATATATATTCGCCTTATACCAAAACGGATTTAATGAACAGGTACCCGTTTACCATGAACAGGTAGCTGTTGCGACAAACAGTACCGGTTCACCTTGAACAGGTAGCTGTTTACACTAAACAGATAGCTGTTAATACCTAAACAGATCAGTTACTACTGAAACCAGTTTAAGGTATTATATATTCATCAAATCCTTTCCTATAGCGACCATTATTAACTTCAGCATCCTTGTTTATGACCATGAAACCAAACGGATTAAGCACTTTGAACACATGTCCCGAAACAATTTCATGCTTATGGTGGGACTTATATGATCCTCATACGCATGTTTTAAGTTTAATTCATCTTGCTCAAATAATATAATTAGATTCGCATTATCACGAATTAATTGCTTTGGAATTTTACTGTAAGTTTGACTCAAATAGAAACAGTCAATATCGTTATGCCTACCCATAGAAAAATATTTATATTATTTTGCTTTTCACAAGCGATATCATCGAAAATAAAAATAGAGTTTGATTTTGCACAATTAGGCTCAATCACATCTTGATTTCGCTGAAGGTAAAGTAACCTATGTCCTTCATTGGAAGTAAGATTTCCTGTAAAAGTTTGTACTTGTTTTGATTCAATGACTTAGAGTATACGTATACATGTTTAAATTTCAAACCATTTTTTTCAGTAAGCAGACTGATCATTGCGTTTGTTTTACCGCAATTGGAGGGCCATATAATACCACGTATACTATTAGGAAGTAAATCACCATGTTTTGAAGTAATAGACTTTTCATCAAAGTCATGATTTTGAATTGAGTTTTTGTTTCTGAGCAACTACTTTCATCTTTGATGGATGAAATAAAACTAAACGAATAATTAAACATCTTTATTTATATATATTAGACTTATACAATAATAATTATAATTTTTTCACTTCTCCGGTGAGTGGACTGTACTGTACAATAGCATCATGGAGAATAAGACCATATACAACGATTCCATTATCGAAAGGTGTTAGAGATTCCATTTCCAATTTGATGTCCACTGTTGAGTTTTTAAGGATTCATTTTGTTTAGAGCAGTCCATTACAAATATTGGACATGATTTGAATTCGGAATAGTTGAATAATGCATCTTTATCATCTTCACCATAGTAATCACAACGAAATTTCAAAAATTGCGATAGGCAGGTATATATTGGTTGGCACTGAAGTTCAAATGCATTGCTTCATATGGATAATACTCAGAATTCAGATGTACTTTAAAATGAATGTGATCAAAATTTCCATTGCTGACCTTTATACCTTTTACCTTGTTGGAATGCAACAATTATCCAACGTGGTTTTTCCAGTTGCGTTGATGTTTTTATTGGCCATATGTCTGAGGTTGCTTGTTTTGCAGGCAATTCATACAACTCCCATTGTCGAAATGGAACAGTAATAATAAATTTTTATTGATTCCTTGAAACAAGTTAAGTTTCCAGCATCACTAAGTGTTAAGTGCGGTACTTTCCATTGAATTTTATTTAAGGTTATTGCGGCATCGACTTCACCATAGCAGTTTGTATCGCTTCTAGATCGAATTAAAAAACTCTTGGCGCATATTCACGATTACCTGACGATAATCCTCCATTATTCCAAATATGTGGTTCAATGG
Organism: Vesta saturnalis; assembly: GCA_036346205.1. Lineage (NCBI taxonomy): Eukaryota > Metazoa > Arthropoda > Insecta > Coleoptera > Lampyridae > Vesta > Vesta saturnalis. Next base: position 6,512,514 of record JARFJB010000793.1, read on the forward strand.
TATGCATACTGTAAAGATTTTTCTCCATTTTGCTCATCGAATTCTACTTGTAATGGTTCTTCATTCTTTGGTGACCATCCTAAATGACTTAGTGCTTTGCTTTTCTTGCCGTATAAGAAATATATCCTTTAAGCGTAGATGTTATTCCTGGATTTCTACAAACATCCACTCTTGACCACCTAACTCATAACGAATTTCTTCGAAAAGAAAGTTCGGGAAATTGTTGGTTAAGCTGCATGCTTTTCTTTCATCTTCTTTTGAGCTCAAGTTTACCTTCTATGTACAGAAAACTATCATAAGTAGCCGTAATTAGATCTTGACTTTGAATTAAGATTCGTATTTCTTCGGAAGGTCCATATTTAGAAGATCCATATGGAAGATAAGTGTGAATATCTGATTTAATTATAGTATCATCAAAATGTACGTTTTGAAAGACGTTTAACGATTCTGCCATTGTGGTTGAGAACTTTTAAACCTATTGACGTTAAAAGTATTTCTCTGCAGATGTTAACCGCAATGAAGGTTGATGACTAATTAATGACTTACTGTAGGGATGATGTCTTTATATGAGTTTTGAAAGATGGAATTGGTCCTGGATTAATTCTCAGACCCATGTTCTTTTAGTTCTAAGCGTACAGTGAATGGTTCACTTTCACCAAAGTCTATTAATTCACCCTTTTGATTAGTCAAATTAATTGTTATATTACTAATAATGTCAGTGTTTACTTCTAAATATTGAGTATTGCTCGAGTTTTATCTAGACGATAACCTGGAGGAACTGAAACATCAATCTCATATAATACTTTAGCAGGTTTCCCGTTTCGATAAGATCCCTTTATAATGTTGCACTCTACGTGTAGATTAGTGTGTTTAAGTATTTGGATGTCTAACGCAGATGTATGTAAAATATTTGGTTCTAATATTTTAGACTCAAACCCTAGCATGCGCCCAATACAATTTTCTTTAGTAAAATCAATCTCAAATGAACTGTTTATCTCACATTTAAGTGTATTGTTGTTTGCTCTAATGATAAACTTTTCTGTGGGTATTTTAGATTTTAGATAATCGTTAATTTCATCTAACTCATATGCACCGTGTGGAATATTAATCACTTGCAAATGAGATGGATTTGTTCTAAAATAAAATCTATCGTTGCCTGCATAAATGTTTCTAATGCTGTTGCAGCCGTAAAATCCAACCAATCCAATAACGTATTTCTTCCCCAAATCTAGCTCTATCGGTGGATAGAAGTTGTAGCTAGCTGTGTTACCAACACCTTCTAAACTGAATGTTATTGACATAACTGAGAAAATTTGATGTTGTGCTGATTATTTATATAAAAATTGTAGGCATAGGTGTCCGCAAATAATTGTATTAAACTCTTGATCTTGGTTGTAATTATAATATATTTTACACCCAAGTAGTTAATCACTTCGTTTGGTGGTCGAATATTACCGAAACTATCGTAATACCATACCTTTACCACGCTTTTGTAGCAAACCCAATGGGTACCTGGTCCTCTTTGGCTATCTAAGTTAATAATTCCAGATTCATTTTCCGTGGCAATTTAGGCATGCTATCTCTCATAAAAATATCCCTAAAGTACGGTACGTTTTGGAGTATTTCTTTAAATCAGTATCCGTTAACGGTCTTTCCGGTAATCTATTCAGTTTTTGGAAACGGTTTTAAGTATAATGCACCACCACCAGATTTGTTTGGTTTTAGATATAGTGCACCGCCTTTCTTATTCATGGAGCCTATAGCGACCGATTCCATCATGCGATTATGGCGCGATGTCTCTTCCTGCAATTTTTTAGCATCATTGACTGCTTTAGCAATTCCTGATGCACCGCCAGCTAAAGCACCGATTGCTGATAATCCTGCGAATAACGGAATAAGAAATGGTAAAAACCCTCCTTGTTTAGGTAGGGGAATTACTCTAGGAACTTTAATGTTTTTCTTTCCTCCTAAATTTTTTACCACACGTTTTGCCGTTGAAAGCGCTGACTTTATTGTGTCTGTGAAATTTCCGTTAGGTTTAATTTTTTTAGCTATTGTCTTTCGTAAATGCAATAAATTTCCACCATTGCATTTCTTCTTCATATTAGATCGACGTTTACACCCCATTCCCAATTTTCTCTTTGCTTTCATGATGGTACTGACTGCTAAAGCTGCAGTTCGTTCACCTAGCGTTGCGTCTAATGATTTAAAGCGCTCCCAAGCTTTTTTTTGTAAAATTTTATCTGCTTTATGTCTACTTTCTAAATCTCGGTAATCTCTGTAACTGATATCATGAAGTTTGCACTGAGCATCTAATTGATTAATGCCGAGGTCACCGCGTGCGAGTCGTTTTCCAACTTTGTACCAGGACCGCAATACTGGTAACCAGGTAAATGCAATTCAAACGGAAGTTTATTGATTAGACCATTCACCAAACCACCACCACCTACACTCTTTCGCTTCTTAACTAGCATTGTTTACATGGATGGATAGAAGGGGTATTTATACCTAAATTGAGAAAAACAAATCATAGTTATTTCTTTATTCAGTAAATGCTATACATTAGATAAGCAGGACGATAATACAAAATTTCCATTAAACATACAGTGTTATGTGAATTAATATTATACTTAGCATTTATAACATCATCAATATCTTTATAAATGTCATCATCACCACCACTGAATTCTTTCTCACGAAAACGACGGTAGTCAACAACTTGTTGTATGAACTTTTCATAAAACACACCAGATTGTAAGATTCAAGAAATTCCAATCTATAGCTTACTATATCCTTTAAATTGAATAGTTCTTCTATACTATGTGAGTTGAATGTACAAGAACAGCACTTGTAGTTTTCTATCATAACAGTTTTCAAAATTCTGTCATATCCTTTAATTAATTCCCAATTGTAATAAATACCAAGATTACTAGATAGAGATTCATAATGTTGATCATAGATTATATCTTCTTCATTTACATTTGACCAATCAATTTCATTTTCAATTTCTTGAGATCGAAAAAATTGTAATTCTACATATGAATGCCATCTTAGAAGCTCATTCCATTCCTTCATATCCAACACTACATTATTGCTTTGATCACAATTACGCACCAATACGCACCACTGGTGCAAGGTTGAGGTGTGTACTGTATCAATTTCCAGATGTTTTGCATGATGAGTATCGTTCGATAGTTTATAATAGGTACAATCGATTAAGTATTCCTTAGCTGCTTGTTTATACACTTCATCCTTATATTGAAATGATGATGCGCAGTCAGTCTTAGCAGAAGAATAACCTTCATCGTGTTTCTCTTCATTTTACTACTACTACTACCATCACTATTTTGACAGCACCAACAAAATGTTAAATTATTCAGATTGTTACTGCAATGATGTGATGTATCCATATATAACGGTGAACTTCTGAGTTTGGATCGTTCCAGAAATGATTTTATTGCTACTTGCATGACTTTACTTGCTCACAATTTCACTATGACTAAACGCTGCTTAAGAAAATAATTCTAGTATTTCAATTTTACATATGGTGGGGTGCTACTATTAAAAAGAAAATGTTATGTTTGTTGTTTTGCCAGCTGCACCCAAACTACTTATAAACACATCCTTCGTGTTTAGGAGTGTTTTAAATTCTTCAATTCGTGTTTCTTCTTTTTTGAAATACACATAAAAGCGTTCCGGTAATACACATTTAAAATCACCCGTTTCTATCACTATACGTTCACCGTACTTAGTATTAATTATATCCATATTCGTTACTTTATACTTTCTCGATATATCGAGCTCGCACGCATTCTTAAAGGGTTTGCAATAGGTGCTTTGGTTTAACCCTGTTAATTCCATATTTAACAATTATGTGTTGCAGACTGATCTCAACATACAGCTCGCTGCAGTTTATATAAGAAATATGCGTCCTACATATTACAACATGCTTAAACTTGTTAAATACCTACTGTTGACCTTGACTATAAATATAATATGATGATGATGATCAGCTCCAAAATTTATATTTCCGCTAAAAAGTTTGACCTTGAAAATTATATTCTTAGATTTATGATTACCTTGCAATTTCTATTTTAGCTTTTCACCTTGACCTTTTATACTTCTAAGAAATATGACACCACCGTAGGTCAATAACCTTTGACCTTGAAAACTATTTTAGATTTATGATTACCTTGCAACTTCTATTTTAGCTTTTCACCTTGACCTTTTATATTTCTAAGAAACCACCGTAAGTCAATAACCTTTGACCTTCAAAACTATTTTTGATTTATGATTACCTTGCAACTTTTAGCTTTGACCTTGACCAACTACATTTTAAATCTCCGCTTAAAGTTCGACCTTGAAAGAGCTCCAAAAGCTTCCGATTTCACCACCAGAGGGCGAGTGACTCAAAATTTAAATCCCCACCACAAGCATGCTTGAGACGTGGAGCGCGTTCTGGCATAACGAGAAAACTCACTTGACCTTGAAATAAATCCCCATAAGATTTACATGGGTGACCTTGAACTGGTCCAGGATCGGCCTTATATGTCTACTTACAGCAACTTTCAAAGATTCGTTACGGTCCCCAGATATAAAGCAGTGTCGAGCGCATACCTGCTTATTTCTACTTTAACATGAGTTTTTCATTCATCTTCCTTCAATTATTTTTTTATTAACTAGTTACATAAAAGAACCCACTCACAAATTAATTTGTAACACAAGTAAATTACTTTTATTAATGTTAAAGCAGGCGTTTATTTAGTTTAAAGTATTATTTTGATTTATTTAATTCTAGTGTAAACTGGAGATCTCGGGGCGAGTACTTTAATTTTTCTTTAATACAAATATTGCTTTTGTTAAGCCTACTACCTTTTTCAATTATTTGGTTACTGATAAGCCCTAACCTTTTTTTACTATTATCTCTGCTTTTTTTTCACGGTCCTCCCCTATCCTCTGGGAATTCTTCTAACTTGGGGTTACGGCCTAATAAATGCAACAAGTTCGTGGCCCCTCCAGCGTTTTTTTTAAATGGTCCACACATAAGAGAACTCACTCCCATTCGACCGTGAGCAGCTGGTTTGCCGTAGGACCCCCTTTCACTTTTCTACCCTAACAAAGTGTGTATTTCAAACCCATTTAACACCACCAAGTTTTTATAAGCATTTCACGATCTTTTTAAAAATTGAATGTGCATTATTATTTAGGTGACTATTCACAAGTGCACTAATCTATTCTTTAACCTTTTTAACAGTTTGCAAGTAAAATGTAACATTTTGTTTTGTAGGGCACTAGCCCACACGTAAAGTGCGTGTTTCCGGTATATTCAGTGGTACTGTATTTAATAAAGAGTACATTACGCAACGATTATCAAATTATCTTGCCTGGTGTAAGTTTGGTTGTATACGTAATACAATTCTGGTTAAAGACAAGGTACATAAAGTTTTTTTACAATCAAAACATTTGCATAGGTATTATTTTCATTATTCTTAACTAGATCAGGCGAATGTAATACTATACTTTATATTTAAGAAAATTAAAATAGCCGTACATCGACGGACTAACACAACACTTTTTGCAACCTTAGCTAACGCACCATGACACAGGCGTAAGAAAGTCTATGTAAAATGATCGTACAACAATTGAAATGTCAAATCAACTTAGGTGTAGACATTCACAAATCCAAGTTGAATACAAGTATACAGTTTCCTAGAAACACTAATTCTTACCATAAGAACAAGGATATGGGATGATATCCTGAATTTTAGTTTAAGACTTACGCCAAACCAGTAAACCAAAACGTTTGTTGCTCACCTGAAACAAATACAGTTTTCATTAATCTTGTATCTTATTTTTTAATGTATTGTCATTTGTTTGACCTTTAATAAGTATATCGGACTGTTAACTTTACAGCAAAAAAGTATAAAAACCTGTTTTAAAGATAATTCAATTTTGAATATTTTTCTATATGTAGGGAATCTTAAAAACAATTTCACTAAAAAAATATAATGTGTGCTGCGCATGATTGTGCTAATAACAGAAACAGCTTAAAATTTTCAGCCATTAATGTCCAGTATGTATTACGTAATTTTTTTATATTATAATCATTTAGAATTTTAGTTATATTTATTGGTGTTTAAAATATTAACGTTTCATTTATGCACAAAACTGTGCTCACCCAACAATTAAACTGAGGTTTAGAATAATATAAAAGATAATTAGTGATAAAGTTTATAATAGACAGGCACTATTAATATATCTCGCGGCAAAAAAAAATACATGGTACGCCATTAGTGCGTCGAAGTACGATTTAACGATATCAAATAAAGTTAATTGTAAAATTATAGACAACTTCAAACTTCACATTATACCATTATTTCGTATTTACAGGGTGTTACATATTACCAGTGTGAAGCAAACAATTTTTTTTAAATGGGACATCCTATATATTATTACAAATTTAGATTAAGTTCATCTCCCCCATACTTCCAATATAGGGTCTCATTACGTTATACAGGATATTTAAAAAATTATGGTCAATTATATACGAAAATCATACTCATTTCAACCCCCTACACAGACCGACCTGCTGGTCATAGCGCAGAAACATTTGCTATGTCATATAATCTCACGCACATGATTTTTGAACCAACAAGAATCCCTAATAACCCTAACCATAATCCACGTCTTCTAGATCTCTTACTTACATGAAACCCACTTGTTTAGAACAACTTTAGTTCATTTGAGTCAGCTAAATGGAGTGATATACCTTTCCATAGCTTGAATGTTGTCTTACGTCGTCCTCATCTACGGACATTGCTTTTTCACTATCTGAAGTCAACCTCATGGGCATGGAGTTATACATTCCCAAAAACAAAATCGTATAGGTCATTCTCATTTCCAACGCTGGTAAGGCTTGTGTTGATGCAATGTGTTTGAAAAATAAATCTTACACTAAATGGAAATCTAATAACACAGTCGAGAGTCATGCAGCTAAAAATATCTGCAGAATGCTATGTCTAAACCTAAAATGTTGTTTGAACAACGAAAATGCAAAGAACTACCCACATTTCCGGTACCACCAGTAAAAACTTTGGCACAGCTTCATTTCGCCCCATGACGTGCTTTGACGGATCTGTAGTTGCTGATTATGTAGACAAAGCCAAGCTTTTTGTGGATTTATTTGCATCAAATTCGTGTTTTAAAGATGCACCCCTAGCGAACTCTTCGTAAGCTACAAAACCAATTCATTTTTTAAACAAGCATCATCCGTAAGCTTGACCTGAATAAGGCGAATGGCACAGATAGTATTCAAGTTATTGTCTTAAGGAAATGTTCCCCCGAACTAGTACCAGTCCTATCTAAGCTATATTCGATCTGCATATCTTCTGGGGAATTTCCTTCATCACGGAAGTTAGCAAATGTTCAGTCTATTCCAAAAAAAAAAACAAAAAAGAAAAAACGATAAGACCGGTCGTTCTAACTACCGACCAACTGCAATCACTTCAATTTTGTATAAAATCATCAAAAAAGCCACCAATCAGCAACTGCTCTCTTTCCTTGAAATCAACAAACTGCTTAGTGACCACCAATATGATCTTAGGCAGAGTCGTTCAACAGAGGATGTTCTTTCATATGTGACCTAACTTTGAAACAATACATTAGAACAATCCGGTGAAACATTTGTAGTCCTTTTAGACATCTCAAAAGCATTTGACCAAGTTTGGCGTAAGTGTTTACTTGCCAAACTCACCCTGTTTGGGTTAAATGATACGCTCATCAACTGTGTTTCTAGTTTCCTTGATAAAAGACGGATACCTATCGTGTTCGATGACTTCTTTTTAAAATAAGTTGACATGGGCGTGCCACGGGAATCAGTTATAGCGTCTACACTTTTTCTGCTATACATAAATAATCCTATTTCATCAACGATTAATTCGGTCCATACGTTGCTGACCATACCACTCTTCATTGGAGTTTATTTCAGTCTATTCATAATGGTAATCCACTTTCCATCTCAAACTAAATATTAAAGCTGAAATGGCCATATCACTCAACAAAGAGATTCAACGTATCCTTGAATGAGGAAGTAATAATCTAGTTAAATTTAATGCTAACAAAACTCAGTGTTGCCTTGTTTTCTCCAAAAAAGATCGATTATTTCCTGTTGTAAGCATGAATGGCTCAGATCTAAAGTTTTCAGACTCTATTACTATATCTTCAAATCCATCATGCTCGTAAAATAGGCTTTTTGTACAGATCTAAGCAGTACTTTACCTCCCAACAACTCTTTCTACTGTATAAGGCCCAAATTCGATTTCATCGCGAATATAATTCTCACCTCTGGATTGGTGCATCCCAATACGCTCTCGATTCGTTGACTGTATTCAAAAAGAGTGATTAGGCATATAAATTACCCGTCCCTTAACTCCTCACATAGAATCTCTGGAGCATGGAAGAATCGTTTTAGTTCTTGCTTTGTATTATCGATATTACAATGGCTCTTGCGCTGCTGAATTATATTGACCACCTTTCCTAAGAATACTCAGGTTGCTCATTCACATTGTCTATATGCAGTATTTCGAATGGGTGGAACATTTAAAACATCATTTAATTAGGATGTAAGTATATTTGGTCCGCTGTATTTGCTGGCTATTGAATCGAATTAATTAATAAAGCTGTCGAATTACATTATGAGAAAAGATGGGTTGCGCTGACAGTCTGGTAAGTTTGGAAATGTACCGCCGAGAAGATATTCACCAATTTCAACATCTCAGCTAGTTTTTTTTAATTTTCCGGATGGCAGCGAAAGGTTATGTAGCAAATCCGTCTAACATGAATGTAATTGTTACGGTAAATTTTTACTTGTCGACCGGAATGAATACTAGAAAGTTTATCTCCTCGCCGCTAAAATGATTTTTGTTGTTCCGCGTTCGACAACCAACTCTCTCCCTCTATGGAAGCAAACTCTCCCCCTCCTTTCTATGACTAGCTAATTTTCGCAACTCTTCATCCAATAAAAAAATACTTTAATGATCTGCACAAATAAAAATAAAGAGCAATTACTTTTGCTCCTTACGACAAGAAACCGCTGATATAATGAAGTCCAGAATAAAACTCATCCATTAGACAAACTGTTACACAAAAAATGTAGTTATAGTAGACCATATATAAACTTACAATTAACCTTATTGCCAAAATACATGAACTAGCAGTTAATCAACTAATTATCAAAAACGTCAATCTGGCTGAAAGATAAATGAAAAAATAAAAATTCCACGATCACGAAAAAGCAAATTCGTGAAAATGAATACATTATGTTGCTGGCGATGGTGGATTTGCTGGAATTCGGTGGTGGAGGTGTATGTTAAGGTTGGATAAAAGGTAGCAGTGATGAGGATCGAACTTGTTTCGTAAAATTATTATCTTTTCGAAGCCTCAACTGCCGTCAATGATAATGTCACTCAGTAATTCCTGACACTCCCCTCGTGGCGACAAATCCGAAAGGATCGTGTCATGTTTGACTTCCTGGTTTCTACTAATTTGGGAAAGGCGATTGAGTTATAGTAGTCGTCGCGAAGTCTCTTCGGGGCCTCAACCATCGTTGATAATAACGTCACTGAGTTATTCTTCTACACTCCCTCGTAGTACAGACTCCGAGAGGATCGCGTTAAGAATAATTTCAGGATTACTATTAACTCGGGAAAAGGGAAGTTGTCTTTGGGGTGCGTCATAATGTTATTATCTCTTCGGGGCCTCAACCATCGTCGATAATAACGTCCCTCAGTGATTCTTCTACACTCCCCTCGTGGTACGAACTCCGAGAGGATCGTGTTAAGAATAACTTCCTGCCCACAATTATGTTGATTTGTAATACGATTATTAAACGTATGGAAAATATGTAGGAGCAAGATATCAGGTACTATAGGACTCGGTTTGTTAGGTAGGATTTAATAATTTGCAAATGTAAAGGTATAAATCCTTAGTATATTATAATTAACTAATTAAATACAGTGGAACCGAGAATAAGATCTGGAAAGAGGGTGGTCGAATATTTATAGGGAAATTTGGATCTAGTGGGAAAGGAGTGTGCAACTGGCAACTAACAATGCCATTACAGTTGCGGAAAGAAATAGGAAATAAATTTTGATTGGAATTATTTACTAGGATCGGAAAATTTATGGTAAGGATTTCAGGATCATTACAATATGAGATGGTATGAAGCGCTAGTTTCGGAATGTTACAACAAATTTTCCAGTCATACTACAATGGGGTCCTGCATTTACTTATAATCCAAAAGATATAAGAAATTGGCCCATTAAGAGATCAACTAAAGAAATCGACACTCGCCAATTAATTTTATTATTAATTAAATAATTAAATTAGTGTGAATATAATGAACGATGTTGACATGAAACCAGTTTCTGTGAGAGGACTCTAAATATAGAAACAAGATGCAAATCTAAGATATTGATTTGAAATCAGCTTCTGCCAAAAAGACATTAGATACGGAAACAAGATGCCATATACACCAATAAGCCATTATGGAAGGAGGTGAGGTGTTTCATTCTCTCCTTAAGGGAGGGGGCTGCTTGAGCTTTCGTAGCTCCGTCAGCCACAGTCATAGATTCCCAACATACATACATTAAGTATGTATGCATGCAGGCAAGGATAGCTGCGGTCAGGATAGGATCCGAAGGAAAAGAGTTAGGGTTCTGAGGGGAAGATACTACCCCATTATTTGTCTAAATAACCCCACATGTGCGTATACGCAGTGATCGTGCCGCTATATGTGTATGAGGAAAATCCCCTGAAAAAATCTCATACAGGGTAGACGGTAACGGTAACAGGAAGACGCAAGTGTAAAATTTTAAATGAGTAATCAAATTTGGTAGCTGAAAGGGCGGCATCTAATTTATACATCTATTATAGTACACACAACTCATTAAATCAGTAGGCAACTCAAAATACACAACTGCTTAATGCTTAATGAGAGCTTTGTTATTAATTAGAATTTCGAAATTCGAACTTGCTTAAAACATAGGGAATCGCAGAGTCTTTAAAAAGCATTTAAACTGACAAAGGCATAGTGGGGGGAAGAGGGGGTGGTTTCTACTTATCTGTTTCTGAATTGCACTGCCCTTTTACAAGGATAATATACACGTTCCAGTGTATAAACAGAAGTAAGGTATGAGCTGCCAATGAACAAAACATAAATTTAAGCGTAGCTGGTCTATTTCTATCATATATAATATACACTAAGATAAATCGTACATTACAAAACAAAATAAAACTGTTTTTAATAAATAAGTTTCTAGCGGTTATTTTAAGATGAATTAATTAGCTTGTAAAAAACGATATAACTTCATGAAAAATAGTAAAAGTAATTTTCTTTCGTAAGAGAAGTGCTATTCAAGTAGATTCTAATAAAGAGAAACGATAAATCACATAAATTAATTATAGCTTTCTGTGTTCTCAATAAAATGCTTGTAATTCTCATATTTGTATTTTATTGAACAGTAAGTATAATGAAGAAGAGCTTTATTGAAAATCCTTGTACATAGTCATAGTCAAACTTTTTCTCCTTTTACACTTCTTTCGTCGCCTTTATGAGTTTTCCTATTCAAAAGAAGATATAAAAATACATACTAAATCAATAATAAATATATGAATGTACAATAAAGTAACATAATGAAATCAGCGATTTTAATTCGATACAAATCTTCTAGCATAATACACATAACCAACAAAACCGCGAAAACTTAATGTATTCTTATTTTAATTACTACGTTAGGAAAACTGCTTTCAAAGCCGAATATAAAACAAAACTTGGTTATTGACGTCGTTTCGTTTGAAAATTAATTTCAATTTTACGACGTAAAGTAAACTGCATGTACCTCCATTAAACATCAAACACACATAATTCTATGTTAAAAAGCAAAGGCAGTGCACTATAGTGTTTCCGTAAAGGTTTCTCAACAGACATGAACATAAACGTTAATGAATAGCTAACCTTGTAGACTTTATATAAGGCTAATTGAATTAAACCACTTTAAATAATAGAACGTGAGAAATATTTTAAATGAATTTTTCTAGAAATCTAAGATTAGGTAGGGCGTTAAAATCTTTGAATGAAGGTATGAAATGGCTTCGACAATATTAAAAAAATTATAATAATACGACTACTACTTGGATCTCAAAATCGAAATACCGGATTACGATAATTATGTATCTAATACTCAATCAAGGGTGATAATGTGTAAGGGTTTAAAAATACACTACCTTATAAATAAGGGTCATCTAAAACGCAAACTGTAACATACATATTATAGTATGTGTTTAATAGAGTACCAAGTTAGTTCAGGTCCATTGATACTGCATAAAAAGGCGTGATAATACCTTTAAAACATTTCTCACTTTTGTGCGCTACAGTTATCCTTAAAACTTTCCTATAGTAAACAATTTCAAAATTTGAGACTAGTCATAATTAATTAAAAAGTTAGGAAAATAACTACTAAAGCAGTTTTTATCATTGCTGTAAATACGTTAAGAAGCACAAACATGTAATTAATCCAAGAAAAAACCTTGTTAACAATAAAAAATAATATATTCAAAAGTAAAATGACGAAATTTCCAACCACTGACGTAAGAAAAACAACAAATAAAATTAAATCTCAAGGCTCACGTGAATTCTAATTTTGCGATTGAGAAATAAGCGTTGCTAAACACAGTCATTTACACACAAAAAATACTAATTTTAAATTAAGGTGATTATAGGAAGAGTTCAAATTGTTAAAGAAAAGTATGGAATCATTTCAAAGCCAATATTAAATAAATAAGACTACAGCTTAGTTTTCAAAATCGAAATATCGGGTTAGGATTATTATTTCGATTATTCACTCAATCAAGTGTGAATAAAATATAGTTAGGTCACGATAATTGCTATTGTACATACCTTTAAAATATTTTTCACTTGTGAGCCACACTTACCCTATAGTACCTTATTATTATTATTATTATTATTATTATTATTCATAGTACTATACTTTCTAAGTTTGAGACCTTACGTTACTTTACAAGTTTTAATTAATTAAAGAGTTGGTAAAATAACCCTTTTCTTTCGTAAGAGAAGTGCTATTCAAGTACATTCTAATAAAGAGAAATGATAAATCACATAAATTAATTATAGCTTTCTGTGTTCTCAATAAAATGCTTGTAATTCTCAAATTTGTGTTTTATTGAACAGTAAGTATAATGAAGAAGAGCTTTATTGAAAATCCTTGTACATAGTCATAGTCAAACTGTTTTTGCTTTTACACTTCTTTCGTCACCTTTATGAGTTTTCCTATTCAAAAGAAGATATAAAAATACATACTAAAATACATGCTAAATCAATAATAAATGTATGAATGTACAATAAAGTAACATAATGGGATCAGCGATTTTAATTTGATACAAATCTTCTAACATAATACACATAACCTACAAAACCGCGAAAACTTAATGTATTTTTATTTTAATTACAGCGTTAGGAAAACTGCTTTTAAAGCCGAATATAAAACAAAACTTGATTTTTGACGTCGTTTCGTTTGAAGATTAATTTCAATTTTACGACGTAAAGTAAACTGCATGTACTTCCATTAAACATCAAACACACATAATTCTATGTTAAAAAGCAAAGGCAGTGCACCATAAAGTTTCCGTAAAAGTTTCTCAACAGACATGAATATAAACGTTAATGAATAGCTAACCGTGTAGACTTTATATAAGGCTAATTGAATTAAACCACTTTAAATAATAGAACGTGAGAAATATTTTAAATGAATTTTTCTAGAAATCTAAAATCAGGTGGAGCGTTAAAATCTTTGAATGAAGGTATGAAGTGGCTTCGATAATATTAAAAAAATTATAATATTACGACTACTGCTAGGATCTCAAAATCGAAATACCGGATTACGATAATTATGTATCTAATACTCAATCAAGTGTGAATAATGTGTAAGGGTTTAAAAATACACTACCTTATAAATAAGGCTCATCTAAAACGCAAACTGTAACATACATATTATAGCATGTGTTTAATACAGTACCAAGTTGGTTCATGTCCATTGATACTGCATAGAAAGGTATAATAATACCTTTAAAACATTCTTCACTTTTGTGCGCTACAGTTATCGTTAAAACTTTCTCTATAGTAAACACATTCAAAATTTGAAACTATCATTATTAATTAAAAAGTTAGTAAAATAACAACTAAAGCAGTTTTTATCATTGCTGTACATACGTTAAGAAGCACAAACTTGCAATTTAATCCAAGAAAAAACCTTGTTAACAATAAAAAATAATATACGCAAAGGTAAAATGACGAAATTTGCAACCACTGACGTAAGAAAAACAACAAATAAAATTAAATCTCAAGGCTCATGTGAATTCTAATTTTGCGATTGACAAATAAGCGTTGCTAAACACAGTCATTTACACACAAAAAATACTAATTTTAAATTAAGGTGATTATAGGAAGAGTTCAAATTGATAAAGAAAAGTATGGAATGATTTCTAAGCCAATATTAAATAAATAAGACTACAGCTTGGTTTTCAAAATCGAAATATTGGATTACGATTATTATTTCGTTATTCACTCAATCAAGTGTGAATAAAATATAGTTAGGTCATGCTCGTTAATACTGTATTACAAAAAATTCCGATAATTGCTATTGCAAATACCTTTAAAATATTTTTCACTTGTGAGCCACACTTACTCTATAGTACCTTATTATTATTATTTATAGTACTATACTTTCAAAGTTTGAGACCTTACGTTTCTTTACAAGTTTTAATTAATTAAAGAGTTGGTAAAATAACCCTTTTCCTTTGTGTATTCAAGTATTTATTTGAAGGTAACTATAATACGAAAGCAATTTCTATGGTTGCAGGACATACGTTAAAAAGCACAAACATGCAATTCATACAGGAAAAAACCTTGTTAACAATAAAAAAATGAAATTTCTAACCACTGACGTAAGAAAAACAGCAATTAAGCAAGTTAAATCTCAAGGCTCAGATGAATTTTAAATTAAAGTGATTATAGCAACAGTGGGGCGTTCAAATCTTTAAAAGACAGTATGGAATGCCTTTTACATGATATTAAACAAATTATAACAAAAGACTACCGCTTGGATCATAAAATCGAAATGCCGGATTACGGCAATTATTCAATACTCAATCAAGGGCGAACAAAATATAAGACTATAAATAAATACATTGTGTTTAATAGAGTTTCAAGTCGGGCCAAGTCTATTAATACTGCACAAAAAATTAATAATAATTATTGTAAATACTTTTAAAATATTTTTCAATGTTGTGAGCTACCATTATCAATTATTAGTATTGAAACTAATAAAAAGAAACGTGGCGCCAAACTAAGTGTAATTTGTAATACAGACACTAATGTGGCTAAGAGTTAGTAGAATTACTTTGTGTATTAAAATTTTTATTTCAAGGTAACTACAATATAAAAGCAATTTTTATGTACAAACGTTAAGAAACACAAACATGAAATTCAACCAAGACAAAACCTTGTTAACAATAAAAAATGGAAACTAATATAATATTATGCAAAACTAAATTAACGAAATTTCCAACCACTGACGCAGGAAAAACAAAAATTTAGAAAATTAAATCTCAAGGATCAGGAGAATTGTAATTTGTGACTTTCAAATAAACGTTACTAAACACAGTCATTTATACATAAAAAAAAATACAAATTTTAAATTAAGGTCATTATAGGAAGTGTGAGGTGTTAAAATTTTTAAAGAAAAGTATGAAATGGTTTCTAAGACAATATCAAATAAATTATAATAATATAAGACTACAGCTTGGTTCTCAACCAAGTTCAATACGAACGCAATTTTTATGTGCAAACATTAAAAACCACAAACATGCAATTCAACCAAGACAAAACCTTGTTAACAAGAAAAAATTGTTATTAGTATAATATTATGTAAAAGTAAAATAATGAAATTTCCAACCAGTGACGTAAGAAAAACAACAATTATATAAATAAAGCAGCAATTAAGTACTTTAAATCTGAAGGCTCAAGTGAATTCAAGATTTTCGAGTGACAAAAATATGAAATTGAAAATGTTTACAAAAAACTCATTTATACAAAAATACAAATTTTTTATTTTCTCTCTCGTCGGTAATGCTTTTTCTGTGTGGTGTTGTAATTGGTCGAGTTTTGGTTTCTAATGGTATGTTTGTATATTGAAAACAAATTTTCTGAATGGCAATACTATTTGATGAAGGTTTATACAAATTTAAGTTAAGATAAATTAGTTGTAAAGTACTACTGATGCTACAAGCTACCTTTTTTCATTATAAGCAGCTGATCGCCATTTTACTTTGATTATTACTTTAACTTTCATTTTAACACAGATTTTACTTAGATTCTGAAGAAATAGGGTGGTTAGTCGTTATAGATTCAACTACCTGTCACTACACTGACAAACAATTGCATTACATATTTAATTCTTTACACTTTATACACACGTAAAAAAATTAATTATATAACTAAAGATTAACAAAAATATAACGTACATACAATAAAATATAACTACACATACCAAACTGCCGAACTTAAGTTACTTTTCAGCGGAAAAATCGAGAGAAGTGTAGGTGAACACTTCTGCCTTCACCTGCAATTGCAGGTGAGTGCAGAACCGTTCGGCCATACCTTGGTCGCTAGCAATGAAGTTACCCTGAGAGTCGGTTATGTGGGATTGGGACTTTACGTGTGGTGCGTACATTGAAGGTGTGCCACAACTTCCCATCTCTATAATTGAGTTTGGAGGTAGACGATCTATTTTTATTCGGTATATTTGTTGGTTTCACGCACGCGTTCGGTCGATTATATTCGGCCTTGAGAGCGGAGTCCCTTAATCTCAGGAATTCGCCATATACTAGATTTGTTCTTTTATCAAAATGACAATGCATTGTGGGAGATGTTTACGGGAGATATCGATTGATTTCTGGGAATTGAGGCTTCGATTCCGTAATAACGGAAGTTAAGTCGGTGACCGCTCTTATACATCGTCGGGAGTGTGAACAAGGAATGAAGCCAAGGCACGCTTTAACAAGACAAAGGTGGTTTGAGGTGACGGTTTGACCTAAGTGGCAATTTGTGGGCATATGTTAAATTAGTGACGGCGCAGATGTGATCTACTATAGAAGCACCTAGTTGGCTAATAAAGGATGGATCACTGTTCCTTATACGGAACAATGGCAAGGTGAGAATATTGTGGGAAAGGTGGATACCGTTCTATTGGCTGTAGAATCTCCAAATTGGGTATCGAGAGCATTAAAATATGCTAGGGGAGTTGTATTGTGGATGCCGGGAGATGTGATCCAGCAGGTCATTGGAAAGGTCTTCGGGAGGATTGAATAACTGAAATAGTTGGCGGAAAGGGGAAAGTGCATCGTTACAGCAACCCATTCGAGATGTTGCATGTGTTTTGAGGATGACGGCAGTACCTCGCGAACTATTGTGGGCGCTAAATTGAGGAAAAGTTTTGTATGTGACAAAGTCAAGAGTACATCGGTTGTTGAGTTTAGTTTCCGGAATGGTACTTGTATGTTATTGGTAGATAGTGGGTTTTAATGAGGGCGCTTCCAACGGAAACCCGCACATTAATTGTCCCTATTGTATTTAGGTGCGGGATTAGGACCGGATTACCATTACCAACGAAGTTGATCCTGATACGGCATTTCAAGTACTCCATTGGCGCTTTCGCGAAATCGGCTCTATGGTCAAGGAATCATTGAATTAAGGAGACGGCAAGGGAGGCGATAAAATCAGGACTGGACAGAAGTTGACTAGGCTTGTCATCTTCCGTATCGGTATGGAAGGAGAAGTTTGGGAATGTCAGTCTCTGCCGGAGGGAGTGGCTGGGATTGCATGTGTCCTGCAGGCAAAGGAGTACGTCGCGTGAGGTCCACCGCAGTTGTTACACTTTGGTGTATTCCGGTCAGTACAGGAAGCGGCTCTGTGGTTTTCACCACAGGTTGGACAGCGGGGGATTCCAGTAGGACGTTCTTCGGTAGTATACTTGCGTGCAAGTAGAGCAATACTGGGGTATTTGGTGGGGAATGTGGGAAGGTTCGCATGGTAAGTGTGTACCGAAAAAGGTGATATATTCGGATAGAAGAGGGGCAATGACGTACGCAATCAGACGGATTCATAAACAAGGCAGGGATGAAGTTGCGGAAGGAATTGATGCGGATTTCGGAAAAATAATTAGAATTTGACGTATACTTATTGCGTAATAATATAATTTCGAAAAGTTTATTTAGTGTTTAACTTCGAAAATAATTTGTTTCATTAGTACAAAAAATTATAAATTTTCCAAAAACGTATTTTTTTGTACGAATCAAACATTTTTTCTCCACCATTTTACTTTCATATTCAGTTATTTATTTGCAGTTTACTACTTGATTAAGAATTTATGTCGTTATCAGTATCAGACATTTCTATTTTATACAAAATGAGTATTATTCTAATTTTTTGTAATATAAAAAGCCTACGTGTAATTTTTAATTAATATTCATTGATTTTACCTCTACAAATTTGATTCAAATGTGACAGTTGGTGAAATAACGTCGTTGCCATGTCGATTAAACGTCTGTTCATAAAAGAAAACGTTTAAATAACCTTACACTTGGTTAAAACGTTGCTTGTGATGAGCATGCGAATATTTTGAGATTGGATTTATTGAAAGATTGACGAAGCCGATGTTTCGTCAAGGTCAAATTACTTTTTGTGTTTGAACAAAAAATAAATTACTTTTTTTACAGTTGACATGGAGACACCGAAGAAATCCGAAATTAGCCACCCTTGGTACGAAATACTGTCACAAAATAGCGTCTTATTTAGGTGATTGAAGAAAAAAGCCTTTGTAAAAGGATAGCACTTTTTCAAGAGATTCAGAGTTAAATAATACATGTCAGTTTCACATTGATATTCTATGATTTGGCCGTAGTATTTAATCTTGATGGCGATATTATTGATAATCATAAACCATAACGTAACCATAGACAAACATACGCACCTTCATAATAAAAGTGATTATTTTTATCATTTTTAATGTATTAAGTATTTCAGGTTGCAGTTATATTGGGAGTAGCTGATGAATATAGTAACAATTAGCGATTAATAATGTTCGAAAGGTAGGTTTCTTTTTTGGTTAATGTGAAAGATGCTAAAACCCAAACTGACTATCATCTGTTAAAAAATCTGTAGTTCCTGATGGTTACGTTGAAAACTCCCCTAATCACAAAATTAATATTACGGAAAATATTTTAAAACATAGTGAAGAAGCGAATGCTTCTATGTTTGTCCAAGTTTTGTTTACTGTTACTTTTAATTCCAGTGAGATTGACTAGTACATGCCAGGGTGTAAAGTAAAACCTTTAATCGGTTACGCTCGGGTAACAACCACTTAAGGGATTGAAAGGCTGTTTATTTCTGTGGTATATACGCTACTTATTGCACCGAATCAATTAAAACAAAAAATTCATATAATGGCGTTGTGATTATTTCTATTATTGTATCAGAGATGGCGTTGCGGTTCTATAACTGAAATAAATTAAAAATAACATTACCATATAGTTTGTTTAATGTCATGCCACATTAGTACTGCCTGAAAAATGTTTCTACTCGGTATTGCAAACTAACTTTACAACATTATTTCAATAAATATTAATAAGAAATAAAAGTCACCCTGTCAATTTTTTAAACGAAATAAGATTTCCTATTTCCCAACCTACTTATGTTCCATGACAAATATGTTACGAAAAATTGCACTTTTTCTTGAATGCTTAGTGCATTTTTGTAACTTAAATTTGATTTACATGTGCCTTAATTATTGATTTCAAAATAGATTTGTACCAATTTTCTTACTGATTGGGAAATGGAAAGCCGCTACATCTAAAATGGAAGTGACTCAAAAAAAAAAAAACGTTCAAAACTTTGCGTATGTTAAGGCGGTGTTCGATATTGAACTACTTTTATTTTAAAGGGTTCTTAGACTAATTACTCTTGATTGGATAGAATGAAAAAGGATATTAGTCGTTTTTCATGTAAAGTCTTACAATAAACTTCATTTTAGAAAAAAATAACCCGAATAGTTAACATGTACCTATCACAGTTTCGTAGTAATACGCTATTTTTCGCACTACTTCCATAATACTTGACATCTAGTTATTTGTTTCATATGTACAAAAAATGACAACTTTCGGGACGAGTAAGAAAGTTGCTAGATGCCATTTTTTGTACGAATAAAAAATAAAATTTCTTCTTCAGCCACTTTATATTCAGTCATTTATTTACTGTTCACTACTTGTTTGGGAACCCCTCATTTATGTCAATATTTTATACAAAATGAGTATTATTGTACTTTTTAGTGAAATAAAGAACTCACCGTTTAGTTTTTAATTAATATTCATCAGATTTTACGTCTATAAATTTGATTCAAATGTCACAGATAGTGAAATAACGTGAAGATAGATGGCACCGCATGCGACGGCAAATGTCGTTTAAAATTCTGTTCATGGAATATAATCACTCAAATACTTAAATAACCTTACACTTGCTTAAAACGAAATTAAAAAGCGAAATTATATTGAATACCAATACTGGCTTAAAAACGTTGTTTGTAGTGAACATGCGAATATTTTCAAATTTAATTTACTGAAGTAATGACATCCCATAAACGTCATTCACACGAAGCTGATGTTTGGTCAAGGTCAAATTAGCTTTTGCATTAGGACTGGGTGTCCCACATAAGATCCTCTATCCCCTTATCTCGAAAGATATTCTGTTTAGGAAAAAAAGTTAAATACAAACTGTTATTGTTTTTAAGGGAACTTTTACATTATATACCTTCCACGTATACAGGGTGCTTAGTTTTTCATGGTCAGGAATCAACTCTTAAAAATTAAATGAGACACCCTGTATATTATTTTGGATATGGATTCCTCATAAAAATAAGGGTGACCTTCAATCTGATATTATATAGCTATCTCTCGTCGTTTAGGATTTAATAGCGGTTTTATTTATTTTTTTGCTAAAAACGTATTTATTTAAGGTAGTAGGAAAAAATATAAGTATATCATATTTGGTGAATCTGCCATTTTTATATTGTAACGAATCTTTTACGTTCTTCGTTCATTTAGTTGTAAAATATAAGAAAAAAAGGTTTTTGGTTATTAATGATTTATAAGTTGTGGTAGGCAACTTAATTTGCATTTTGGTGTAACTTAAGTTGCATATTTTCTTAAAGGTTTATACTTCCATATCGTGGAATTAAATTTTTGCACATATATCTCGCGCAACGCGACATCACCTGATAGAGCATTGCTTGATGTATGCTGTTTTGAGCAGGAAGCCATCTTTCGTTTCCACCTAAATTTTGTGAAAAGTGCCATTGATTTAATAGTAAGACACCTTCAACTCGTATTATATTAAAATCTAAAACATTTGCTTTTTGCAGGCACTTTTCCGACTTTTACCACTTTTAATTGCACATTTAATTATATTTTAAATACATTTTAACTACACGTTTAATTCTACTTTTACGTACGCTTGTACTTATACTTTGCTAGATCTAAGTTTAGAACACACCTTTTATTTGAACCTTCAAGAGAATGCAATAAATTTTGGATTATTCAAATTTCAAGGAATATAAATTTGTAAGAAGTAATTTCAACTTTGGTATACTTTACAACGTAAAACATTGGAAATACAACATATTGCGCAACATTGATACGAAGACTACATCATCTTTGGTTTACATTTCCGCATTCTTTACAATAATCATAGGTTCTTAAGAAGTTGTACAAAATTTTGTAACAGGTATTTATAACCCTAATGATTTCTTAGTATAAGGCTGTTTTTAAGATTTATTTTATATAATACAAAATTTAAGTGCTTAATAAACATAACTTGTATATCTTTTATTTTGACATATTGGTGAATTTTTTATTGTATCCTCGGTTTAGTTATTCCAAGCATAAT
Organism: Vesta saturnalis; assembly: GCA_036346205.1. Taxonomy (NCBI): domain Eukaryota; kingdom Metazoa; phylum Arthropoda; class Insecta; order Coleoptera; family Lampyridae; genus Vesta; species Vesta saturnalis. The sequence continues at coordinate 6,534,583 of JARFJB010000793.1, forward strand.
CAAAAAAATAACTTGGCGTCCGAGATAATTTTTATTATTGTTGCATTGAAGTTACTATATTAAGGTAACTTTGTATAAAATAGCCTATACCCATCTCTAGCCGTTTACAAAATATTAGATATTAAACATTTTTTATGCAATAAAAAATACCGTTCGTTTAAATTTAATGAGGAAATATACGTTACAAATATTTTTTAACGGGCTGACTGTAGTAGATTTTCAACAATATACGGTAGCTTATAATTTAGCTAACATATCTGTATTTTCTGAGAAAATCATTCACTACAAATCGTAAAATTAAACCAAATATTGCATGTAATCCAAACCAACTAACGCTGCAAAATCAAAATTGCCATGGAAAACAAATAAAGTGCTTTGGAAACCAACGTAAACAAGAATTGTCAAATAATAATTTTGGTTTGTTGTGCGTTTGGTTTATCTTTAGCTTACAATGTTTTATAGTGCCGAAGAAAGGTTAAACTTATATCAGTGTTATCTCCAAAATAACAAAAGCATAGCACTAACTATTAGAGCATATCGTCAAAAGTATCCGGAAAGAAGAATACCGGAAAGATCGATATTTAGGCGGATTGAATGAGATCTCGAACAGCATGGTGTTTGAAAATATGCAAAAGAAATAAACCTAAAAATATCTTGGATGATGAAACGCAATTAAATACATGTTTGTATTTAGAAGAATTTACAGAAAATTCCATCAGAAATGCAGAAAAAGACTTAAATATTGCTAGAACTAATATCCATAGGACGCTAGAAATAAATAATTACAGGGCGTTTAAGTTCGCTAAATTACAACACTTAGAACCTAATGATCATATTCTACGCTTGGAATATTGTAACTTAATGATGGGTCGTCATCTTCGTGCCCCTAATTTTTGTAACAAAATTTGTTGGACGGACGAAGCGATATTCACTACCTCAGGGATATTTAATAGAAAGAATAGTCACTATTGGTCTCAAGAAAACAAAAACAACATTAAAACTATACAACATCAAGGTCGCCGTAGTGTTCATTGCTGGTGTGCGATTTACAGGAATCAAATAATAGGTCCTCTATTTCTGGATAACCATTTAAATGGTCTAAGGTACCTGGAGCTGCTGACTAACAATATCAGACCGTTACTAGAGATCAATGGTAACATAAATAACATTATTTACAAAATGGATGGAGCACCTTGCCATAACACCATTCAAGTAAGAAATTATTTAAATGAAAACTATGCAGTGGTCGTTGGCCACCGCGGAGTCCAGATTTGACTCCCCTGGACTATTTTCTGCGGGGAACATTAAAGGATAAAGTCTATAAAAATAAATCTCAAGATGTTGATGATCTCAGGAATCGAGTAAGGGAAGAAATTCAAAATATCAATTCAAGTGCTACAGTAAAAGGAAAAAAGGAAGGAAAAGACCACGTATTGCATTTCCTCCCCAAGGGGCAGGGCGGGCTTCTCGAGCTTTCCTAGCTCTTTCAGCCACAATCACGGATTCCCAGCATACATATACAGGGTGTGGCGCGAAGAGCTTTGATTAAAAGTAATGGCGGATAAAGTTATGTTAAAAATCTGAAATTACGCAGCTGTAGGTTTTGGATGACGCTGAGTTCAAATATAATATTGTCCTGAATGTGGCACTTCCGGTTATACCGGAAGTAGACGTCAACTTTGTTATTTTAAATGGAACCTACTATTTTTTATTTTATTTTCGAATTCTACATGAAATTCTAGATAAAATTTATGCACAATGTCCTATACCAAAAATGAAGTATTTCGAGATATTTCGATTTTTTAAAAATATTGAAAAAATCCTAGTCCACATTGAATAACGATATCTCCATTAATAACGAAGCTAGTGACGTGAAATTGTAACCAATAAACAACAAGCGCTTGCCCGTTAACTCCATATATCCATCTCATTGATATTTCATACAGGGTGTTTTAAACTTAGCCGCCAACATGCACAATTTAAATCGTTGCTTACTTTAAATAGAAGACCCTGTATTTTATTACATTTTCCGCTGTATTTTTTAAACCAATTCGTTTGGCATCAGTATTCCCTATACCTAAATCCAACCACTTTTGAGATATTTCATTATCTTAGTTAAAACATAACAACACTTAATTATTTCAACATTAGTAAAGGGTAGGCCATGATTTCCATTATTTAAGGTGATATTTTGTTATTTTTTCATAAGTTATTAATTCTAAAAAGTAACCAATAGCCTGAAAGGATTATTAATTGTGGATATCATTAAAAACGTTGACTAGGTATTTTGTATTAATTTAATTAGATAACTTACAAACAAAAATAACTAAATGTAATATTAAACAAATAAAGTTTTATAATAAGTGTTCAAAATTAGCACCATCTACTTCTAAACATTTATGAATCCTTTCCATTAAATTATGTTTTGTAATTCTGGAAATATGGTCGGGTGTTAGAGAATTAAAAGCAATTAAGACTCTCTGTATCATATCTTCCTATGTCGTAACAGGTTTGGAAAATACCTGATTTTTAATGTAACCCCAAATACCAACATCTAGAGGAGCCAAATCAGGAGAGCGAGCTGGCCAACGAAACAGATCCTGATTGGCAATCCATCTATCATCAAACATGCCGTAAAGATGCTGAGCAACAGGCCCAAAGTTAAGAGGAGGTGCTCCATCTTGATGATACCAAGCTGCAGCCGCCTCTTCATTTCTTAAAGTATGTAACGCCGGTCGTATGGCTTCTTCTAAAATGTGGCAATATCTTGTACCATTTAAATTTTCATCATAAAATTTTAATGCTAAAATTTTATCGTCTTTTATTGCACAAAAAACATTAAAACTCCAACTATCTTGGAAATAACGTTCTCTACTAACATGTGGATTTTCATTAGACCAAAATGGGAATTATGTCGATTAAATAATCCATTTTGCTAAACTTTGCTTCATCACACCATATAACTTTTTATGAAGTTTTATCCTCTTGGGTCTTCATTAAAACCATTCACAGAATTCACCCTTCAAGGAAGATCACTTAATTGTAAGTGTTGTACCAAATGATACGAAAATGGTTTCCATTTGTGTTTGTTTTAAAATGCGATGAATTGTTCTCGTCGACAAAGTAAGATCTCTCACAATCTCTAATGAAGGCATTTGGAGAGGCCGTAAAATAACCCAAAACATTAATTTCGTTTATGTCACTGTCCACTAGTGGTTTATTTTTTGTCTTAAATGACCAAACTGACGGCAGTTTTAAGCAATCTTCTTACAATATCACCAGTTGCATTTGGTCGATTTGGATATCTTTCTGCAAAACACGGCAAGTCGATTCAACAATTCTATTACACTCGCCGTAAATAATAATAAGATTTAAAATATCGTCATTAGTAAATCCTACATTTGCCATTATTTACTATGAAATACAAACTGATAAAGAAAACGGTCAAAACAACATAAACAATTAACGTTCTAACTCTCAAATCTTTGACAGCCATGGCCTACCCTTTACTAATGTTGAAATAATTAAATGTTGTTATGTTTTAACTAAGATAATGAAATATCTCAAAAGTGGTTGGATTTAGGTATAGGGAATACTGATACCAAACGAATTGGCTTAAAAAAATACAGCGGAAAATGTAATAAAATACAGGGTGTTCTATTTAAAGTAAGCAACTTATAAATGATTTAAATTGTGCATGTTGGCGGCTAAGTTTAAAACACCCTGTACGAAATATCAATGAGATGGATATATGAAGTTAACGAGCAGGCGCTTGTTGTTTATTGGTTACAACTTCACGTCACTAGCTTCGTTATTAATGGAGATATCGTTATTCAATGTGGACTAGGGTTTTTGAAAATTTAAAAAATCGAAATATCTCGAAAATACTTCATTTTGGTATAGGACATTGTGCACAAATTTTGTCTAGAATTTCATGTAGAATTCGAAAATAAAATAAAAAATATTAGGTTCGTTTAAAATAACAAAGTTGACGTCTACTTCGGTATAACCGGAAGTGCCACATTCAGGACAATATTATATTTCAACTCAGCGTCATCCAAAACCTACAGGCTTCGTAATTTCAAATTTTAACATAACTGTATCCGCCATTACTTTTAATCAAAACTGTTCGCGCCACACCCTGTATACATTACATATATATTTATATATATATATATATATATATATATATATATATATATATGAATGGCGGGATTAAGGATGGGTGTGGTCAGGATAGGATCGGAAGGAACGGAGTTAGGGTTCTGAGGGAAAATACTACCCAGCATTCGCCTAAGTAGCCGCACATGGTGTGCATATACGCAGTGACCATGCGCTACATGTGTATGAGGAAAACCCCTGAAAAATCTCATACAAGGTAGACGGTAACGGAATCGAACCCATTACCTCTCGAATGCTAAGCAGGTTGTTTCACCACAACGCTACCAGCTCGGTGTGCTGCAGTAAGAGACACCCTAAGAAAACTAGAAGTGATCTACACAACTTGTATTGCCCAGAATAGAGGCCATGTAGCAAGCACATTTACTTTAATTTTCCGTTTTGTATTAGGTACAGTTTATTGGTTCTTTGGTTATATGTATTTGTTTTGTTTGTTTTACATATTAATTAATTTTTAATTAAATGTTCACTATTAACTATCGTATTGTTAAATGTTAAAATGTTTCTTTATTTGTTAAAATATCGTAAGTCATTGAAATAAAAGATTAAATATTATTGTTATATCGAATATTTTCCCATAAAATACAGACATGTTAGTTAAAATTATAAACTACAGTATATTGTTGAAAATATACTACAGTCAGCCCGTTAAAAAATATTTCTAACGTATTTCCTCATTAAATTTAAACGAACGGTATTTTTTATTGCATACAAAATGTTTAATAGCGAATATTTTCTAAACGGCCAGAGATGGGTTAGTTACCTTAATTTTTATGAGGAATCCATATCCAAAATAATACACAGTGTCCCATTTAATTTTTAAGAGTTGATTCCTGATCATGAAAAACTGTGCACCCTGTATACGTGAAAGGTATATAATATAAAAGTTCCCTTAAAAACAATAACACTTTGTATTTAACTTTTCCTAAACAGAATATCTTTCGAGATAAGGGGATAGAGGATCTTATGTGGGACACCCTGTACAGTTGCCATGGAGACGCCGAAGAATCCCGATACCACCTACTCTTGGTACGAAATACTGTCACAATATAGCGTCTTATTTGGGTGGTTAAAGAAAAAATCATTTCTTTAACCTCCACCTCAAGCGAGGGTTGAGATTGGAGGATCGAGTGCGGTGGTCATTAGCTACGTACACTTACAAATATACAAGTAAGATGCTGTATAGGTGATCCAAGGACCGGTAGTTTTATTGGTTAGTAGTTGCATCAGCCGCACGCCAGTTGCATTAATCTTCAAACCAAGGTCACAAACAAATCAAGTATGATATCGACGTTATGTAATATAAAATATTATTTTACGCAAATGGAATTTAATCAACAATGACAAAAGATAATAATCTAAATGAATCTATTCCTTCATAATCACGAAAAGAACGTTTAACGTCATATAGAAACATAGGAATAGATGTAATGTCACAGATCATAATTCCATTATCTTGGAAAACTTCTTTGTGTATTCTGTAAACGAAATGTATATTACGCCTGAATGATGCATAATTTCACAAACTGAAATAATGTTGAGTAAATATATGTGAGAACATTCAATATGTTTGTTCAATATGATAACATCAAATGAAACACGTTCAATGCTGAACTGTTCCATTTCATTATAGTAATATTGCAAAATTTCTCATTGTCCTTTAAGGTAAAATCCAATATCCCATTTGGATTAAGATATGATCCATTTCATAAAAAATTAAGTAAATAAGAAATTCTATCCGTTAACTAATAAGTCTTGAATGTGAACGTATCATATAACTGACCAAGTTAAAATTAAATTTTATTAACATTAATAGATTTAAATCTTCCATGTAATGTGCTTTCATTATTAATGATTGATCAAGGTTAAAAGTTACATAAATTAAATTGAGTCTCTCGGGCCTAGTAAATTACACTAGAAGCAATTTTATGTTTTTTTAAGGTCTAAACGTGTCTCAAATGTAAAAATAGAAACATAGTTAAAGTAATTACCTAAAAAATAGTTCTAGTTTATTTTAGCAAATAATTGATAGATGTTGGCTATACTTTATTAAAAGTTTCATCCCAAATTGTAAGTATTAATACCTATGGCAAAACGAAAAGTTACAAATCAGTTTTATTCTTTAATTATTATATTAAAAACAGTCTAATGTGTATTGCATTTTACCTTTACACATTTTTAATTTTGCTAAGCGTGGTTACGTTATTGTAATTAATAAAAATAAAATTAAAAAAAAGCTTCAAAGAACTTTTGAGTTCATTTTGTCCAAAAAAACAAAAAAAAAACTATTTATAAATTATACATCACTAGCAGTACCCGGCGCTTTGCTACGCTCAAATATAAAACACATACACCCTCTCCCTTTCATGGCGATCGGATCAATTAGTATGCATATGAGGGTTGTATTATGCAGATACGGGCCCATATTTAAGAATTTTTAATGCCAGAAACATTCGCACGACTGTACTCAACAACTTCAGCAAAGTTCCATGGCGATCGGATGAATGGTGTAGCACGCATATGAGTCCCACTGGGGGGCCAATATTTACATTATTTATGTCAGAAACCTTCGCCGCAGTGTACTTAACAACTTCGCAAAGTTTCATGGCGATCAGGATGAATGGTGTGGTATGCACATGAGGAGCCCCCGGGGGAGGCCGATATTTAAATTTTTTTATGCCAGAAACCTTCGCCGGAGTGTACTCCACAACTTCGTGAAGTTTCATGGCGATCAGGATGAATGGTGTGGTATGCACATAAGGGGCCCCCGGGGAGGCCGATATTTAAAATTTTTTATGCCAGAAACCTTCGCCGGAGTGTACTCCACAACTTCATGAAGTTTCATGGCGATCAGGAAGAATGGTGTAGTATGCATATGAGGGAGCCCCTGGGGAGGCCGATGTTTACAAAATGTTTGTGCCAGAAACCTTCGTAGGAGTGTACTCAACAACTTCGCAATGTTTCATGGCGATCAGAATGAATGGTGTAGTATGACTGAGAAGCCCCTGGAGGCCGATATTTAAAATTTTTATGCCAGAAACCTTCGCCGAGTGTGTCAACAACTTCGTAAAGTTTCATGGCGATCAGGATGAATTGTGGTATGCATAAGGGGCCCCGAGAGCGATACTTAAAATTTTTTATGCCAGAAACCTTCGTAGGAGTGTACTCAACAACTTCGCTAAGTTTCATAGCGATCAGGATGAATGGTGTAGTATGCACATGAGGAGCCCCTGGGGGAGGCCGATATTTAAAATTTTTATGCCAGAAACCTTCGCTGAGTGTACTCAACAACTTCGCAATGTTTCATGGCGATCAGAATGAATGGTGTAGTATGCACGTGAGAAGCCCCCTGGGGGAAGCCGATATTTAAAATTTTTTATACCAGAAACCTTCGCCGGAGTGTGCTCAACAACTTCGCAAAGTTTCATGGCGATCAGGATGAATGGTGTAGTACGCACATGAGGAGCCCCCCCCCCCCCTGGGGGAGGCCGATATTTAAAAATTTTTATGCCAAAACCTTCGCCGGAGTGTACTTCACAACTACGCGGTCAGGATGAATGTGTAATATGCATATGATGGGCCCACTGGGAGGCCGATATTTACAAAATTTTGTGCCAGAAACCTTCGTAGGAGTGTACTCAACAATTTCCCAAAGTTTCATGGCGATCGGATGAATGTTGTATATGCATATAAGGGCCCATATTTAAGGGAGGTTAAAGACTGAATTTTAATGACGACATAAACGTAATAAAATATATATTTTCTGATTCAGAAAGGAATGAGGAATAACATTAAGAGGAAATTAAAATTGCCACATTTCACCATTTTCCTCTTTAACACTTAAGAATTTTTAATGCCAGAAACATGTGCGAAAGTGTACCCAACAACTTCCCAAAGTTCTATGGCGACCGGATGAATGGTGTAGTTGCATGAGCCTCCCCGAGTCGTATTTAAAATATTTTATGCCAGAAACTGTCGCCGGAGTGCACTCAACAACTTCCCAAAGTTTCATGGCGATCAGAATGAATGGTGTAGTATGCACATGAGGGGTCCCTTTTTAGAGAAATGTTCAAACTACCCAAAAATATTTTTTAGTACTTTAAAAGTTATTCAAGAAAAACTTATTTCCAGCCGCGTCCTTTAGGGCTCACATCTCCGTAGGGAGGTCTGGAGGAAAAAATTTATAGGAACTTGTCATGTTATTTTTCGTCTTCTATCTAAATCCGAGAGATTTCCACATTTTCCGAACCCTACATATATATATATATATATATATATATATATATATATTCTAAATACCTAATTGATGTTGGATAACCAAAAAACTCGGATACTAAAAACAGTGAGGAGAATTTCAGCTCAGTAGCACCAATACTTTTTAAAATAATGTTCCAAACAGCTGAAAAAACGCAGCTTTCGGAAAAATGCAAAAAAACTGGAAAATAACAATATTTACATGGTATTTTCTTGACTACATCAACATATTGAGCATATTGTGAGTTTCTTATGGTAGCTATTGACCATGTTATTATTTTAGTATAGAATTTATGAAAATAAAACACACCAATAGCAGTAGTGGTAGTACTTTCAGCAGAAAACCCAGACCATAGGTAAATCATATGAGAATGTACTACCAACAAAACAAACAGAAATAAAATATCTAAGTATTATGTATGACAGACAGTGTAACCATTACTGAGCGGTGCAACCTTCACGCGTCGCTTCCAACTATCGACAAAATGTGTTGCAGGCCTAACATGAAAAATTAATTTATATATGAAAGACAAGTGAGAAATTAATAATCAATGTATGATTCTTTTCAGAAAATAGTCTAATTAAATGTTGAAAAAAAAATTTTCCCTTACAGCCTGTCGTTAAATAATTTCGGTGGTTTTTACAAATGTACACCTATTAAATAATTTGCTTTTGTGGTTAGTGTTTATACGTTTAAAAATGGTATTGGTAATAACAAATTTGGTAAATATAAAACTTTATAGTCTAAAAAGTAATAATTTTTTGTTTCTTATAAGTGTCTGACTACACTATGGGTTTTGCCGATCCCGTTTAGCAGCGTTTTGCGGAACGAGCAAAATACATGGTTTTAAACGTGACCGTTTACATCTATCCGGTGGCGCCGCATCTGCGAGGCGACCGCATCATGCTGCGTCGAACCGGACGACGGATGGCCGGACGGCGACAAGACGCATTAATTTAAATACGACTGTTCACACTGTCCTATCGTACCGCGCGTTTTGTAAAAACGACATGTTCGAGATTGACAGGTTTATTGAAAACGTGCAAGAGAATCCTGCTTTGTGGGACAAAAGTTGAGAGATTATAGTGATAAGAATGTACGAGATAAATGTTGGACTTCGAAAGGCGAAAATATGTTTGAAACGTGGATGGAAATAAGTGCTGTAGAGAAACAGGAAAAGGTGAGGACATCTACTTATTATATTTTTCCAAAATTATCAAAAAGCGACGTGTAATGATGCATGGTTTAATTGTAAGTGTTATTGCTATAGTGAAGAACATATTATTTTGCATGAATTGTGAAACTATTAATGTTATGAATGATACTTAATACATATGATTGTTTTGGAATGGAACAGCTCCGATTCCCATGAAATAGTTAGAAAAGAATTCTCTAACTGTCGTTCCTTGGCCTTGCCTATTCGAGCCAAGTTATCCACATCCACAAATGGATATGTTTCAGTATCTTCATAATTCACGCCATCTCTTCTGCGTACGAAATTGTGTAATATACAACAAGCCTTCACAATATCGTCAACAAAATCAGGTTGTACAAGAATTGGTGTGAAAATTCTCCATTTGTTTGCGAGAACCCCGAACGTGCATTCTACAGAGCGTCTGCATCTCGATAGTCGGTAATTATAAACCCTACGTTGCGGAGTGAGACCGCGTTGAGGGTATGGTCGCAAAAGATTCGTATGAAGCATAAAGCTTCATCCCTACCATGACAAAAGGCTGCGGATCTGCATTTGTATTTGGTAAACATCTAGGTGGTGGTAAATTTAATGTGCTGCTATATAACTTTCTGCCCAATACACTATCTCGAAGCACAGCAGAATCTCCTTCTTTTCCATATGCGCCTACGTCAATAGCTATGAAGCAAAGGCTTGCATCTGCAATGGCCATAAGAACAACAGAGAAGAACTTCTTGTAATTGAAAAGTTCGAGCCGGAGTTCTTCGGTTTTGTACACCTAATGTGCTTGCCATCTACGGCACCAACACAATTCGAAGTTGGTTTCTCATAAAGGTTGCAGCTATTTCCAGCCACCTTTCTTCTGTTGGATCAGGCATTTCCAATTTCTTTAGGCAGGACCAAATAGCTTGACAAGTTTCCCTTACTATTGCGGCGATCGTGGATTTCGCGATGTAAAATTCATACTGCAAAGCAGTGGAGGTTGTTCAGTTGCCAGATACCTTAAAAGAAATGAATACTACTTCAAACTCTATACATAGTGTAACATTCAAAATTGTATTTACCCACAAGTATGGCGCACCACAGGCCAATGCGACAATCCCTGTTGTATTGCCGTGGAATGCTCTGTCAAGTACTTCTGTTAATAATGTCAAACTTCCCCAACCCTTCCCAACGTTATTATGACTAAGGACTGTTTCTTTACAGTAAAAGATATGAAAACAAATGGCGCCACATTAGAGATAGCTTTCTCAAGACTCTACATCAGGAAAAAGTGGCGATGCTGCTCCACAGAGAAGGAAATACATATATGCGGATAGTCTCACGTTCCTGCTAACGTCTGTGGAAAAAAGGTATGTATTCTGCAACCTACTTCAATGCCCAGTTTATTTTTTGTCTGTTTTGGAAAGCACTACAGGAGCTATATCAAAATGAATGTGACCGACGTTTCATTTCAGCACTTCAGGAACGTAGCAGAATATGAGGAGAACAACTAATACAATCTGATGATGACACTACCATTGTAGAAGAGGAACCTGTGGGATCCGGACCTCTGGCATTACATCTTTCCAAAGCAAACTGCTGGAGAAGTTAGACAGTGCGAAACGTGAGGAGGAAGATGCAGATAAAGCGTTTTATTCTCCCTTCTGCCAGATTACAAGGCATTAAATGCAGAACAAAAATAGATTTTCGCCTACACGCTTTACAGTTTTTTAGAGGAATTAAAAGAAGAGTAGAACAAACCCCACAACCTCCGCCACCTCTACGCGACATCAGTTCCCTCCAAAATTATCAGTTCCATCGTGCCATACCATTCCCTTCGCCTTATGAATACACTCCCAATATCAAGATTTCCGTAATCCTTCACCGACTTCTTCGCAGTATTCGTACCCTTCACAGTATCAATAACCATCAGCTTCACATACTATACCGACACCCTCACGTCATCCTTCTACATCTCAACAACAAAGCGCGTCAACTTCGTCTGCAAATGAATCCGAATACTCAACCGACTCGCCCAATTGGTGTGAAGTGTAACTCGTGTATTGATAATGTATAAGCATATGAATAATAAAAAGTAGTTTTCAACATACCTTAATGTTATTGTCAATCGTTCCGCTGCACTTATGGGATTTCTGAATGGAGTATCTTGCTTACTAATGTCTGCACGTATGAAGTTTAACAGGGCATCAAATGATGTAATCGACATCCGGTAATATTCAAAAAATTTATTTCGTATTTCTTATGTTTACGAAAAACTTATTAAATTTTTCGTCTGATGAGCGCTGTGCGTGAAATGGATGGACCCAATATGTCCGTTCCACCGGTGTTTTAACAAGCCCTCGGCTTCAAGGGCACAAATAACTTTTAATGTTGGCAACATAGCGACTGTTCTCCTATACTGTTTAGTATAGAATGACCCCTTTCGCGGGATGATGTGCACGGATGACGATTCATCCGGTAAAAACGCTCCCGCTAAACGGGACCGGCAAAACGCATAGTGTAGTCTGACATTAACGTTTGAAGAAACGTATTAATGACGTCAGAAGGTTGCTATTGGACATTCGTTAACATGTGTTCTACAGCACTATCTATCTATTTCCTTTTATTCAACGCAGTAAAAAAAAAATAGATATAGGTAACATGATAACATTTTACTAGTTATGTAATGATAGATTGTCTCGTTTTCGGTAGTTCTAAAATACTAAAATAATAGTTTTACTATTAGCCTTTATACCTATTTTTTTGCGTTAGATTTACGCAAATGTGTTTCTAATTTAATGTATTTTACGTTTCTTAAAGAAGACAATTTGCATTTGTTTATGTTTAAACAAGAATATGTTTATTTCATAGAAGTAAAACCCTGAAACAAAATGCTAATTCAGGAATGGCAACAATGGTTTTATCAATGTAAAATTAAAGGAAATTGAAACGATTTTTTTTATTCACAGCAGTTACCTTATGTTTTTATATACAGGGTGTTCCTTAAAGACATGCTAATATTTAAGGGGGAGATTCTTGGACTCATTTTAAGAAAAAAACTTCACTTTATAAAATTTGGTAACGTCTTCAATGCATCAAGATGCATTTTCTGATGTACGAACAATTTTATTATTTTTACCAGTGGCGTCCGTACGGGTTTTGCATTGAATATTTTTGGCGAAAAAAATGGTACACCACTGCTTTCTCTTAAAATAAAAATTATTTTTTGAATTCTCATTCAACTATGAGCAAATTTGATCTCCTGATTTTATTTCGTCCAATGCATGGTTTTCGCTTAAAAAAATAAACATCGTTTTACTTCAGGGTCAAATCGCTAAAGTGACTGTTGTATGGAACAGTTTTTTTTCTTTTTTCATGCTATTGAGTTCGTTTAATTTTAAATGTGAATTAATTCAGAAATTGCGAATAATTACATTAGAAGTTTAGCGGGTATTTCAGCTTGTAGAAAAACGAGTTTTATTTTATTTTAATAAAGTAAGTTTACATGAAAGGTTTATATTTATTAATTATTAATTATTAACAATACTAACATTGATTATAAAAATTGTTGAAAGTGGGAGCCTTCACTTAATAGGCATGCTTCCTCCTGTCTACGCATGGAATTGCGTACTCATTCAAATATTTTCGGCGTATTCCGTATAGTTTCATACGAGGCAACTATTCGCTCTCTTAAATCTTCTAAAGTGTTAACGGGCATTTTATACACTAGAGGCTTAAGGTGTCCCCATAAAAAGTAATCCAAACTATTAAGATCGGGGGATCTTGCTGGCCATTGCTGAGGTCCTTCGCGACCTATCCAACGATCAGGATAAACTGTATCTAAATAGTTTCGGACAATTACATTAAAATGAGCAGGAGCGCCATCGTGCATGTACCACATTCATCAAGGCGTCCTGGAAGGAAAAATGGGTCTATTACATGATTACCAATAATCCCCGCCCATACATTAACCGAAAATAGTTCTTGAAAATGGGTTTCGGTTATGGCTTACGGGTTTTCTTCCGCCCACACATGGTTGTTATGGAAATTTTGAATCGCATTCCGAGAAAAATTTGCTTTGTCTGTGAACAAAATTTGTGACTCAAGCTGCGGATTTAGTGTAATACTCTGAAGGTACCACTGACAGAAGTTCACATGCTGTGGTTGTAAAGCCTATACTCCTAGAATATGGTATGAATATAACAAAAAGTCAACTAAAACACGCGAAACTATTTGGTGACAAATATTCAGAGCTCTAGCGATCTTCTCGTACTCGTCTCGGGATGTTCGTCGATTTCTTGCAGCACCGCTTCCTCAATTTCAGGTGTTCTGACAATTAGAGATCTACCTTCCGTAGTACCTTTTTTGAAACTACCAGTTTCGCTAAGTCGATGATGAACATTTAAAAAGGTTTGATTATCTGGCAAGGCACGATTAGGATATTTTTCATAATACATGCGTCAGGCTTCTGGCGCATTACCATCTGCGAGGCCGTATACGTAATGCATTGCCGCCATTTCCTAATTCGTATAATTTACCATTATTTAGTGATACTTGAAAAAACAACGAAAAAGTAAATAACTTCAATGACACACTAAAATCAAAGAAATGACAGACTGAGATGGTTTTGAACACCAACAAGTTACTGTAAGTCAACAGTTATCGTTTTGACATTGACGTTTGTAAAAACGCAATTTATTCCAGGATAACTACATTTATGTAACTTGATATGTGTTAAAAAATTATTAGTCGGTATTGCAATATGAAGCAATTTAAATTTTTTCCAGAACCCTTCAGAAAAGTATTTTGTGATTATTATTGTATTTGGTTGTTTCGATCGATTTATAATAAACAAAGTCTTTTTTAAGACTACAAACAATTTATTTGCTACGTAAGGTAAGAATTGTTGTTATAACGATAATGCAAATATTATTAGTACGTTAAAACCTACAGATATGAATCCTACCAAATCATCAACATCCAAGTCCACTTATGGTGTGAAAGGTAAAATAATTCACAGTCAAGGTCAGGAAATTATTAGCAATGTCATGTCGTTCTCATAAAAATTATACTGTAAAACGATTTTTATTTTTGTAAGCGAAAACTATGTATCGGACAAAATAAAATCAAGAGATCAAATCTGCTCGCAAATGAATGAGAATTCAAAAAATATTCAATGCAAAACCCGTACGGACGCTACTGATAAAAATAATAAAATTGTTTATACATCAGAAAATGCATCTTGATGCATTGAACACGTGTACCAAATTTTACACAGATATCTACAATAGTATCACAGTCGATTTGTTTCTGGAAACTTTATCACCCTGTACTTCAAAAGTTCATTCGTTCATATGAAGTTTTGTTCTTAAAATGGGTCCAAGAATCGCCCCCTTAAATATTAGCATATATTTAGGAACACCCTGTATAGTACCATTGAATACATGTTAATAGGTTAACTGTGACAAACAAAAAACACCCACGTACCACACAACAATTAAAAAACCGTTTGTGAAATAAATGACAAAATTTACGCAAATAAACAGGTATCATTTAGAAACAACTATCTCGTCATAACAACTTGTAACCACCAAAGTTAAAACTAAATGGAAATAACTTATTATATTTATTTATTTATTGGTGTTTAGAATGTATTTACATAAGTACAAATTATGTTTAACATTTTACACAAGTCAGGTACAATATTAGAGTCAGATCATGATTCTGCACATTTCAAATTATTCGGGCCGTCTTTAATAGGTATGTTTGAAAGCGTTTAGTTCCAGATTTGACACATTAGTTGGAAGCAGGACGAAAAGAAGCGGGCCATAATGATTTACCGACAATTGAGGTACGCTTAATCTATGATAGGCTAGTTTATAGTTAGTACAGCTTCGGGTAATATATTGATCCGAAAAGGTTTCATATTTGCCACTGTTTTTTTAACGTACAGAAGAGATTCCAAAATAAATAATACCGGTAATGTTAAAATTTTTTAATTTATAAAGGAGCTCTAGGAACATGCTCTATAGCTAATTTTTGCTATAATGCGAACTGCAAGTCTTTGTAAGGAAAAGACACATCTTTTGCTGCAGGACTGTGCCCCCATCATATGATCCCAAAGCATATACTAGACTGAATTAGGGCGAAATACGATATTCTCAGTTGTATTTAGTAAGTTTCTTAAGAGAAAAATATTTTTTGAGATATTTCTCGCCAAGTGTTCAGTGTGCGTTTTCCATGACATGTTGGACTCAATATGCACTCCAAGCAGTTTGATACTCGAGGAATTTTTTGGTGCCTCGCTTAAGTAAACTTTTTTTTAAAGTAAAGATTTGAATTTGAGTTTTCTGAGAATTTAGTACTAGACTATTCTCACAAAACCATTTCTTTACATATGTCTCTGATATCCCAAGCGACCGATTTAAGTCAGATTGTTGCTACTTTTCAAGTAGGTGGTATCGGCATGTTGTATAAACTTGGTATCCGGATCACAGTTCCCGTTATCATTTATATATATGAGAAAAAGTGTTGGTCCGAGCACTGACCCTTGGGGCACGCCAAGACAAATTGGTAAGCTTGAGGAACGTTTGTGTTTAATTCTACGTATTCTACTGTTTTGAAGATAGGAATGCTATGGGCTAAATTTGCGCAGTTTTGCGATAAGCAAATTGTGAGGGACACAATCAAAAACACGTGCAAGATCGTATAAGACTCATGCGTACAATTTTTCTTCAAAGTTTTGTAGGATTGTTTCGCTCAGTGTGCTTAATGACATGATAAGTTCTCAGACCTGTTCGAAAACCAAACTGACAACCGGAAAGAAAATCTTTTTCAACAAGATGTTGTTTGAATTGATCATTTAAGACGAGTTGAAATAATTTACCTATAGTAGGTATAAGTGACATGGGTCGGAAATTCCCTGGATTATTTGGGTCGCCTATTTTTAGGATAGGGATAACCCTAGCAATTCTTAAACAAGTGGGGAATAACCCTTCAGCTACCGCTTGGTTGAACAAATTGGTTAGCGGTACAACTAGGAGGTTCATTACGGTATTATAGAACATTACAATATTTATACCATAACTATCAAAGCTCTTTTTATTTTTAAGTTTACCAAAATATTTGCGCATTTCAACATACGATACTTGCAAGAAAGAAAAAGTTTGAATTGAAGTTTGGTTACAAATACTGTATGCTGGATTCAATGTCTGCCCTAGTAAATTCTGTACTAAATTTGAAGGAGTATTCACAATGTAGCTATTAAAGTCGTTACAGGAGACAGACGAGTGTTGATTATGAGACCGACTTTTCCTATTTTTGTTTATGATGCTCCATATGGCTTTAATTTTATTTGACGAATTTTTTATAAAGCAGTTATTTGCAATGTATCTATTAAGCCTAATTTGAGTGCGATAGGCTGCACAATACTCTCTATAAACAGGTTTGTTATCGTTTGAGGGCATGAATTCAGATTTATCATAAAGGGTATCCAACTTTAAGGGCATACTCACTTTTTTCACGGGAATTCTTCTTTACAGGAAAGCATGTGGCAGCTGCGTTTGATAGTAATTGCAACAATCTTAGAAATGACCCAATCGCGTTCTTCTAATTCGTTAATTTATTTAAATAGTTCGTTGCCACTGCATGTCTTTTATTTCATTACTCTAATAACGGTGTACCTCGATTGATATTAGAAAATTATAATTAGTTTTTTTTTAATGCATTTGTTACACTCACTGTGTTTGGGTCTGTATGACCCGGCGATTTGTGTGGTTCAAATTAGAAGAACGAGAAGACAAGATTGCAATCTCAAGATTAAACAATCGCAAAGCGATTTATCTTACTATTACTAAAATTAATTGCTTGCCTTACTTTGACTTTCCTTAATTAAAACATTAGAATTTATTTACAAGTCTGGTATTTAATTTCTCGCAAAAATCAAATTTGATCAAACGAATTGGCCGTCTAGTGGTAGGTACGTTGTGCGATTTGACTGAGATAGGCTGGACGAGGTCAAGTGTTGCATCATGTGGGAAAGGTAAACAATGAAATTACTCAAATTAAAATTAACGAGCTTTGTGCAATGCTGATTCAGCCCATTAATATACTGTTGTGGGAAAGAACCACCAATAAAACCCACTTTATTCATAAACAAGTAATTGCACAAGTACATTAATAAATCAAATAACACAAAAAAATGAAAGGGTTAAATATATAACAAAGCACCATTAAATCAGGTTAAAGTGCGTACAAAAATATAACATTAAGAGAAAAATAAATAAAAAGTAGCTTAGTTACACATAAACACAATAAAAAAACCCATGTGGCCACACCCAGAATTGTGTCATAAATAAATCAGAATAAAAATCGTAACACCAAACATGTGGCCCTTTAAAGACAATCATGCCGGTCTTTAAGTAAATAAGCACATAAAACAATAAGGCAAATTACGGTACATATAAAATACAACAACAGTAAAATTGGCACAGGTGATAATAAGATAAAGGCAAGGACAAAAGAAAATAAGACAAGGAATTGACACGCACACAATTGGTTAGTGACTATTAAAGCATAAAATACATACGTAAAATTACAATAAATTACAAACAAATAGAAATCCGTTCGCAGGCAAACAATTCTACTTAAACAAATTGACAAAAAACTCATTAAAACAAAGCCTTACAAGGGTAAGTTATAAATAGATCATAACATCGTGACCGATATATAAGGTTGAGTGCGTTAGAAAAATACAGCGCCTCTTTCTTAGGTTACACATTCATCTATACAACAATAAAAACAATAAAAATAAAATTCGAGGTGTATAATGATCATCTGGAACCGGGAGTATGTAACCACTTGCTCATTACAATTAGTAACCAAGGATTATCCTGTACCTTTCTCCAGGCCCACCTCTACACAAATATAAATATAAACGACAAACAACAATGCTAATTCACACAAATACAAGAGTAAGGGAGCCATGTACTGTCTTTTATTTTAGCAGATTTCAGCTTAATGAGCCCGCGTGCGAATGATATACCTTTGTAAGGCAATGCTCGATTTTTAATACGTTATATAGGCTTGAAGAATTATTTGCTGCCAGCCTTAATTTATATAAAAATACCTACTTACACTTGAATATATATTCTTTTAATTGATCACAGACAAATCGTTAACCAACGCGGTTTAACTTCAAAAAGGGTGACCGTTATTTATAGATTAAAAATTGAAAAACACATTAAAACTAACAACCGAAAGAAAAGACAAATTATCGTTTGATAATTCAAAGAAAATGTACACGCAAGAAATATTTTAAAGACAAACTGTTTACAATGAAGGTATTTAATTAACCAAATCGATCTGACTCGATCGACGCTCTAACTATAACTGCTCCATGGCAAAACTAACTATACCTACCCCAAAAACCAACCCCCGCCTTTCAAAAGTAATAAAAAAAACACATTAATTTACGTTGAAACAGTTTCATATTAATTATTGAACGACATCTTAATTTAAAAAATATGCATTCGTCCGTAACAAGCGTCACATTTAGGTCTCAAGTTTCAACGACACAGACGTCTTTGACTGCAGTGTGTACCGACGTAAGTAATTATTAAACTTGTGATATTTTTAGATCAAGAATGTGCGCATAAGAAATTCCAATGATTCGTTACGCCCCTTCAATAAAGCAGTTTTTGAGCGTACACCTGATAGTTAAACCCCAACATGTGTTTTTCAACCCTTAGCTAAATATCAGTTACATACATTCACACATTTCTTTCATAAAAATACATCAAATAAATTATTCCGAAAACATTAGCAAATTACGACGTATTATCAAGATGTTAAAAATCCACCCATTATCTTTTCTATCGCGGTAACAAAGGCAATTTGACAAACGTTTATTACAATAATAAAATTTTCGAGGTCCGCTACCTACAATATAAATAACTTACATTATATTGCCACATTATTGCGCATATTGCATGCGTTATTTGCGTACCGGTAAACAAGTTTATTCCTGTTGAGACTTGTATGTGGCTCCGCGTATAAATGCATCCAGTGAGCATCTGTGTGTTAGTTTCGTAGTAAATATCAAACTTGAGCCTATACTCTAATAAGAATTACCTAACAATTGAAATTTATTATTGAAAATGTGTAGTGAGAGAGTGCTTACTAATAGTGAACTTGAGAAACTTTTGTGTTTTTCTGATAGTGATTCTAATGCTTCTGAAGAGGAAGACCATTTGTCCGAAACCTAAATATATAATAGCGAATCGGATGATGAAGTGGAAGCTACGATTTCAGATGAAGCTGATACGGATAATCAAGTAACTTCAAAAGATGGCAATATAGTATGGAATGAAAAGGTAGTCGGCAGCAAAATATTGTTTCGTTCAGATCAGAATTCCAAGAATTGTGTATACATATATATATATATATATATATATATATATATATATATATATATATATATATATAAGTTCTAAAAAATATATATTGGATTACTCAGTGGCTCAGCGGTAAAGGTGTCAGACTAGTAAGTGAAAGGTACCAAGTTCAAATCTGAGAGTAGTCAAGTGCTTGGGAAACAAATATATATATATATATATATAACATATGAATTCGACTCAAGTGCGAAAACAGTCCTTCTCTGGACTAAGCCTGATGACGGAAGCAGAGTCTGCTTCCGAAACGTCTCGCTCAAAAAGCATAAACTGTGGAAATAGGCCGATAAACTCCACTAATAGGAAACCACAGTTACAAACACTTCTAATACAGAAGTAATAAATACTACATCTTATTTCTTATTATTATTTACTGTTACATCAATTTAACGACAATAAAACGACAACTGTAGGGTCCCGGGTCATAATGACCCGAACACAATAAGTGAAACCAAAATGTACTATGGTTTTTAGTATCGTTTGGTTGAAAGGGGCGGGTATCTTTGCCTAAATTAATGATATTAGTCATTATATCCTGTTGTTTTTGTGAAGCTCTGTCGTGGTATTATTTTCTGATGTCGTTAGTAGAACAGAGGTACCTCAACTTTCATTTTGTGACCTTGAGAATTACCACATTGGAGACTTAATTTTGTCTTGAGATCGACCTTGGGTTTGACCTTGGAGTTCGTCTAGGGATTGACCTTGAAGTTGGCCTTGCGCTGGGGATTTGTATTCTAATAAAGGGTCCTAGTCTTGTAAGACAGGAACCCGTTCGCAGACTTCGCCCCTGTCACAAAAATTGTATTCTAATAAGAGACCCTAGTATCGTAAGGCATGTATAGATGTCGTAAGACCAAAAATTAAATATGAATGAAAATGATTAAATCGTATTATTGATATTTTATAGAAGCAGATGGCATTTTTTAAGTTAACATGTATTTTATGTCTATTAAAATTATTACAGGTGGCGTAAAACTAAAAATTAAATATTAATGAAAGTGATTAAACCGTATTATTAATAGAAGCAGATGTCCTTGGTGTTTTTTGAAAGCTAGTGTTTATGTCTACCCAACATGAAGTTTAAATATCATTCTGCCGTGTTTTTACAATGCAGTTTATTTTTCGTAACGCATTTATTATTTATCATAAGAGATTGCATAATTGTTATTAAAATTATTACATTTCTTCTAAGTTCCATTTGTAGGTTGCGACCATTACCTATATACAAATTTTATTACAACATACTTATTTTACATACTTATTACCTTGAAAACAAGTCACCTTCAACATTATACATATAAAGGAGTAATTAAGTTGCCAGTTTGCTTTACAAAACATGCTTTAAATGATTTTCACCTTGAGAATATTAAGATTATATGTACAAGGTTTAAGCAGAAATAAAATGCATTACATGGTTACACACGTATGTATTATAGATTGTTTATGTTTCATTGTGTACTCCTTTTAATAGTGCAAAGTAAATATTGAAGGCCGACTGTTAAATTGTATATACGAATTTACAATCTACTTATTTTACCTTGAGAAAATTCACCTTCATATAGGTAAAATTTTGCGACGCAAGTCTTTCGGCGAAGGCTGTTTCCGCGACCCCCATTCCAACCCTCCCCGAACATAATAAAGATTATCTAAAATAGCTTAGGGGTCATTTAAATAAAAAAGAAACTAAATTTACAGGACTTTAATTTTAACATAAACAAATACGTAACTACATTAAATAACATTACAAATGTTATTTAATTATTATAATTTACAATATACAATTTTACACAAAAAATACTCTTTCTTTATGTCTACTAGGCGTATGTTTTAGTACATCTAATTTAATTTTAATTTTATAATTTAAATCTATACATTGTTCTTCCAATTCCCTTTCTAACCAATAATTAGATATGTACAACGAGCTCATCTTTTCTAATTGTAACATATAACGTAACTTATGTCTATAGCTTATCTGTTTAATCCGTGTTATAACTAATTCTGCCCCCTCGGATAACTGTTCCAATTTGCTACAGTTTGTAGTCTTAATATTACCTTTAATTTCTGGCATTCGAAGGTCGTTAATTTGTTCCACATCTTGCTGGGTAAAACATTCTTGCTCCAAATTCTCTAGTGCTTTACCCAACAAGATGTGGAACAAATTAACGACCTTCGAATGCAAGAAATTAAATAACATATGTAAAAAATGTAGTCACCTATTTGTTTATGTAAAAATAAAAGTGCTGTAAATCTAGTTTCTTTTTTATTTAAATGATCCCTAAGCTATTTTGGATAATCTCAGTTGTTCGGGGAGGGTTGCAGTGGGGGTCCCCAGAAACAGTCTTCGCCGAAAGCCTCGCGTCGCAAAATTTTACCGATATGAAGAGAAATAATTTAAACTATGTATAAATATCTTTTCGTATAGGTAAAAGGTCACAATCTGTAGATGGGAATTAAAAGAAATGTAATAATAATTTTAATAACCATTATGCAGTCTCTTTTATAATAAACTCATTACGAAAAATAAAATCATGCTGTAAAACAAGAAACAGTTATCTATGTTAGAATGACGTTTAAATTTCATGTCTGATAGAAATTATTTAATAGGCATAAAATACATGTTAACTTAAAACTCCACACATCACCACTTCTATAAGATATCGATAATACAGTTTAGCTTTGTTCATTCATTCATATTTAATTAATTTTAGGCTTACCTTGTGTTATATTAATATGCATTTAAAATACCAAGGTCGACCGCTTCTATAAATTAATAAATAATAATACAGGGGCGGTTCAAAAAACTTTATCCATTACAAAGAATGAATCTTTTTAAAATATTCCATTACATGACACTCATCTGATTTCTTGTTTGTTTTTAGATGAAGCTTTACAGTTTTTTCTTACTTGTTTGACATATTTACAGAGGTCTGATATGCTATGCAATGAATGTTTTTCAAGATACCACTTGTACATGAATCGTGTAAGTATGGAATTTTTGTTTTACGAAATCCTACATTAACTATTTGTAAATAGCAGAAGTACTTAATAACATATTTAAGTAACCTACAGAATGGAAATTAAAAGAAATGTAATAGTTTTAAAAACAATTATGCAACCTCTTTCATAATAAATAAATACGTTACGAAAAATAAACACTTTGTTAAATTTAAAAATATATACCAAGGCCATCTGCTTCTATCAATGATACGATTTAATAATTTTCATTCATATTTAATTTTTAGTCCTATGCTACCTGTAATAATTTTAATAACATTTTTTAGGATAATTATGCAATCTATTTTATAATAATAATCTCATTACGAAAAATAAAATTACACTATAAAACCAAAACAGAACGACATTTAAATTTCATGTTAGATAGACATAAACACTTTGTTAACTTAAGCCATCTGCTTCTATAAGAGCTTTATTAGAATACAAATTCAAATTCCCAATGCAAGGCCAACTCCAGTATCAACCACTTTATCAAGGTCAACCAGTTTCTCAAGGTGAACCAATTTCTCAAGGTAAACAACTTTCTCAAGGTAAACAACTTTTCTCAAGGTAAACAACTTTCTCAAGGTCAAAAATACGACCCTCATGCGGGCGACCCTGAGAATTCCCAACGTCAAAAGTGAAAGGCGAGGTGCCTCTATTCTACTGTTCTTTTTCCATTTTTAATTTTATTTCCATAATTTTTCCATAAACAGTACTGTATGAAGTAGTTTTATTATCCGCAACTGGACTCTGCGATAAGGCGTGCTCATGTGGTTTAGCGTTATCATTTTCATTAATGTTACGATGAATATTTACGTTTAACTTATTATTTGAATTCTTTGAGTGTTTTCGCAATTTCTCTTGTAAGTGTAAATTATTTTCAGTTAACTCCTTGATCAATGCGTCTTTCGTTTGTAGTAACAACTTTAGGTAGTGGATTTCCACTATTTTAGGGTCACATTCCTGCGAAATTCCAAGTGAAACCTGTATGATTTCCATATCTTCCTAACAACACGTGATTCCTAGATCGAGGGACCTCACTTTAGTTTTTATTTTGGCTACACAACTATTATGGTAGAAATTATAACATTTTGAGCATTGTACACGTTTATTAACCCCGTTATTATTACAAATTTTACACAACGCCACTGCTGGTACACTTTCATTCTACACACAGTTATATAATAAAAAAATTCAAAATGGAACTTAAAAAATTTTTATTATACAAATGCTTGTATAGTGTGGAGAATACATGAATTCCCCTCCCAGCACAGTATACTAACTCTATCGTTTAGAATTTGTTTGTTATTGGTAATTTTATTTGTATTTATCTTGAATGTAGGGTAAGTCACTTTGTGCCACGAGCATTTATTTTTCTTTATTATTAACTTTAAATACAGACAGTTTCAGATAAAGATCAGTTTGTTTAAGGTAAAATTACTGATTCTCTAGTTACTCTAGCACATAAACCCTGGAGCTCAAAGGTTTACGTTTCTTTTAGTTTTACTTATAATTATTGCGTTGAGCAAACAATAACGTTTACAAACAAATTACTTTGAAGTGTTACTACTTTCTGCAGAATTAAAATTTCACTAATCTATTTTTGATGTCACGTTTTCTAAATTAGTATTCGTGGTAGGAATCTACAGCTTACATTAATTTCTCTCTATACTCCCTTTTTGAATGTTTAGGGTTGTATCTTATGGCCCATACTGTTAGTATTACAGGCGTACTCTTACTAACATATATTAGTATGGCCTATAAAAAATGACGTTTTTTTATGAAAAATTTTATTAAATGATAAAATAACAAATGAAAACTTTTATTCACTAAAGTATACACCATTGTAAAGTAATATCTTTCGCCATCTGTCTGCAAGATCTTCAATGCCACGACGGTACCATGTAGCATCTTTGGAATTAAAGAATTTTCGGCATGCAGCTTCAACTTCCTCAATACTTGTAAAATGCCGTCCAGGAAGGAAGTGCGCTATCGATCGGAATAAGTGATAATCGGAAGGCGCAAGGTCCGGGCTATAAGCTGGATAAGGAAGAAGCTCCAAATTCAATTCCCTAATTTTTTGTTGAGCTTCAGCTGCAGTATGAGGTCTGGCGTTGTCTTGTTGCAGAATTGCCCGTCCTCTGTTCACCAATCCAGAGACAGAGCATGATGCATCCTATCCAACTGTTGACTGTAAAGGTTAGCATCAATCGTTTGCCCATCAGGAACCAACTCAAAGTATATAACCCCTTCAAATTGCCACCATACACAAAGCATAACCTTCCTTTGGAACCTTTCTCGTTTGGGAACCGTCCATGCAGGTTGCTCAACAGTAATACACTGATTTCTGTGCTAGGATTATTGAAGTAAATCCACTTTTCATCGCAAGTAACGATCCGTTTAAAGTAACGATCTGTTTAAAGAAACGTTCATCCCAAGGATTGAAAAGCAGTTGATCACAAACCTGAACTCGCCTTTTTGCCATTGCTCGCGTTAAGTCGCGAGGAACTTATCTACAGCGTATACTGGCTTTTCCTAGTTGTCAATTGATTTGCTTCAACAACATCTCGAAGTTCAGCGTTACTTAACGAGTTGGGCCGACCACAACCTTGTTTCCTATTGTGACTTGTATCTCCGCCAGTAAATTTTCGAAACCAGTGCTGCGCCGTACGATGTTCACTATTCCTTCACTTTCCACTTCGCATATTTTTTTAACCGGTTGCAGAAACGTTTTGTTTCCTATAATGACGCAACAATATCCAAATTTCGTATTTTTCATCAGCTATTTTGAGGTTTATTGCTAGTTAGAAATAAAAGAATATCAGAAGAAAATAAGACGGGGACATTCGCCCGCTTGATTAGCTTTTAATACTGCATAGCATTAACATATAAAATATTTTCTAGATAGGAGCAGAAGGGCTCAATAAGAAACGACATTTTTTATAGGCCACCCTAATATTATATTATACATTATCCCAGTGCAAATAATAAATATTCTGACCACGTATTCAAGTGCTCTAACTACTTCGCTAGCTGCTGGGTTATACTTTCTAAATAGTGATGGGTTAAAGCCTCCTACGTTATTGTAACAGTGGCCTTCACAAATACTGACCCCCATCACTATTAACAGAGTTGTGTTTAGAACAAACCTTTTCCAAAATTAACCATCAATTTTTCAAACAAGAATATGGTACGACAATGGGCAATAGTTTATCTCAGTTTATGGCCTATCTTTTCGTGGGTAAATTTGAAACAGAATTAAAACGCGATTGGTTTATTTTCCTAGAGTTTCGATGAGATACATGGATGCTGTGTTTGCCATCCTTAATACTAAAATTTGTAGTGTTGAGAGGTTTGTAGAAACTTTAAATTCTAAATTTCCGACAATCAAATTTCCCTATAAGATATAGATATATATATATCGTAAGTAAACTAACACTAAACGATCTATATC
Organism: Vesta saturnalis; assembly: GCA_036346205.1. Classification (NCBI taxonomy): domain Eukaryota; kingdom Metazoa; phylum Arthropoda; class Insecta; order Coleoptera; family Lampyridae; genus Vesta; species Vesta saturnalis. Next base: position 6,561,093 of record JARFJB010000793.1, read on the forward strand.
CAACGATTTGAATTGCTGTAAGCAGCATAAACTTGCGGCTTTTAATTTATTGGTTCACAGATTGCTTAACTTTTCTGTTTCAGCTCAAAGTTATAATAAAGAATTGCTACATATAATGGGTTTTCAGATGAAGTGGTTATGAATATAGTTAGGAAGCAAACACATAGGATAAGGTTTATGAATGTCTCTGCATTAGTTAACCAGAACAAATAGAAACAAAGTATGCAAAATGACCAAGCGATCCTGCTTATACAAAAGGTCTATCGAAAATATTTTTCAAAATTAATTTTAAAACAGTAACTACTTCAGATAATAGTTTGCAAACTCTTTTAGGCATTCGAAAAGATCAAGTGGACAAGCAGAATAGGTTGGGAATTTATAAAATTAATTGTAAGAATTGTGAAGAAATATATGTAGGGCAAACGAAACGACCTATCAAAATTCGCTTTAAAGAATATTTAGCTCAATCATCAAATACAAAGGTTGGGACAAGTCTGCCGTAGCCCTACAAATGTTTGATAAAAATTATATAGTAGATAAAGTATCTTTAATCAAACAGTACGAACTTGATTACAATTACAAAACACACTGAAGTAATCCGACAATCCAAAATCAAGGAGCAAATCAGAGAGCAAAGCGAAGAGCTAAAAATAAGGTAAGATAAGTAATAGTAAGTTAGTGCGATAACATTGTTTTACCTCTTTAGATTTAAAGCTCTACGTGGTAATCGTTAATCGTTAATTAGTAATAGTTCATTTCTAGTCGTGTGAACGGCAATTTAGTGATTTTTGGTACCTCTACACTGAACGAAATTTAAAATTACAAGTGAATTAAAAAAATGCAGATAGCTTACCCCTTTGTGAAAACAACGATTCTTATGTATCCGCCCAAAAATAGCGATTGGTACATCTCACCAGATATAGAAATACTTTAATTCGAAAATTTCTCTTACAGAAATGATGACTGTATAGATTAAATTAGAAAAAGAGAATTCCGTAAGAGTACTTCATTTTCACACCAAAATGGCTAACTAGGCACGTTCTTAAAGAAAGTTTTTTTTTAAATTATTAGATCCATTGTTACCAAAATGATTTTGTAAAAATGCGGAAAACAAAAATTGTAAGCTTAGTACAGGTACTGTCCTATAGTGGTAATCAGCGATAAAGCAGATAACTTTCAGGTAAGCGATTATGAGACCAACAAGACAACCGTAGAAATCTGCTATCAATTTTAACCTTTTAAATACATAAATTGTAATACAGAAACTTAAACATTTATACTATTGAGACAGGTATCAAATAAACCAGTAAATGTAAGTCTTTAATATTCCCATCCAACGGTAATTTTTAATACAGCGACTATCAAAATGATGAAATCGATACGAAAGAATCAGATATCGATTTTTGTACGTTACAAGCTAGACCACAGAACACTCTACAGTGAAAGCAAAACCAAGCGTTGTGTCATCACCAGTAGGTAGAAGAGCTTGAAACTAGTTGTAACTAGTTTGAGCCGCTTGTTCGCCAATTTTAAACGCTCTCATAAAGATATTTCGAACTTTACCGAATACACATCTGGCAAACCAAAGATTGCCGGGTTACGTATCAGGCAAAGTCCGTAATAGGAAAACATTTCGGACTTTGCCTGAAGGGACCCGAGAATACGCAATTCGCCTAGGCAAATTTAAGTTTACCAACACAACGGGCCTTGCCGCTAACGCACACACACACACACACACACACACACCCACGCACGCACGCACGCACCCACCCACAGACACAAATATATATATATATATATATATATATATATATATATATATATATATATATATATATATATATATATACATACCGGGTGTCCAAAGCGTCACGCGACGGAAGATTGTGGCTTCACTGTTGATTTTTCATTAAAATGATTTATACAAAAGTTCCAATACGTGCAAAACTTAAAAATATTTTAGCACCTACAGGGCGACCCGTAAAAGTAGGGGGGGGGGGGGGAGGTGCCAACCTTTTTAGTTCAAATGGAACACCCTGTATATCACCACATTTTTGGATAGCCTAATGAATAAGCTTTTCAACGATGCATACATTTGTACATATAAAATGCAACGTTGTCAAATTATTTACCAAAAATCAATTCTTGGTTTATTATCTAAGTTGAGACAAATTAGTTCAGGGATATAATTAAGCTAGGTATAGGCTTTGAAAAGATGTAAGCGTTTTATTGATATATTGAATAGGGGAGAGAAGGCGTACATCAATTCTCTTATTTCAAATGGAACACTCTGTACATTTTGATATGGTCGAATAGTACTCTTAAAGACCTAACTTTTATCTAAATACATTGATACCGCTAAAATTTATAGTTTTTAAAATATTTCCATTTTTTTAATTTTTCTATAATTGTTTAATAACTTAACGATTTAATAGAGTGCCATGATTTAAAAACAATAAAACAAAATTTTAATATGTCAATTAGGTATATTTTAACTTGAGTTCTTCCAAAACTACTTTTTCACTACATTTGTATTTAGAAGAAAACTTGAATTAAGAGAAGTTAACTCTAAATTTTAAAATGAAATATACGAAAAACGAATTAATTCAAATGATTTACATAACAGGAGACGCCCAAGGTAATTGTTTACTTTCTTCTAGAATTTATAAACAAAAATTTCCCGATACTCGTTGTCCAAATGAACGAGTTCTTGAAAATTTAAAAAGTAGATTTGAGGACACAGGATCGATTGCATATAAAAAGAACAATTGTCCAAAACCAGTAAACAACGAGGAATCTCAACTAGTGGTACTTCAAGCTATACAAGAAAACCCTCAAATAAGTATTAGAAAAATTGCAGTGAAACATGATTTACAGAAATCGATAATACACAATATAATTAATGAATATAAATATCATCCATACAAGATCCAACTTCACCAAGCATTGGATGAACTTAACTTTGAAAATAGATTAAATTACTGTCGTTTGGGATTGCAACAACCATATAATTTTTTTTAATGTAATTATGATGACAGACGAATCTACTTTTTAAAACAATTATTACGTAAATAGACATAATTGTTATTATTACGCCATGGAAAATCCATATATAATTAGATACAGAAACAATCAGCATCGATGGAGTCTCAATGTTTGGGTTGGTATTATTGGTAAGATTATTGGGATCCTATTTTTTGGAAAACCATTTAAATGCAGTAAGTTATTTAAATTTATTGCGAACCTGCGTGCTACCATGGATTGAGGAGAATATCCCATTCGCTAATGAAGAAATATGGTTCCAACAAGATGGCGCTCCTGCACATTCGGCTCGTGATGTGACGTAGTTTTTAAATCAGCAATTTCCTGATCGTTACATAGGTCGTTATGGGACTATCAGGTGGCCAGCTAGATCACCCGATCTGACTTTCGTGGACTATTTTTTATTGGGTTACATTAAAAATGAAGTTTATAGAACATCGCCGACTACTGCAGAAAATATGAGTGAAAGAATTCAACAAGCGTTTCGTAATGTAACCCAACAAATGTTGCATAATTTACAACGTTCCTATAGACAACGATTGAATCAGTGCATTGAGAAAATAGGAGGCTTGCTTGAACCTTATTTATAATTTTTTCAAGAGCACATTTGCATATGTTTGACTTACCTACTTCTTGTTCTTGTTAATTGTCTGTTTATTATTTCAATATTACATTGTTTAGTTTATTGTTGAAAATATTTAATAAAATTAATTATTACTATTACTAATCTGGTACTGTAACTCTATTAACGTTCGTTATAAAATAATTATAGAAAAATTAAAAAATAGAAATGTTTTAAAAACTATAAATTTTAGCGGTATCAATGTATTTAAATAAAAGTTAGGTCTTTAAGAGTACTATTCGACCATATGTCAAAATATACAGGATGTTCCATTTGAAATAAGAGAATTGATGTACGTTGGACAAGTTTCACACGAAGTCTTCTCTCCCCTATTCAATATATCAATAAAACGTTTCTTTTCAAAGCCTATACCTAGCTTAACTATATCCCTGAACTAATTTGTCTCAACTTAGATAATGAACTAATAATTAATTTAATTGCTAACCTTACATTCAGGAAAAAATACATTTTTGTTAAATAACTTGGCAACGTTGCATTTTATATGTACAAATGTATACATCGTTGAAAAGCGTATTCATTAGGCTATCCAAAAATGTAATTATATACAGAGTGTTCCGTTTAAAATAAAAAAGTTGAATCGCCCTGTAAGTGCTAAAATATGTTTGCTAAAATATTTTTAATTTGTGCACGTATTGGAACCATATAACTTTTGTATAAATGATTTTAATGAAACATCAACAGCGAAGCCACAATCTTTTGAATCACAAAATTATCAATTTTTATAATTTTTTGAAGTAACTTATTCAAATATTTTTCTTCATTTCAATTCTCAATTATTTGGTTTCCATGGTGACCACGAACAAGGAATACTAGATTTAAGTATGTAGCTCATTTTTATCACAAATTTTAAAATTGGGACTTTTTTGAAAATAAGTATGAAACTGTTACGTTTAGGCAAATGAAGTTTTAAACAAACTTACCTTAATTTTTGACGTTAAATCGATCTGAGTAATAAAAAATAGGGGTTTCTATTTGATTTTTTTGAGTAACTTGCATTTTTTGATAGTCAAGTTTAGACATTCATAATTTTATTTTTATGAAAAATACAAATGTCATTTTTTGCAGACTGTTGCAATAAACCTTTGCCTACAACACCTCAAAGTTTTATTCAAATTGTTTGACAGAACAGAAAAATTAACGAGTTATTACTAAGACCGCATCTGTCAATTTTTTTAGAAAAATGTTTTTTTTTTGAAAGCGACTGAAATTTCGTATCTAGTTTATTTAACAAACTTACCTTAAAATTCGACATACAATCCAAAAATGTATTAATATACGGGGTGTTCCATTTAAAATAAGCAATTAAGTACCGACTTCCGGTATAACCGGAAGTGGTACGAACGTGAAAATATTTTAGATGAGTTAGCCCTAACATCATTACCCTGTCACCAAATTTTCAAAATTATAGTAAGTTTGGTTTAGCAGATACTCATAGGATCAGCTCCCAACGGCGGACCCTGTATATATATATATATATATATATATATATATAGAGTTATAAACGGTATCTTACTGAGCCCGGTATAGCAACAGGTCCCTACTGAGCCCGACCCCCCGCGCTAATATACAAAACGTTGTGTGGCCCGATTTTATGTTATCCGTATGTTGTGAATCCCGGCAGCGTTGTCGATATTTTCTAGCAGTTTTATATAGATATGCACTTATTATTCTCTCTTTTTCCTTATTTTTAATTATATATCGACGGATTACACTTTTGTTGTGTATTGACAAGCTAATATACTGTAAGAAAAATTTCAAACAGAAAATAGTGGAATATGAAAATGTAAACTTTTACCATTATTATACAATTTATCTAAATATTTCGGTAACACCTACAGTTATCTTCATCAGTAGTAGTATTTTCTAATAACATTGTTAAAGAGGTTCAAAACAATTTTGTGAAATTTGAAAAATTAAAACAAACACAAACCTGCTATTAAAATAACAGTTTGGAAAACGTATAAAGCCAACTATAGAATACAATTTTAGTAAAGAGTAACTAGAGAATTAAAAGATTAAGTGTTTTTAAACTGTCTTTAAGATGGCAAATCATAACACTCTCCAACAGTCGAAGGCTAATAATGAAAAATGTCCACCAAGAAACAAATTTAACAAAATTTGATGAGACACTAAAAGCTAAAATTAAAATTCAAGTCAAGACGTATCATCATACCCTTTTTTTTAATTATACGACGGTAAAGCTTATTTAAACGGAGACTTTCTTCTTGTATATTTTTCAATAGCTTCACGTTCTAAACGAACATAATAATGTGTTTGTATTGGTAATATTTCCATATTGTCATATTGGATATCATGATTTAAATTATTTAAGGGATGGTCAGCTACCGCAGACTTCTCTGGTTGACTTAATCTACAAAATCTCATATGTTCTTTATGTCTTGTATCAAAACTACGTTTTGTGGTTCCAATGTATACTTTTCCACATGAACAATATACACTCCGAAAGATGGCAATGGATTTGAAATATCTTTAGGTGACCTTAAATGTTCTTTAATTTTTCTTGTAGGTTAGAAATAGTGCTAACACCATATTTAATCAAGATTTTCTCAGTTCTATCAGTAAGTGAATGTCTATTACCTTGTAAGGATTTTGTTAAATATTTATATTCATGTTTTAAAAATTTAGGATCACAAATTCGTTTTGCTCGATCTACTAAAGATTTAATTATACAAATTTTCTGACGTAGATGCTGGTTGGATAATTTATGAAGAAATCTATCAGTATGTGTTCCGCTTTCTGTAAACCTTAAAAGATATTAAAGTATTAATTTTTTACACTTATGTCGTATATCGAATTTGAAAAAAATGTCTTAGAAAATTTCTATTTGGCAAAAATGACTTTTGAATCACAAAATTATCAATTTTTATAATTTTTTGCAGTAACTTTTTTTTTTTCTTTATTTCAATTCTCAATTATTTGGTTTCCATGGTGACCACGAACAAGGAATACTAGATTTAAGTATGTAGCTCATTTTTATCACAAATTTTAAAATTGGGACTTTTTTGATAATAAGTATGAGACTGTTACGTTTAGGCAAATAAAGTTTTAAATAAACTTACGTTTTGTTTTTGACGTTAAATCGATCTGAGTAATAAAAAATAGGGGTTTCCATTTAATTTTTTTGAGTAACTTGCATTTTATGATAGTCAAGATAAATAAATTTTTTTATTACTAACCTGAGAAATCGCCATTATTTAGCCCATACCTTTAATGACAAGTAATATTTCTCTTCCTAGGTAAAGAATGAAAATAAAAAAAAACGCCTACTAAATAATGATTTTATTTATTTTTAATGAATGAAACAAAACTCATAACTCTAAGAAAAAAAAACAAATCGTAAAATTTGACAAGAAAGAAATTGCTAATTAACTGCACAATTAACATATTGAAAGTTATAGTTAATTGTGCAGTTATGACAAATCATGTGTATTCCGGCATTTCCGGTATTAACAGAATTAACATTATTAGTTATAAGTAACCGTTATGGGTAAATAATGAATTATGTAATTTTTCATTTTGTTGGTTTTAGTTTGTCTTTGATAGTTTGACAAATAATGCCCAGTCTACCTGATATTTTGAAAGTGGGTAAAAAATAACATAGTAATATTCAAGTACTAATTCAATCAAATTACAATTTTAAGTTTTATCCTCAAGTAGTAAAAAAAAATCTATATACACCTCGGTTTAAAATTGCTCGGTTAATAATGGCTCACTTCTCAACCTAGGTGTATAATATACTATTTTGATTACAGTAACTTAATAATTCGTTATGCGAGAAGCACCATATTAAAAATATGCACATACGTACCCGTACGGCACGCAAAGATTGCCAATATTTTAAAGATGTGCAAAAAGAATACTTTGCACATGTTTTTCTATTAAATGTTGATCCCAACGTTGCCGCATTCTGGGTCACACAATGTACGGTTCGTGAAGATCGAGAGTTTGTATATAAAAGCGACCTCTGAAGCGGCTTTCTCAGAACTATTCTGTATATAGTGGAGGTATAAACGGACATTATGAGGCCCGACCTAATTTTCGGATTTACACGTTTTGATGCCTATACAATCATATTTTGATGATATACACATGGGTACCTTGTTGAGCCCGGGGTCGGGCTCAAGGTTTTTTCGGAGTCAAGAGAGTACGGTTTATATATGCTACGGGCTCAGCAATGACCATTCATATATATATATATATATATATATATATATATATATATATATATTAGAAATTTCTTTAGTTCATCTCAGTCGACCGTTGATGATGATAGCTTAGATATTGAAGCACGTTTGGTGTTTTTTAATTTTTGTGTATTTTGATTAATTGTTATCGAAACTTTTAAATTTATATAACAGATAAATAAAAAATACAGGATTTCATGCACAAAAAGTAAGTAAAGTAAACAACATTAATATCTTATGTGCGCCAAGAATTACTGGCGACACACAGCGTATGCAACACTACCTTATAGGAAATTAAGTGCCAGACGATAAAACATCATTGAATTTGAAAAGGTGTAAATTATGAACCTTGATACTTACTTAGGATATTTATTTATATTTTTAACGAGTTTAAGCCAGTCATTATTATTCTATTAACCATAAATCAAAATGTTTAAATACACAAACAAATATTTTCAATTGAACGTGTGATCTGCAAATATAGTGTAGTAAAGTCCATTCGCTAAATTTAGGATTTAAGCGCATGTTACTCTGGCAGTTAAAAAAGTAAAACAAAAATAAACGTAAATTAATAATTGGTTTAAAGTAAGAACAAATTTTAACATTAAATTTTAGAATATCAATATAAATCCCACAAAATAGAAAAGTGCAGTAAACAATTCTATGAAGATTGGATCGATAAAACCCCAAACTTCCACAGAAAGGTCTATGAAAATGTAGCGCGAATAATTTTACTCGTTGGCCTTAACCTAGATATTCTAAGGTTAATTATTTCTGGCACATCTTCATTCATTACGTTTGAAATTTTGTTGAATATTAATTACACACAAACATTTATAGTTAAGCGTGATAAAAAGGCTAACAAAAGTGAGAAAAAAAATTGTGAGAAAAGAAAAATCCAATAAAACTGCTTTTTTCTAAAGTTTTGAAGAGTTTTCCCTAAAGCCATAAATACTGAAAATGCGGCGACAACAAAAGATAGAGGTGAGATAGTAGCGGCTATGATGAATTTCAAGATGCAACTTTTTTTATAAAAATATAAGACAGAAAAATTTTATTTAAAAATTGTGATGCGAATGTTTATACAAGATGGGGTTGCATCGAAATTATTATTACTTTATAAAACGGAATTCGATAAATGTTTTGTTTCATATTCGTGATTTACATTAAGAGAACAATGCAGGAGGTTATTGAAATTATTATTAAATGAAACAATTCGTATAACAAACTACTAAACTCCAAATACTTTTCATACATTCCTCCATTGTTTGAATAATGTGATAACGAGGGTTATATGGAACTACATCATAAATGTCTATACTCACTTTGTGAACAGGCGGACGCATAAAGATCCTGATTCAAATCCAGTTATATGAATGCATAATTTATACGATGCTAACGCTCTTCGAGCCAGACACGTCCAATTAGTTCCTGCTCCTTTTTAACCATCACTCTATGGCATACCAATTTCTTGGGGATTTAATCGGACTGAATATTGTATATTAAGACTTTAGAATTGTATGACAGCAACTTGAAACTTTATTAATAGACCAATAAAAAAGACGCCCGAACCCGAATAAAAAAAAATCCCACTTATTTAGAAGCTTCAAGTAGTTTTAAGCAACAATATATGCTTTTTGTAATTTGCTTGTGAGTCTGTAATAGACGTATTAAGAAACGCGACGTCATCAACTCCGATGTCATTATAGCCATTAATTCACGAAACATTTTACGAAAATTTTTAGGTTGGTAAACTCTTACAGGATGCGTCCAGTGGAAAACTTTGATGTGAGCAAATTCGCGGCCGTATTTTTGGCAATTTCACGTATTTCAAGGGGTGTACATGCAAGATTATCTTCCATTTTTATGTTTTGTGATAGAATTTAGATAAAACAAAAACCGGCACAAAAATCCATAAATCAACTAAAGTAAAAAACGTGTTTCATACGACCATGAAGTACTTGTTCTTTAAAAAAACTCGTGGCTACGCCACTCGTTTTAAAGCTGAATTCGTTCTTCAAGACTGGTCTTATGAAATTTGTTTTTTAATATACAATTAGACAACTCAATTAACTCGCGTAATTTTTGATCGATACAAAAGTGGTTTTTCGTTCGTAATTTATTTCCTGTTGCATTTACCACAAAATGTGAGCGTTAAAAATACCTACCAAGTCAGCGGCGCTGGTTAACAATCGGATAATTAGTTTACTTGCAAATTGCGAACAACCGTAAAAAACTGTATTTTTTAAATGGTTTGTAATAATCCTAAAATCGCCCCAATTAATTTTCCTATCCTAGCAAATAAATTCCTATCAAAACTTTTGTCCTATTTCCTTCCTCAACTGAATGTAGTATTGTTTAAAAATATCAGTTTCCCACTCCTTCTCCCTCCCCTAGTAAATCCCGTATAAATAAAGCCACTTCATTCGCTGTCTGGAAGCAGATCAGTGAACATCGCGTTTAACATTGTAATCCTACTTTGTTAAAAGTTTTACGTGCGCTACGTTCTACTACCTGCATCGTTTTCACGATACCAGGTAGAGCCACCGATCCGGCAGAGGCAGATCGTTACGATGAGAACGAGCCTGTCCTCTACCCTATGATGTCGACCTGATCGATGAGCAGGTCCCGTTCGTGCCCTTGCCTTTCTACGACGAAGTCATCTATAAGAAGAGCAAGAAGAAAAAGAAGCCCAAGAAAGTGGAACAAGAGATTGCTGCTTCACCGCTTCCAGCAGCATCACTTACCGGCTATACAGAAGAAGAATCGCACCATCCGACGGGTTCCGGCTGCAGAAGAAGAAGCCGAAGAAACCATGGACTAACCGCCCGACCACGCCCACAACGGTGATCAACGTGTTCGAGGCCCTCGCTGACACCATGGACCGCCCGGACGTAGAAGAGCTTCGCGCTGCAAGGGAGAGGGTGCCGCCAGTAATCCATCGCGAGAGGGAGAACTGGGTTGCCTTCTCCCGAGAATTAGACCACCGAGGGATCGTCCTCACACGCGTGAAGGCAGTCGCCGAGGGATGCCGGATACAGCCTGCCACTGTCAAGGACCGTGACAGGCTAATGCGGTATATGGATACGCATGGTACACCGTACCATACCTATCAGGCAAAGAGGAAACGTTCGTTCAAGGTGGTTCTACGGGGAATACCCGTAGAAATCTCCGAGATTGACGTTACCTCTTGAGCTAAAAAATTACGACATTAACATCAGATCTTGTTTCAGAATGAAGAAACAAGGCAGACCGATCCCGCTTCTGCTGGTCCAGGTACCAACTGAAGAGGACCGTAAGAAGATCCGGCTAGTGGAGTACGTGACTCGCATACGTGACTCCACTGAAGACTTGAGGCAGTGACCAGGCATCGGGCAGTGTCACCGGTGCCAGGGATTCCGTCACGCACAGCGTTGCTGTAGAGCGGCAGCACGCTGTGTCAAGTGTGCAGGACACCACCACTCCAGTGAGTGCACCAAACCCCGTACGGACCGGGCAAGGTGCGTAAACTGTGGTGGTGATCATCCGGCCAACTGCAGGGGTGGTCCGAGGTACCCACGTCTCCCGCAGCGTACGAATACAGAAGCTCCACCATCACGTCTCCCGCAGCGGAAAAAGTCCAAAGATCCACCTCAACAGAGGCCTACAGCGGCACCCTCTCTAGTTCGAACCGGCGTTAGTTACGCCAAAGCGACGGCGAGTGGTAGCGAGATGGCTCAAGTAGCGGATGCGGTGAGAGCCGCAGACGTAAAAAAGCCCGCTTCACCCGTTTTAGGATTCGACGCTGTTCTAGGCCTCCTCGGAGGCTTGGATATGGCGAAGGTCCTACCTGTCATCCAATGAGTGGCAACGACCTTAGTTTCGGCACAAACTCCGACTGACCTATGGGGAGTAATCCTCGCACACGGTCAGAAGATGTTTGCACATTTCGTGTAAATTACCTATGGAACGGCGATGAGTAGGGATGTCTGCCAGACTAAGTATAGCTATCAGTATCAACAATTTTCTTTTACATATAACACAACTACCAGACGATACACAAAATACTTTCAATACAAATTTAACAATCTATTCAACGTATACAAAACACACCCACACACACGCACGCGCGCACACCCACACCCACGCAGCCACCCACCCACGCACGCACGCACGCACACACACACACACACACACACACACACACACACACACACACACACACACACACACCTCACTCTTGATTAACCGTATGAATACCGTAAATTGGATTACGGTAAAATAATTAATTGCGTAGAAGTGTAAAGTAACAGTAAAGGTGAAGTTAAAGTAAAAATAAAAAAAAACGTGAAAGTAAAAGTGTCTGAGATGCAAACGTCTCAAACATTGTAAAATAACTTTATATAACTCACCGTAGAATTTACAGCACTTTTAATAAAAAATATATAACAGAGCAAAAATGGATGCTCTATTACCTTTCAGTATCGCACAAAAAACGACGCTCTCAAAAGGTCTTTGCTCATAAACATGAATGTGCAAACGATATGCGTGGAAAGCCCTACTTTAAATAAGTAAACTATGTTTTATGCAGCTATGATATGCAGCACACACAGCACGAAATGCACGTTAGCTGCCTACAAGAAAGGTGAATTATAAACAACATAATCGAAGTTTGTTACAAGTTACAATTTTGCTAAAAAACAGGTGTGTCGACCGGTGATACCCAGGCCTTGTATCAATAAAAACACAATTGTGACCGACCGATGGACCACACTCATTCGATAAAATACAAGTATTACCCACCGGTGGTACAAAAAGCTGTTATCACATTAGTTATGATTAATAGCAATTAACATATTAAAAAAAAACTAATTAGAGACAAATTTAAAATTTTGTTTTTAACCAATTTTCTGAATTCAAGACTATTTTGTTGTACAGTGCACTTAAAATTGATAAAGTTTAAGTTCAGGGACGTTCACTATACGAACGTCATCGCATAGAATTCCTTAATAATTTGATTTTAAGCTGACTATTAAACTGATTCACAATACTTTCATCGATGATGCCATAGGTCCACTGTATTAAATTTAAAATAACGGTTTCTGCGCTACCATTTTAAAAATGAATGACTCCTTGTGATAAGCAACAAGTAACTACAGGTGTTACCTAATGGCGTAAAAAGCATGAAAAGTTACATTAAAAATACATGGCTTGAGTTCCCTTTCGGTTACACCGGAATATTCAATTGTTTCATTATTCACAATTATTGGCCTCAATAAACTGTAACTTCAACCCAAATATTAAATTTCTAACCTTAAAAACATTAAATGGCGCCACGTATAATGCCTTAGTTGTCACCCGTTGTATTTAATTACTAAAATAAATTAAATATGTCTTTGTAAACTACTACAAGCTTTAACTCTAATTCGAAGATGGGAGTGAGTTTCTTTATATATTTCGCTATCTTTCTTCACAATGAATGATGAACAACAAAGTGACGTAATACATCTATTACCTATCATTTACAATTCTTACGGAACTTTTAAGTTTCTAAAAATACCGTAGAACTAAACTTTTAACTAATAAAATTGACAATATGTAAAACGGAACGAGAAATACAGGTGCAGGAGATTTGAGTCTTCGGGCACAGAAAGACGATCGATTTTTCTGGGGTCTCATCTAGGACAGTTTGCCGGCAAAGGTTAATACCTGGGTAGAAATCCTAATAAGCTCGGCTTTAACTATGAGACATTAAAAGAATATTAATATTTTCCTAATGCGATCCTGTCTAGTAAAGAAGCTACTAGGTAACGGTTTTGTAAATATGTAAATATTTTATTTGCTCTCTTTAAAAAGAGAATCTTTATCGTAGGGTTTTTTTGTAATCTAAAAAGCAGTTAGAAAGAGCCGATGTGTGACTATAGAACTTGACCAATTTAAGAATTTATAAAAATTAATTTTTTATATCTAGAATTCTTAAGTAAGATTTAATGTTTACAGAACTAAACCTATTCTTAATTATGGGACCATTACGGAATGGAGGTTTGGTATCAAATAGGCCTCTAGAGTGCACAATGAATTTACTTTCACACAAGTAATAATTCACTTGTTAGGTTGTTACATAGCAACGTCTATGGTTTTATTAATTATATGTTAACAGAAAATTGGGTTTTCATTAATAAAAAGATACATTCAGAATGAAAAAAATGTTGATTCTTTCCTTAATAAAAGTTGATCAAAATTATTTATACTAAATATAGTGAGAAGACACGATCGTTGAAATTACTGGCGAATTGAAGAACGAGTTTTTCAGGTTCTAAAACACTTTTAAAGGTGTCAATCAGCGGTGAGTTTTTAACAAGGACAAACAGGTGAATTCATTATTAATATTATTATTATTTACCTTTAGGAAAACATGAGAATAGTTCAATGAATATTCTGTATTTACTTCAGGCAAGGTGGTTAAAATAAAGCTAGATTTAATCTATTCGAGCGATAAAAACTAATTGTAAAACAGGAAACTACGACGGCAGTTTAAATAAACCGGATATTGTAGTAAAAGATTTATGTCGGATTGAGAAGCAGGAACTGGTGTTGAACTATGATCACCTTTTTGAACGTCGTGCTTGACTGTGGCGGTGTGTGAGTGCGAGTGTGTCTGCTAAGATTTACTAGTGGAGCGGACGGACAACCGTATTATAACCTACTAGTGATACTTTGGTTGTCGATAGGCTAGAAAAACTTCCTTCCTGTCGGACAGGGTAGAAGAATGCGACGATGGACAATTACATCCTGCGTAACATTTTCGTTCAGTGTTTTGTATAAATGTGTATATACTCACGTGTAGGTGCGGTCGCAGTTAAACAGTAGGTCAGGAGCCGTCAACAGAATCGCAAATATCTCACAAAAACTCCGGAGCTATGCCAGTTTTAAAACCGAGAATCCTGAGATCGCCAATGTTCCGTGACAACGCCGCCTCACTAAACGCACATCATGGTAATATTCAATCTAGGCAAAGGCAGACACGGTTTTGTTTATGATGTCAAGGTTGATAATTGGTTTATCGTGAGTAGTGACAAACAGTGGGGACTCTTGATGTGCAAAGAATTTTCAACGTTTCTTGTTAATTTACGGAAAAGTGGGTAAAACCGATTGTTAATGCGGGCATCTAATAATTAATCTTAATTAAATATTTGAAGCATTTAAGGATTAACAGTTTTAATTCAAAACACTATAAAACTCCATTTTTTGCTAAAATTCAATTTAAAAATTTTGATTTTTTTACTTATTTATTCTTATTAATAATAAAAAACTTAACTAAAAACCTAACCCAATAATTAAACAAATCTACAATCTAAACCCAAATCCTAAACCATAATAAAAAATACAACAACTTACGACCAACTATAATTTGTAACAGTGACGAGTGAAATGTAAAATCAATTTTTATAAGGTTAACGTACTCACGTAAATGTTTCGCAGTTTCGATATTAGCTTCTCCTTCAGTCAACGACTCGCACGATTCGTGCGGTTGAATTAGGGTATCAAACATTCGTATATACTTTTGAATTTTAACTAATAAACTTCTGCCCAATTCGTTGTAACACCGTTTTTTTTATTTCTTCATTATACGTGTTCCATCAAGAGCTATCTACCATCGCTCAATGTTGATTCTAATTACTGTACATTTTAATCATTATCCAATTCCATGTAATTGTTTTGACCGTCAATTAACACCCAATTAAGCACCTTTTATTTATAATTTCGCATATATTAATTTATCGACTATATTTTAATTAAACTGAAACTTCAGTATTTGTAAGTCGTTACCTTTAAGTTTCCAGTTTTTATTCCGTCAATAAAATTGAATGAAATCACTTCAAAACAAAATCGTTGAAATGGTAAACCACATAATAACTTAAAAAGATAAATACCTCATATGCCAAAAAAATTGATATGTATGCTTAGAATATTAAAATACCATAAAAAATGGTGTTAAGTGAAAAAGTTTGAATTATTGATCCTGGCGAAACTCACAATTATAGTAAAATTTGTTTAGAATAATATTTATAGATGTTTCTCTAAAAGATACGGTCCGTTAACTTCCCAATCGTATAGAAATTCGGTAATATTACTCATTAAAACTGGTTCATGTACATAAATGACAAATTTATAGGAGTAAGATTTATCGCTTGACATTCAGTTTATATCGATGGATACCGGGAAAGTCTCGGAATTGAAACTGTACTTTAGTTGTCGTTAGATACAAGGCATATTTTCAATATATTGATCTCTTATGTCTTTAAAGATACATCTTTGATATCTTACTGCTTCTAGGTTGTATTTTTCATTCTGAAAACTGTGGAATGAAAGGTTAATACAATTTCCGATGAAAGCTCTTTCTGAAATCTCAAATCCGTAGGCATATCACGTCAAAGAGAACTAATTTAAGCGTAAGTGCCAACCAGAGATGATAAAGGTTTCTTAAATTATATTTAATACATTTCATTAAGATTTTTTAAATGTTAAACTCTTTTCGTATAATATAAAGTTCTTTTGTCCATATTCAACTGCTTGGTCTATAGCTAAAAGAAATTCAATTATACAATTTTCACGGGTGGTCATAGATTAAAAATGTGAAGTACCGTTAGTTATTGCTCTCTGACACCTCCCTTAGATTATGGTGAAATAAAAAAGGGATTTCTAATTTCAAGCTGACAGTTTCTAGATTAATGAACAGAAAATCAGTTATACCTAAATTTTACGTAAAAGAGATGCAAATCAGCTACTTGCTATTCACGTCCATCAAAAATAACGTGTACTTTTGAAGTACCTTTTGAAGCTATTAAATTACGCTATATTATAGAGTACCATATTAATCTCGTCTCGTGTATTGATACTTCTTGGACAAATCAGTGTAAATGAAACTGACCAATGAACTTAAATAAATATTTATATACAAGGCGGCGCTTTTCGATGTTACGAATTGTATAAACCAAATTTGCGTAAGTATGCGTTTTTTTTTATTGTAATTTTGAATTTTATGCAAAAAAAGTAAGTGAGGTACTTCAGTTTCCATATACATCAATATGACTGCTTTGGAGACATTTAACTTTGTTTGAAAATGCAATTTAGTTTGTCACTATAATATGTTAGAAATTAAGAAATTTATTTATTTCCGAGATTATTTTTCGATTTATTATTTCTTTTTGTTTTGTTGCTACCAGTATTGTATTCCACATTAACATCTAAATATTCTTGAACAAAAGGGAATAAGAATCTTAGGTTTCCATCCCCGTTGTTCTCGCCGGTTCTGTCTCACTATATATTGACGCGACAAACATATACGGTTATGGTATGTGTCAAAAAGGCTAAAAGAAGCTTGAATGCGCTCTTCAAGAAAATGAAAACGTTTACCACAACCGTTTCTAAAAACAGCTACCTGCTCTTTGAAAAGATCTAGACGTTTGTGATCAACAGTAAAAGCTACCTGTTCCTGGAACACATCTCAATGTGCTACTGATTTCTGGAAAAATAATGGAAAACAGTTACGAGTTTTTGGTAAACGTCACGTTTTTAGAAAATACTTACAGGTTTCTTTAACCGATCTTTTGGTGCATACTATAACCATATACATTTGTCGCGTCGAGATAGAGTAAGCCAAAAATGACTTTATGACTACTACAGTTCAAAGCGTTAACCGTATTTAAATTATTACCTTGTTCTAGTCATTAGTAAATTTGAAATTCAAGGTTCCTTTAATCGAAGATAAGTCTGTAAATGAAGCGGTAGCTTGTCAAAAGAAGAATCGTTATCGTGAAAGTGTGGGGCTCTTTTTACTGCAATTCGGTTGTAAATAGTTATACTTATAGTTATAATATTTTCTATTGCGTTAACGTTTCGAAATACTTTATAATTTCAGTAGAAAAAAATGAAACTTTAAGAATAGAATAAAACATTAAAATTAAACGTTTTTATGTTTAACGTTTAAATATTCTTAAAATTTAATTTCTCTTGATGAAGATATAAAACACATCAAAATAATTAATTTAGCTGTTCAAATAATTCGGAGTTAATAATTAAAAATGATTTTTAGACGATAGCATTAAAATACTGTTTATAGAACGGTTTCCATAATCATGGACCACAAGCATGAGACAATTTTTTGAAAATTGTAAATTTTCAAATTTTTCATTTAATTACCAACACGTACTATATTGTAACCACGTTAATCACCTTGTTTTGACGTTGGAGTATGTAAGATATTTATTTATCACATATGTAATCGCCAACATGTACTATATTACAAGCACGATAATCACTGTTTTGGGGTTGGAGTGTGTAGATATTTCTTTATCACATATGTTATGATTGAACTAATATATTCAATCAAAGTGATTTTTAATGTTTACTTAACCCACGATTTATTTTCAAGTTGCTTTCTAAATTGTGTACGCGTGCCTGCATACGCGTGTATGTGTGCGTGAATGAACCTACGAGTACAATAATGTGTGCTAGTGCGTTCGTATATATGTGTAGTGTGATAAGTTCAGTGTAGTGGGTGCGTGTAAGTTGATGAGCATCTGTGTATGTGAAGTGTGAGTGTGTGAAATGTGTAGTGTGCTGATGTGTGTGATGTGTGTGTGAAGTGACTGAGAGTAGAAAGAGGTGTAGGGTAATGTGTATTGTGTGTGAAGTGTGAGATGTAAAGTATGTGTGGAGCAGTGTGAGGAGTGTGAGGTGTCAGGTGTGTGAGTTGTGTAAGGTGTGTGATGTGTGTAGTGTGTGCATGGTGTTGTGATGGTGTAATGGAGTGTGTAAATTGAGTGTGAGGTGTAAAGTTGAAATTGTGTGTAAGTGTGAGTGTGAAGATGTGGAGGTGTGGAGTGTGGTGATGTCGAAGTGTGAGTGTATGTAGGTGTGAGGTATGTGAGGTGTGTGATGTGTTGAGGAGGTGTGTTAGTGTAGTGTGAGAGGTGTGAGGGTGTGAGAATCAATGTGGTGTGTGTAGTGTGTGTGATGTGAGTGCGTGTGTGGTGAGTGGGTGGTGAGTGTGTGTGTGGTTGTAGGTGTGGGTATGTGAGTGTGAGGGTGAGTGTGAAGGCATGTGAGTGGAGTGTGGGTGTGAGGCAGTGTGTGGGTGCGTGTGAGTGTGAGTTGTGTGTGGGTGTGTGTGTGTGGTGTACAGGGTGGTGTGTGTGTGAGTGTGTGTAGTGTGTGTGTCGTGGTGGTGCGTGGTGCTGTGGTGTGAGTGTGTGGTGTGTGCTGTGCGTGCGGTGTGGTGGTGGTGCGTGCGTGTGGCGTGTGTGCGTGCGTGTGCGTGTGTGTGCGTGTGTGCGTGTGCGTGTGCGTGGTGCGTGTGTGCGTGCGTGTGTGTGCGTGTGTGTGCGTGTGTGTGTCGTGTGTGCGTGTGTGCGTGTGTGCTGTGCGGTGTGCGTGTGTGCGTGTGTGCGTGTCGGGTGCGTGTGTGGTGTGTGGGTGTGTGCGTGTGCTGTGTGTGTGTGTGTGTGTGTGGTGGTGTGTGTCGTGTCGTGCGCGTGCGTGCGTGCGTGGGTGGGTGGGTGGGTGGGTATGTGTGTGCGTCTGTGTGTGTGTGTGTGTGTGTGTGTGTGTGTATGTGTGTGTGCGTGTGTATGTGAGTGCGTGTGCGTGCAAGTGCGCGTGTGTATGTGCATGAGATAATTTTCAGCTAATTACGAATCCGTGATAGCGTTTTCGATCGGCCAAATACTTTTCGACGGTGAAGTCAAAATAGCGAAAATTAAAAAATAAGCAAAGTTGGGTATGAAATATGCTATTCAACTTAGAATTACGATGATTAAAATGTGTCCAAACATTTTTGACGTTTTATTTTTACGTAATTCGGTTGCTTACCATTGTTAGTTCGTTGTATCTGGCGTTAATGATATTGTTTTGTAATGATACGAAAGTGTGGCAATCAGCCTTTCACGCTTAGGCATGACTCCCAAACCCGATTCTCGCTTATCAAAGCACTATGTACTATTATTAACCATTACTTCAGTTTTGGAAGTTTCCCAAATTTTAAGTATATGTTACGTGTTTCCGCAATAAGGGAATATCAACACTAACGTCACAAGCTCAGATACTTGATATACGATTTTACCATTCGTACACCGTTCTATTTGTAATTTAAATTGATTGGTTTTTTACGGTTTCGATCAATGTTAAATTCAATTTGCCTTGCCTAAGGTGAATAATTACTTCTCAGCTAAAGGGAGTTTTTAGCTCAATGCATCTTCACTAAAAAGGGCTGGTTCAGATCTCGGTTGAAGGTGCGTTCCTCAGATTGAGAAAGTTCTTATTTCGGTGCAGCTCCACTAAAGAAGGTTGGGTCCAGCCTGATGGTGTGTCTTAGCTAAGGGGAGACAGGTTCATAACTCGGAATTACACCCACTAGTGAAACGACACAACACGTATGCACAATCCCTTCGAATTGCTAGCCAAGAGACACCAATTAATCATTCAAAGCAACTGTCCTAGCCAAGAAACAAATCCCAGATGCATCCCTCATTAATCCAAAATTAGACTTACCAGATTATCTAGAGAATCTCAGAAAAGTATGACTCATACCTGGACAGCTTGCAAGATATAACGTGTCGGACACCAATAAATTCATGTAAATGGCGCCATAGAGAAACAAAATACGCTATTTAAAAAGAAGAAATATCCTACACGCTATTGCTTGCGCACGAACAAAACTGAAAACGAAAGAAATGATCTGAAATGAAGGATATCTAAGATGTGCGCGTCTCGGCTAAAGGGAGAAAATAAGAATAGAACGATCGTTTAGGTCTATAAATAGGATTACATAAAAGTAAACAAACTACAAACAGAACATGTGCATGCCCTGTTATCTTGTTCTGTGAATATCATGTTATCCTGTTCTCTGTAAACCCATGTTAGCGTAGGTTTGCAGCTAAAGTTGTCACGTGTGATATTTAAAACATTATATGTAGAGATTGCCAGAGAAAACTCTGCTTTGTTGTATTAGATTATTGAAAATTTAGGTATATTAGAGTATAAAGTTTGGGAAGCACCAATTCAGTTACAAATTATTAATTTATTTGGAGGTGTTTGGATTACTGCAAATTGGAGTAGGATATAGTACCCAGAAGTTTTTAAAGTGTGATTAGGTTTACACGTATTGTTGCTCTTAATATAGTGAAAGAATTAATAAGGTAGTTTAAAATAATTAGTAAATAGTGGATCATCTTATTTTTAAGTAATCGTTAATTTATAGTTTAGCTTGAGTTGGAATCATGTCATTGGAAATTGCTTCTTTGTACTTAAAATTGTTGTCGCAATTTCGAAAGGAATCAAATTTTAGGATACTTGAAGGGTTTTTAAGTAACCTAATATGTATGGGTATAAAGTTGTTTGTATCGTGGTTGATAGCGAAAGGTTCAGACACATTTAAATATTTCTACATTTTTTTAAGTTTACCTGTTCATTTATGTATTGAGTGGTTTCTTGGAGAGTATAGAAAATTTATTTGAATAACAGGGTTTGAAGTCTATATTCCTGGAAATTGTCCATTATGCACTTTTGGTATAGAACATTTTTATGCGACGGTTAAAAATGATGACGTGATCTTGTGAGGAAAGGAGGAGATTTGGATTTTCGTTAGGCAGTCGAAGCCGAGCTGTAGAAGAAAGAGGTTGGGACGTTGAACGTGGGATGTGATCTGGGGAAGTACTGAATTTACTGCATTCCACTGGCGTATTTGAAGCTGTCGTAGGGAAAATTGTCCCGTTCATCTTTGTGTGGATTTTAAAAAGTATTCAGCATCCTGGAAATCGTTTTAGTGTTGTGTTTCGATAGTCAGAAGTGACATTCATACGGGTCCATCGAAGAGGATCAGTATTTAATGTTAGTGCTATTTTCTCATTTTTGGAATAAAATTGCGCTTTTTGCGGATTCTTATATCGTAAATTCAGTACAAATATTTGTGCACCACGAAGTCTACCACGTTCACAGCTGTTCAAACGATAAAAGAAATTGCTGTAAATATAATATCGCCACAATAAATTGTGTATATATATACATATATATATATATATATATATATATATATATATATATATATATATTAAATCAGTTGACACAGTTATTAACCACCTGGTTTTGGTTTAAATAATTTCACCACTAAATTTGTGCAGAAAAATTCAAAAATATAGGGTCCGTTGAAACTTGACGACTGTGAAGTTGCCGTGCTGTGAGCCGCGTCGGAGATTCAAAAGCATTGGCGTCCACCGTTCAATTACCAAAAGGGTCAATTGCACGAGAAATTACCTATACCTATAAGGGAGAGTTTAAAGTGAACAATTGTGAGAGTCAAGGTAAATACTCTCCTACGCTTATATTTTTTTGTTGGTGATTTCAATAAGTTGTTTTATTTGCATTTCTCAGGCGGATGAATACGCTTTCTTTGTGGATAGTTTTGCATAAAAAACTTTCTTAGGCAATTAAAATAATTTCATAAAAGTGTATTCGCCTCCGTGTTGTATCATTACATACTGTGCGTTGTTTTCTAACTTTTAATTCTAAATATTATATATCAAAATTTATGTTACAAAAATTTGCCAAATTTACGTTTTCGACGTCATTATTATTCCTTTAAGCTGTTAATTAAAATTAGGGTACTTGAGATAAGTGATTTTGGGAATTTGAACCTTGCAAGAGTCAACCCGATTTAACTAGCAGATTTTACAAAGAAAGATGGCACTTTACTCCCTTCAGGAAGTAAATTTAATGTTTGACAACTGATTCTTTATTTTAATTTTGATTATTATCATAATACACGAATAGCGTTAACGAATTGGAGAGTATTATTTCGTTAATGAGTGTAATATTATATGTGATCTCATTCCATTGTCACCGCGTAATATTGCGTGGTACCAAATTTAAAAGATACGATATTTTGATTACGTTCAAGTTACCGAGTGATTTATTTGTTTTATGGGAATTGTTGAATCACGCAACTTTACGGCGGCAACGTTCAATTATTTTCTTTCATTTTGACGAACGCTTTAACGTAACAAATTGTGAGTTTTCTCTATTAGATTATTTGACATTTTTGAGTTTTTTCTTTTATATATAATTTTATTTTAAGATAAGTTTCATTGAGATTTGACAACGTAAATAAGATCGGTGACCGATTATCTGGTCTATTAGCACGTCGTTTTATTGAGTTCGCGTGCAAATATTTTGAAGTTTTACAACTTCTTTTTGACCTTTTACCTATTTGTTGTTTGTTTATCTGTAAAGTCATACATATAATTTTTAATTTATACACATGAATCTATTTTGTATTCGACAGATTATAATTTGCAAGATGTCTAGACATACTAAATTAATTTTTAGATTAATGAGCCATGTATCTGGGATGTTTCTTGGTTGACAATGGCCTTGATAGGTTGCGCATGCGTTTTGTTTTGTTAGTGAGTCTCAGTCTGTATATGCCCCTTTAGTGAAGCTGCAGCAAGATAGGAACTCCTCTACTTTGGCTGCAAAGTAATTTCTCATCTTACCCAAGATATGAATCAATCCTACCTTAACATGGATACCCAAATAAGATGATGAATAACAGGATAACAGATGCTTCATTTGTAAGCTGTTTACTTCTATGTTATCCTAATTATACACCTAAATGATCGTTCTATCGTTATATTTTCTTTTGGCAGAGACACGCTTATCTTGGATATGTCTCATCTGATATCATTCCTTTCGTCGTCAGTTTTTTTACTCATGCGTCAACAATTGCGAGGGTATTTCGTCTTCTTAACTAGCATCTTCCACCTACTTGCTGTGTGTTTATGTATGACGTCATACACACGAATCTATTTTTATTCGACAGGTTAAATTGCAAGCTATCTAGACATGAGTCATACACTTATGAGATTCCTTAAATCATGTCGTTTCCAAGAATTTGCTCTATTTTTAGATACTGGGTATATGTCTTTACTAAGGTCTTGAAGAAATCAATGAATCATGCAAGTCACACTTATCCGAGATAAAAACTTCCTTTAGTGAAGAAACTCGCCCTTGTCTTGGTAAAGATGTAAACCGATATTTATCTGAGATAAGAACCCTCTTTAACAAGGAAACAAACCTTCAACCCATATATGAACACTTATTAAATACATAAATAAAAAGTTTAGCTCGAGTAGGATTTGAATCTACAACCTGTACTTTACTAGAGCACCGTGCTAAGATGTAAACCTACCCCTTTTTAGTGGAGTCACACCGAGATAGGCACTCCTTCTACTTGAGCTGAGAAGTACTCTTTCATCTTAGCCAAGGTATACAATTTTTAGCGGACTTACACTTACCCTTTACATTTGTTAAAAAACACCTTAAACTCACCTTAGGCAAGGTCAACCCTTTTAGCGGAGCGCACTTAGCTGACACATCCGCCACGTTAGCCGAGATCTGAACCAACCCTTTTTAGTAATCACACTTAGATAAGAACTTCCTCTGCCTTAGATGAGGACTAATCCCTCACCTTATCCAAGACGTGCCCTTTTAGCGGACACGCACTTATCAGAGAAAGAAGCCCTATTTAGTCATGCATTTCTGAGATTCTTGAAATAATCTCGTTTCCAAGACTCGATTCTATTTTTAGTTCGAGTGACGCATCTGGTGTTTGTTTTTGTTTACCTTTAGTGGAAACACACTTAGTCGGGATAAGATCCTCTTTCTTTAGGGAAGACATACTTACCTGGATAAACCCTCTTCTTTAGCGGAGATACACTTAGCTCAGATAGAACCCTCTTTATCTGAGCAATACACCATTAGTTAAAATAAAAATCTCCTTTTTTAGCGGAGAGACACTGACAAACCTGCCATGTTAGACAAGATCTGATTTTTAGTAGTCACACTTCGAGATAAGAACTTCCTCTACTTTGGCTGAGAACTAATCCATAGTCTTAGCCAAGGCCGGCCCTTTCAGCGGACATGCAATTATCTAAGGCCTCTTTAGTGATATATTTCTGAGATTATCCAAATAATCTCGTTTCCAAGGATTGATTCTATTTTTAGATTGAGTGATGCATCTGGGGTTTGATTCTTGGCTAGGACAATGGTCTTGAATGTGTAATTGATGTTTCTTAGTTAGGATCGTAAAGGTATTGCACATGCGTCCTTCATCTTAGTCAAGGTCGGCACTTTTAGTGAAGATACCTTCAGCTGAGATAAAACCCTGTTTAGTGGAGACACACTTAGTCGGAACAAGAGCTCCCTTTTTTAGTGAACACTTCGCTGAGAAACACCCTTAGCCAAGACATGAACTGCCCTTTCAATGCTGTTATACGTATCTGAGACAAGAACTTCCTCTACTTTAGCTGAGAAATATCCTTAGCCAAGATATGATCCTCCTTCTTTTGCGAAAACATACTTAGCTGAGATAAACCCTCTTCTTTAGCGGAGACATACTTAGCTAATATAGAACCCCCTTTAGCTGAGAAACATACCATTAGTCAAAATAAGAACCTCCTTTATTAGCGGAGTCACATTTATCCGAAATAGGAACCTTCTTTAGCTGAGAAACACACTCTTAGTTAAGATTGGGGGGCCAACTTCACACTTGCCGAAATCGAAAATCACCAATTTTTATTACTCTATCTGATTGATTATCGTTTGGCCATGAATTCGATTTGTTTGACCACCCTTAAGAAAAACTAAAATATATTTTTATATTCATTATAAGGCATGGTCAATCCTCGAATATGTTTTTTGAGGATTGACCACCCTTCATTTCCGATGAATAATTATCCAGAAAAACAATTAGTGCATTTTGTTTAATAGTGTACTATTTCGAATTTTGAGACATGGTCAATCCTCGAATATGATTTTGGTGACATGACCAATCCTCGAATGTGCTTTTTGAGAATTGTCCATATTTTATTTCCTATGAATAATCATCCAGAAGAACACGTAGTGCATTTTGATTAATAATGTATTATTTCGAATTTTAATCCTAGAATATGCTTTTTGAGACATGGTCAATCCTTGAATATGCTTTTTGAGACATGGTCAATCCTTGAATATCCTTTTTGAGGATTTACCATGTTTTATTTCCTATGAATAATCATCCAAAAGAACACGTAGTGCATTTTGATGAATAATGTATTATTTCCAATTTTGAGACTTAGTCAATCATCGAATATGCATTTTGAGAAATCATCAATCCTCGAATGTGCTTTTAAGGATTGACCATCTTTTATTTCCTATGAATAATCATCCAGAAGAACAAGTAGTGCATTTTGAATAATAATGTATTATTTCGAATTTTAAGACATGGTAAATCCTAGAATATGCTTTTTGAGACACGGTCAATCATCGAATATGCTTTATGAGACATGGCCAATCCTTGAATATGCTTTTTGAGGATCGACCAAGTTTTATTTCCTATGAATAATCATCCAGAAGAACAAGTAGTGTATTTTGCTTGATAATGTATTGTTTTGAATTTTAAGACATGATCAATCCCAGAATATTCTTTTTGAGACATGGTCAATCCTCGAATATGCATTTTGAGACATGGTCAATCTTTGAACATGCTTTTTGAGGATTGACCATGTTTTATTTCCTATGAATACTCATGCAGAAGAACAAGTAGTGCATACTGATTAATAATGTATTAATTCGAATTTTAAAGCATGGTCAATCCTTGAATATCCTTTTTGAGGATGGACCATCTTTTATTTCCTGTGAATAATCATCCAGAAATAAAATGCACTAATTATTCTTCTCGGCGATAATTTATAGGAAATGAAGGGTGGTCAATCCTTAGAAAATATATTCGAGGATTGACCGTGTCTCGAAATTCGAAATAATACATTATTAATCAAAATGCACTACGTATTCTTCTGGAAGACTATTCATAGGAAATAAAAGAAAGGCAATTCTTAAAAAGCATATTCGAGGATTGACCATGTCTCAAAAACAAATTAGAAGATTGACTATGTCTCAATATTCGAAATAGTACATTATTAAACAAAATTCAATTCTGCTGGATGACTATACATAGGGAATAAAAGATGGTCAATCTTCAAAAAGCATATTCGAGGATTGGTCATATCCTAAAATGCATATTTGAGTATTGACCATGTCTTAAAATTGAAAATAATACAATATTAATCAAAATGCACTACTTGTTCTTCTGGACGATTATTCATAGAAAATAAAACATGGTCAATCCTCAAAAAGCATATTCTAGGATTGACCAAGTCTTAATATTCGAAATAATACATTATTATTCAAGATGCACTACTTGTTCTTTCGGATGGTTATTCATAGGAAATAAAAGATGGGCAATCCTCAAAAAGCATATTCGAGGATTGACCATGTTTCCAAATGGACATTCGAGGATTTACCATGTCTCAAAAATCATATTCAAGGATTGACCATATCTCAAAATTCGAAATAATAAATTATTAATCAAAATGCACTATGTGTTCTTCTGGATTAATATTCATAGGAAATAAAAGATGAACAATTCTCAAAAAGCATATTCGAGGATTGACCATCTCTGAAAAAGCATATTCGAGGATTGACCATGTCTCAATATTCGAAATAATACATTATTATTCAAAATACACTACTTGTTCTTTCGGATGGTTATTCATAGGAAATAAAAGATGGACAATCCTCAAAAAGCATATTCGAGCATTCATCATTTATCAAAATGCATAATCGATGATTGACCATGCCTTATAATGAATATAAAAGTATATTTTAGTTTGAATGGTGGTCAAACAAATCGAATTCATGGTAAATCATAGTCAAACGATAGAGCAATAAAAATTGGCGATTTTCGATTTCGTGGGGCAAGTGTGAAGTTGCCCCCCTCCCCATCTTAGTTTTGTAATAACTTTTAACAGAGGGTCAATGAAAGTTGTTCGTGGTCATTTGTGGTCAATAAGTGGTCCATCGAATGCCATTAATTAATTACGAAATATGCAGCTTGGGGGCAGCTTCACACATTTCCGGCCCCTTAATGAAGTCGCACATCTCTACTTTAGTTGAGAAACGAACACGCCCTTCTAGCCGAGAATCTCACTCGTAACCAGGGTAAGAATCATCCCTGTAATGAAGTCACACTTACCTGAGCGAAGGATCTTCTTTTAGTTGAGAAACGAACCCCTTGCTTTACGCAAGCCCTTCGATAGGAATGCTTGGTATAGGTCTGTTGGTCAAAGTTTACGCCTTGAATTGGAGCGTGGCCTTGACCTTGATTTGATATTAACCCGACTTGTCCTCTACTTGACCTTAATATGATCATACGTTTTGTGAAAATTATGAGACTTTTTGGGCAGAAATGCACTTCTTAAGTTAGCGTTGTCCACTATACACGGTGTATATTTACTATATCACAGCGGTTTAACTGGTCGTCGAAAAACGTGTCTATGTAAAATCATTGCAGTGATAGTGTGATCACCTCCCACCCCCAGAAATTTAGAAAACTAAGACAAATAATTATAGGCACAAGTCGTACTTCTATACCTGACCAATTCCGGGCGAGTTTCAAAGTTAATTCTAAAAATAATAAAATCTCGTTATTTACGAGTACTTAATTAATCTAAATGAAAAACATTTTTAATTGAACATTCTTGAATATGAAATTTAATTTTAATTTGTTTTATATCGCAAATTTAGATGAAATAGGATTATCCGTTACCGTTCTTTTTAAAATAAAGCTTTTAATTGAATGGGGATTGCGAATTTGGAACGAATCAATTAAACATATATGAGTTTGAACAATACATTCACTCGTTACATTTTACAAATCTATATTTTATTTCTACCTTGCTTATACCAGAAACAAACTGTATCCGCTTAAATATACATTTAACAATACTGAACAAATAACTAACTAAACAGAATGACATTCAACTCGAAACAACATAATTAAAAGCATGGCGATTTAAGAGTGCTTATTAACTAATCAATATCAATTTAAACATAACGTACCGATGTAGTACAATAAACAGTATGACAATTTATAATCTAAGAGTATAAAAAAAAATTGCATCACACTTTCCACAAGAAAATTAATACATAAAATAAACACAAATTTTTCTTATCGGAGCAGATCGAAAATATCTGAGATTTCGTCTGCTCCTAATTGAGAATATGTCTAAATTTAAACCTCCATACACAATATACAGCAACCCTACGTAATTCCCCAGATAAGAATTTTTTAAAGAACGCCCTAATACTGCTTCACGCGATATGATAAAGACTTTCTTGGAAAATATAATCAAAATTCACTGTGGTTGTGAAAGTAAATATAAATACAGTGTGAGAAACTTTCCCGACAACCAGCTAGCAAAAGTAAATGCATGCTTATTCGATTCATAAGAAGAATTTTATAATGTAATGATAAATAAAAACAAGTAAAAAAAACATTTTTAAAAAACGCTTTTATTTCCAAATGTACTAAAAATAATTTTTGTATCAAAAGTTTTGCGACTAAAAATAAAAGTGTGGGGCGCTCTTTGTAGGGCCTTGTTTGAATGTAGGTGTTGATGGGCTTTGTTAGGTCTGCTTCCCATTATGCTAATTTCAGTACTGATTTTAGTACTAAAAATATTGTTTACAAATTAGATGCGCGCGCCCAGTACTAAAAATTAGAGCATATTCTAACTTCTGTTACTAAAAACTATGAAATGTCAACTAACAGTGAGGTTATGCTTATGTTCTGTACTTAAACATGTAGAGTCATAAACAAATAGAGAGTTTGATTGAGCGATACAAAGCAAATCCGTGTCTATATGAACCAAAACATTAGATGTACAAAAACAGAAATGCATGAATGTAAGCATTGAAAGAAATAAAGGCGGAATTATCCAAACTACGTGCAGATGCATCTGTGGCAGAGATAAAAGCCAAATTTAACAATTTACGGACAAACTTTTTACTACAGCATAGGAAATATTTGTCATCTGTAAAAAGCGGAGCTGGTAGCGATGATGTAAGCTAGTATTTTAAAACATTATAATAGTTGCTTTATAATTTTATTATTTTGTTAGATCGGACAAACCTTCGCTATGGTATTACGAAAAAATGTTATTCGTAGCGGAGAATTGCATACCTAGATGCTCACAGGACAGTCTTCAGTAGAATACAAACACCCTCCCCTCCACTTTTTTACGTCACAAGCCTCCGAGCTGCGGGGCACCTCACCTTTCACTTCTTTCATGCCCACTGGGGATCGTATTTTTTCACCCCTATGGCTTCTTTTCGGAGCCCATTTTCAACCCTTGATGGAATTTTCACCCTAATTAGAGCCCTTTTGGTTGTGTTAAGAACTTTTTGTCAGTTCACGCCTATAGTTTTTTTTCGGTGGTCATTTTTCACCCTAATTACGGCCGCTTTGGTAGTTTAGCCCCTGGAAGGTAGAAAAATGCGTGCGCATACAATGTTCTAATAAGGGGCCCTAATGCTAAGTTGTAAGACATGTGTAGATCTTCAAAACTTCTTCTTGGGCTTTCGCCCCCTGTCACGGCCCCTGGTTGGAAATGGTATGGGGCCCTAACCTTATACATAAGTACAGAAACTAGCTCTTGGACCTTGGCCCCTATCGTGGCCCCCTTGATGCAATTGAATGTGGGTTCTAACCTAATCTTACAGTTATAGGCCTTCGCCTCCGTCATAAAAAATTTGTATTCTAATAAGGTGGCCCTAGCCTTGTAAGACAGGACTTGTATCAGGGTCTGGGCCCCGGCCCTCTTTGAGTAAAAATTGATTTTTAGCGCCACCTAGTGGTGTATAGACTAATGAACATTTTCTGTAATAGAAGTTGATCATGCACACCTCTCTCTTTCTCTCTCGTTTATCCGGTTCTCTCTCCCTCTCTCTCTCTTTCGGCTCTTTCTCACACACAAACAAATCAATTAATTAATTAATCAATCAATCTCAAACAAATACTGCTCGATCAAATCAATCAGATCAATTTCAATAAATCAACCAAAATCAATAAATCATGTCTTATAATTTGCGGAAACCAGCTTACAGTTCAAAACTGAATACATTAAAGTCTAAATTAAATATGACGTGAGATAATAAATAATTTCTACCCTAATGCAATGCTGGTTTTTATAGAGGCAGATTCTCTTTCTAAACAGTCACCACCTATACATTCGGAAAATTATGTCTGATTTATTGCATGCCCAGTTACATACACACAAAATTGTTTCATAGAAACGTGTTCATTAACGGTTATAAAAACCACATTAAAAGGACTCGAAATAATACAATTACTTATATATAATATAGAGTTAAATTAAATTAACATGTTTTTAAGAATATCAAATTGATATCATGGAAATAAAAGGCAACAGGTTTTAATGGTTTATTATTATACGCGAATTAACAATAACTACAAGTTTAAAATCCACGAATACGTTCCAGCTATTGTAGATCTGATTTTATGACGTCATCCTATAAGAGTAATAATACATTTTTAAAAAGCTATCGACATTTTTGTTAGCAAAAGCAAGTAAAACATATATATATATATATATATATATATATATATATATATATATATAAATAATACGCAGATGTGTTTTTTCTTACAACTAATAATAACCATCTGTTGAACTGAAATATTTTATAAAGCTCATTAAATACGTTTTCTACTTATGAATGGCTGGATATAAACTGGGTATTGATTTTCCTTATTAACTAATTTAGAAAGTAATACACAAAACCTGATTACTGCAACTCGTATTTAGCATTTATATTGTATTTATAAATACAGTCAAAATAAAAAAAAACGACGATAACATGCTTTAAAAAAAATAATTTTCACTTTGATCGTGTAAAAGCCAGCCTTCATCAGTTTTTTTTACATTGTGTAAATATATCCCAGAAACCGCTTATGTTACGACTTCCAAAAAAAAAATTCTTCAGTAAATGTGGCCAAGAGAAAATGCTGGAAATAATTTTAAAGTTTGTAAATAGACCGCTAGGTGACGTAACTGCTGTAGTAAATTAAAAAATGTCTAATAAGTAACAGAAACTTAAGGAAAAGGTATATTGGAAATATCGTAGTTGTATTTGTGGGACAATTTTACCCATTTTTTGTATAAGAAGTTTTTCTCTAACGAGCTGCGAAAGTTGTCAGACAAACACGTAATTATCTTCGGAACCAGTCATCGAATCTTAAAAAGTAATATTTCGTTGGAAAGGTCTTTTCTTGCGCTATTCGTTGATGTATTAAAAAGTTAAGTTTGATTAACGAACAAACCGCTCGAGGACGCTTTCCAAATATTGCTGAAATTTTAGCGATTTTCTTCAAAATATTAAATAGAATGGTATGATTTTTATATTTAAATCAGAAAAACCATAAAATTTCGCCTATACCCTAAAAATTTCAAGTCGATATCTGTGTTTGTTTCAATTTTATACCTACTTTAAGTTCAGATCCATGGTAATGATTTTGTAGTGCCACGATCATCCAATAACACTACCAGACCAACAATGCATAATGACGATTTATCCACAGTAACATTAATTTTATCAGTGTCAGTGTCAAGGAAATAATATCCTGAAATTTCCACAAAATTACCTCCGGTTTGCGGTGTATGCGGTGTATGTGATACGAGTTGACTTATTGCACATTATTTGCCAACAATGCCTCTAACCAGGAAGCATATGATATGCTTGCAGTATATTTCGAGTGCATGCAGAATTCTACCGTTCTGCACGATTGTATGCGGCTCGTTTTCCAGAAAGACGGCATTACAAAAAGAGACTTTTTACACGATTATCACAACGATTGAGAGCTACAGGAACAATTCATCCCCCAGTTACTCACAGAGCACGCAGATCCCGAACGGAAGAAAATTTTATAAACGTTCTAGCATATATCGAAATTAATCCACATAGTAGCACAACACACAAACTACTGTTCAGCGTATTGTGAAAGAACATAAGTAAGTTTTAAATAAAAGTTAGCTATTAAAAGTAGTAAAGTTATAGCTATTAAAAAACCATAACTTCAATTTTAATCTAGATTACATCCATACAAAATAGTGCTTCATCGATCACTGACTGTAGCTGATTATGAGCAACGTTTAGACTATTGCTATTGGCTGTCGAATATGCTCATAGATAATCAACATCTGTTATCGCAAATATTGTGGACTGACGAGGCTACATATGGTGGAGTAAATCGTCATAACATGCATTATTGGTCCAGAACCAATCCTCGTTAGATGCAAGAAATTCAACATCAGGGCTGGTGGAGGGTCAATGTTTGGTGCGGTATTTTAGGAGGTCGAATTATTGGTCCTCACATTTTTGACGCACCACTTAATGGTGAAACGTACCTTAATTTCTTGCGGAACGATTTGCCGTTACTTTTAGAAGATGTGCCGTTGCTTACTAGGCAGCGGATGTTTTTCCAACATGACGGCTGTCCGGCACATTTTTCAGTACGCGTGCGTCAATTTTTGAGTAACACTTTTCCTGATACATGGATAGGAAGAGAGAGCTTTTTTCCATGGCCAGCTAGGTACCTACATTTCCTTATTCATTCTTAACTTTAACAGCTTAATAACCATTACCATTGTTACCTTCTAGGTCCCCCGATCTAACTTGTTTAGATTTTTCTCTCTCCACAGCGGAGATAGAAACCGCTGTTTTGTCAACGCAACAGCGGTTGCAGCTGTGTATTGATAATGATGGCAGACAATTTGAGCATTTAGGTCGCCACTGAGTAATGGCGTACTCCTCATCTCTAGTTCATTTTCGATGGTCCACCCGGTGTAATTATTAACCAACGGTAATAAACTAACCCCAGAAACTCGATGATAATAACTGTCAGTATTATCGAATTTCTGGGGTTAACTCTCGCGACAGGGTTAACCCGTGTTTATAAAAGCTGGCCTAAGTAATAAACTATTATGTCAAAAAACTTTTTGGATCTAAATTTAAAGTAGGTATAAAATTGAAACCAACAGAAATATCAACTTGAAATTTACAGGGTATACGCGAAATTTTACACTCTTTCTGCCTAAAATATAAAAAACATATCATTCTATTTAATATTTTGAAGAAAATCGCTAAAATTTCAGCAATATTTGGAAAGCGTCCTCGAGCGGTTTGTTCGTTCATCAAACTTAACTTTTTAATAGATCAACGAATAGCGCAAGAAAAGACCTTTCCAACGAAATATTACTTTTTAAGATTCGATGACTGGTTCCGAAGATAATTACGTGTTTGTCTGACAACTTTCGCAGCTCCCCCTACGGAAAACCTGTGAAGTTAGAGAAAAACTTCTTATACAAAAAAATGGGTAAAATTGTCCCACAAATATAACTACGATATTTCCAATATAGCGGTCTATTTACAAACTTTAAAATTATTTCCAGCATTTTCTCTTGGCCACATTTACTGAAGAATTTTTTTTTTGGAAGTCGTAACATAAGCGGTTTCTGGGATATAGCCGGCGTCCTTCCTTAATGATTCAATCGGTACATACAAATTGCTTTAAATAAACGAGTACCTAATTAAGTAAGAAATCAATTAACATTTTCTAGTTTTACAATGTGAGTTTTGTAATAGGATTTATTATAAAGAGGTTGCAAAATTATCCTGTTATAAAAATTGTATTCTAATAAAGCACAAAGACATGTAAAGATAATGACAAGTGTTTTATAATAAAAGATTTTATTTAATTAATTTAACCACTTAACATGTGCCAAGATTATTTTTATTTTATAGTAGCGGTCGGCCTTGGATTTTTTTAAGTTAGCATGTATCATATTCGTAAAATTTCGCGACGCGAAGATTTCGACGAAGGCTGTTTCGGTGATCCAACCCTCCCCGAGCATAACCGAGATTGTAAGACAGGTGTAGGGTGTCGCAACTTGTTTTCGGGTCATTGCCCCTTGTCGTGATCGCAACTTGTTCATAGGCCTTCGTGTATTGTCGTGGTATCCTTGCCGGAAAATTTGAATTTGTATTATAATAATAAGAAGCCTAATGCTAACTTGTAAGACAGGTGTAGGGCTGCGCAACTTGCTCTCGGGGCTTTGTCCCTTGTCGTGGCTCCAATGCCAGAAAATTTGAATTTGTATTTGGATTTAAGGCTCTGCAGGTTATTGCTGGAAATATGAACCTGTATTATAGTAAGGGGTATAATGATAACTTGTAAGACAGGCCCTCGCCCCTCGACCATTACTTATTGCGAGAAATTTGAACTTTTATTCTAATAAGGGGCCTATTGCTAGCTTATAAGACAAAACATAGGAACCTGTGTTAGGGCCTGCGCCCTCCTGTCGTGGCACTTGTTGGGAAATTTGAATTTATATCGTCATCTAGTTGTGTATGACCTAATGAATATCTTCTGTAATAAAGGTGGCACCATCTAGCGTTATATTTCTAGGACTAATCAGGGTTTTGTTTGTGGCACCATCTAGTGGTATATTTTTAAACTAGCGAATGTATTCTGTAATAGAGGCGGCGCCACCTAGCGGTATATTTCTAGGACTAATTAGAGTTGTTTGTGGTGCAATATAGTGGTGTAAGGGCTAATGAATGTTTTCTGTAATAGGGGTTGATCGGGTTCGTCTCTCCCTCGTATCTTTCTCAAACAAACAAATCAATTAAATTAAATTCCAAACTGATCTAACTTAATCATACAAAATCAGCTTACAATTCAAAAAACAGCAGTATGATTGAACGCACAGAGTGCAAAAGAAATCCAATTTCACACTTATTGTAGCTACCATCTAACCGCACTTTCGCATTGTTAGTGCAGGTTCAAACACCGTTAGGAAAAATCAGTTTATTAACAAAATTGAAGGAAAGCTTAGCGTTTGAAAATATATTATTATTATTATAAACAACAATACATCATTTTTATTTAATCACATCCTTTATGGGTCTTCTTCTTATTCTTCTTGAACCGTGATTCGTCGCTGTCCTCATCATGGTTTTGAGAGTCGTCCTTCTCCTCTACCTCATCGCTCTTCTTCCTCTTCTGTGAATCATCACCCTAGGGGCATATTTATAATCTAAACTCCTTTTTTATGGCTGAGGTATTTTCTTCTAAGACGGCTGCTTGCGCACAAGACCCAAGGCCAGCAGCATTCTCGTTTCTCGTGCGTTTCGCTTTTTAAAGTATAACTGTCATCGAGTGAGCATTATTATAATGTATTCTCCTGTTTATGAGCCAACATCAACGGACATTAGAGATTTTACTGACTTGTTAAACTATTACAACATAACCGTTCAAGATGATGATAGAAACGATGACGTGGATGAGCTGAATGTATCTCACATCCAAGGTGATGGTGATGACTCACAGAAGAGGAAGAAGAGCGATGAGTTAGAGGAGGACGAATCTCATAGGGGTGAAAAAATATGATCCCCACGTGGGCATGAAAAAGTGAAAGGTGAGGTGCCCCACAGCTCGGAGGCTTGTGACGTAAAAAAGTGGAGGGTAGGGTGCCTGTATTCTACTGTCTTCCGTCTTTACCAATCTTACTAGCCGATGACAATGTTAACATAGAGTGTTTAGACGAAAACGAATTTGATTATAGTCAAAGTCAAGATGAGGACACTGAAAATGAAATTTTTCAACTGGAAAATAATTATGAACTGGTAATAAACTATCTGCAATTTTAGCTTGAAGATATACCAAACAGTTATTTTTTTAATTCTATTCAGGTAAGATAAGAAGACAGTGAAGAGCTGAAGCAGCCAACAAAAATTAAAGTATATAATGTTCAAACAATAAGAGGACCTGATACATCAACTACGAGTTCTTCTTTATCACAGAATGTGCCAACCCCTTGAACAACTAGAAACAGCAACCACTATGGAAGTGATAGTATCAAAGAGATAATTAAAAAAAGGAACAAACCTGACGATGGAGTGATTTTTATTAATAAAGCGAGTGATGTTTTGGCAACTTTAGCAAATGCTCTGGCAAATGAAGAGCAGCAATATATAAATTATGGGCTTTAGCCGTCGAACGATTACCTGCTTGATTACTTAATTTATTTGAAACCGTAACGTGTGAATCATCTTGCTCTACATATGCTTTCAAATTCTCTGACACTAACAAATTATGCAACGCTAAACAAGCCAAAATTATTTTTTCTACTTTATCTGCATTTAAATTTTTTGGATTAAGCAATACTCTAAACCTGTTAGCTAAGATACCAAATGAGCTTTCAATCATTCGACGTGCTCTAGAGAGTTGATAATTGAATATTTTTTTAGAATCTGACAATCCCCTATTAGGATAAGGTTTCATAATTCTACTGGTTAACGGAAATGCATCATCTGCAACTAATACAAATGGAATTTTTGATGTACGACTGGGTAAAGCCCGATTTGGAGGTAAATTTAAAGAGTTATTTTCTAGGGCTCCACACAGATTACTTTCTCGGAAAATACCGCCATCACTTATGCGGCCATTTATTCCTACATGATAGTAGGTGAATTTATGTCGAAATCACATATAGCTAATAAAACAATTGAGTTATTCCCTTTATAGTTATAATAATATGAACCAGCAGATATTGGAGGTCTAAACATTATATGTTTCCCATCCAAAGCACCAATACAGTTGGGAAAATGCCACATTTCTTGAAATCCTTTAGCAACATGTAACCATTCTCTACAAGACATTGGGGTCTAAAAATAATGCTAGTTAATAAGAGTAATAAATCTCAATTTTGAGTTTTCACTAACCCATTTTTTCAACAAAGGGTGTCCTCATTTGAGGACGCTGGGCATAAAGATGTACAAAAATTTTTTTTCATTTAAAAACAATTCTAAACTCAAACTAAAAACATTCTAATAGCTAATATTAATTCACAATTTACATTATATTACTGTTTTTTTGTGAAATTCTTTAAAACAGTTTGGAATGCAGAGGGTAACATCGCATTTTTGGCAGTATGTTCGGGATTTGCTCTTGCAATGTTGTTGACATCTACGCTGTTTTTCCCGTTTGCCGATCACATGATTTTTAGAATCATATCTAGTAACATTGGGAATATTTCTTCGTGAACTATTAAGAGCAGCCTTCCTCGGCTGATGTTTGCTCCATAGCCAATCTTCAGATATGAATAAGCAACTTGTCTGCGGAATTCTTTGATTGAATTTTTTCTGAATGCGTCATGTTATAAATAATACTTCCATTTACAACAGCCATATCTATCATACCGGTAAATAAACACCAATACCATTTTTTCCCTCTAACTGATAGATGGTGTTTTTCTAAAAGCCGACACCACCCATGTATTTGTTATGATTTTTAATGATGGCTGGTTGTGGTACTTGAACACGAGCTTTTTCTCGATGACGCCAGCGGGGAACCTGTACCGTTGGAAGTATTGTATCAAAGTTTGTCGCTTAAGAGACGTATTTACTGTCGTTCAATTTACAAGCTAATATTTCATTGGGTTTATCAAACTGCTAGTCATACGAACCTCACGGTTCTTTCTCGAGTAACTTTGATGTTTTTAACGGAAATATTGCTGTGCGATTTTCCCTTATTGTACCAGTAGTTCTAAAACCCTGAGCTTTCAGTTGCTTTCATTAAAGAGTAGCTTGTAAAAAAGTTGTCAAAATATACGATGTAACTTCTTGGGTCCTCAACTACAGATAACATATCTGCAACAACTTTGGAACCTAATGGAATATTCGGAGTTGCAGAATTTTCTCTATTTTCTTTGCCACAGTAAAGAGAAAAGTTATAACAAAATCCACATAACTTGAACCCAAATCGTATAGGTTTAGACCTTATAAATTGTTTTAGCGAATGATGACCATAATATTTCACAATCAGCTCATCAACAGATAGGTTCTGATGAAAAACTCTCCATTTCC
This sequence comes from Vesta saturnalis, assembly GCA_036346205.1. Lineage (NCBI taxonomy): Eukaryota > Metazoa > Arthropoda > Insecta > Coleoptera > Lampyridae > Vesta > Vesta saturnalis. Next base: position 6,599,844 of record JARFJB010000793.1, read on the forward strand.
TAAAATTCTTATTGACCAAATCCATCAATGGCCTGACTTTGAAGGATTTATCATTCTTACTATTATTAGCTTTAGCGTTGTCAACAAAATGTATTAACGATTTCATTTCACAATATGTATTGCGACTAAATGTATCTTTTACAATCTGAATGCCTAAATCATCTTGTTCTGACCAGTAATCTCGTTCGCTAGGCAATTGATGGTATCCGGAAAAAATTAGGAAACCAATAAACATTTTAATTTTGTCAGGAGTGATTGTGAAGTTTTGTTTAATTTTTTGAACTGTAGCATATCTTATTGTTTCCGTTACGATAAGTTCATAAACCTTTTCATCAAAAAACGCTTAAAATATTTCCAAAGGCGAAGCTGTCGATAATCTCTTTTTTTCATTTCTTAAAAATTTTATTGAAACTGTGAACCATATTGCTGCTTCTCGTAAATAGGATCTATCTTTTCCCATTTTGGAAAGTTACTGCTCTTTCTATTGGTACGTAGTGGTTGTAAATTTTCTTCTTCATCGGAAGAAGAAAGTAGACTCCGCTTTCGTTTGGCACGTAGTTCTTGAAAAGTGTCTTCTTCGTCAGAAGAATCTGCATTATTCGCTTGAAAGCGAGGTATAACTTCAGCTCCACTAGGAATTTCATTCACAATAGGAGCAGTTAAACCATTATCAGAAATTTCATCTTCATCGGTAAGTTCATCTACTTCTGGTGGTAGTGCTATCATATCAGTTTCGATTTCATCAGGGTCAACATACTCCCAGGCTTCTTCTAGAATTTTAAAATATTTTTTACTCATGATTTCTTGTGATTACCGGAAAATAATTACCAAAATAAAACTTCACTCCAATGTCCAGTATCCTCAATTGAGGATATCAAAATTTTTGTATGTGGTAAAAAATACTTATTTATAAAATTGGTTCATTTACCACAACTATGATCCATATATATTCGAGGACGCTGAGCGCTAATGGGTTAAGGAATAACCTTCAAATATATCTCTTTTAGACTGGCATACATAGCTTCACAAACCTCAGGTGCAAACCTCGAAATGTACTTTCATGTATACGAGTTGAATACATTAATGATCTAAACGTTTGCCCAGTTGCCAAAAATCTTAATGTAGTTTCCAACCTAAACAACAGAAGGAGTCATCAAATTTATACATCCAAAAGTATAATATATATTGTGATATACAAACCTGCATCTTGCTGAAATACTTTTTCTAAATAGTGTATCCTGTTTTTTTATCTTATTCTCAACTATGAAGCTGAAATGGCAAATTCAATCAACAAAGACATTCAACGTATTCTCGAATGGGGAACCAATAATCTAGTTAAATTTAATGCTAACAAAACTCAGTGTTGCCTTATGTCCGCCAAAAAAGATCGATCTTTTCCTGTTGTAAGTATGAATGGCTCAGTTCTTAAGTTTTCACACTCTATTACTATGTTGGGTATAACTGTATCTTCAAACCTCTCATGGGTTGACCATCTTCTGTCAGCTACCAAAACAGCTGCTCGTAAAATAGGTTTTTTGTACAGATCTAAGCAGTACTTTACCTCTCAACAACTTCTGCTGTATAAGGCCCAAATTCGGCTCCCCAATACGCTCTCGATATCGTTGAACGTATTCAAAAGAGAGCGATTAGGCTTATAAATGACCCGTCCTTAACTTCTCACATACAGTCCCTTGAACATAGAAGGATGGTTTCAGTTCTTTCTTTGTATTATCGTTATTACAACGGCTATTGTGCTGCTGAATTATATTTTTTGATACCATCTCGGGCTATCTTTGCGAGAAACACTCGGTTCGCTCATTCAGATCATCAGTATGCAGTACAAATCTCCGTCGTACCAAACGGGCGCAATCCACATTTTTCTACACGGCTTCTAAACTCTGGAATGAACTCACTAGTTCCTGTTTTCCTCTCACTTATGATATGAGAAAATTTAAGGTAGCTGTTCACAGGCATCTATTGGCAATTCATTATCCCTCTATCCTTCCTAAGTGTTCCTGAGTGCTTTAGCACGATAGGCCTAATTTAGCCTGTTCAGGTCCACAATCATAAAAAAAAACTAGTCCTAACAATTTTTCAAACAAAGTATTACTCATCTGTAAAAAGTTTTTAAATGCCAAATTTTGTCTTCTAATAATTCTTCATTCAATATATTTAATATTCCTTTGCCTAACCCTCTTCTCTCGATCCATTTTTTTCTCAATATACGCTTTTTTTAAGAAGTGTATGATTTCTTTTCTTAATTACTAGCATCTTTATTACAATTAAAGCTACTGCACACAATTTTAGCCTTTTTTTCGCCATCATGATTTATTTGTTGTGTTCACTCTAAGTTAGGTTAGGTTATCAGTACAAAATACACAATTGTTAGAGCGCATGCCTACATACAAAATAAAATTAAAGTAGTTGCAAACAGAAACCCACATTTTTTATACTAAATCTACTCGCGCAACTAATTAATATTTTTAATACTAAAATCGGTACTGAAATTAGCATAATGGCAAGCGGACCTTATAAGTATATGATATGGTGTATGCCCCACACTTTTATTTTTAGTCACAAAAATTTTTGATGTTAATGGGTAGATAAAAAAATTATTTTATACTTTTTAGTACATTTGGAAATAAAAGCGTTTTTTAAAAATGTTTTTTTTACATATTTTTATTTTCTACTTTTTAGTCGCTTGGATGTAAGTTCCAACAAAGAAAGAAACTCAATTTTTCAAGACCCTAGTTTTATAAACAAAAATTTCGAACTTACTTAGCCAATATACACGTTTTTTTTTTTTTTTTTATGATTGTGGACCTGAACAGGCTAAATAAGGCCTATCGTGCTAAAGCACTCAGGAACACTTAGGAGGATGGATAGAGGGATAATGAATTGCCAATAGATGCCTATGAACAGCTACCTTAAATTTTCTCATATCATAAGTGAGAGGAAAACAGGAACTAGGGAGATCATTCCAGAGTTTAGAAGCCGTGTAGAAAAATATGAAAAATATGTATGCCGAAATTCAGCTCAACCGGAGATCGGAAAATAGTTGATTGTTTTTGACCGAATACAATACCGTGCGCAGCCCCCTGATCTTGAACTCAACTTGTATATTTTTGTGCATGGTCTTATGCTAAAAGCTTAAGTCCTGAATTTCAAGGCCCTAGCTTTATAAACGAAAATTTCAATCAGCCGCAATGCAACCACCTGACCTTGAAACTCAACTTGTCGCATATTTGTGTGCATGGTATTATGCCAAAAACTGAAGTCAAAAATATCAAGGCCCTAACTTTATAAACAAAAATTCCGACTATATTTGGCCAAATTTGGCAGCAACAGTCAACGCAAAAGACACATATTCGTGTATTGTCACCAAGAATATGCATGTATGCCAAATTTCAGCTCAATCGGAGATCAGGAAGTTCAATTACAAGATTTGAACCGGGCAGATAAAGTGAGTTGAGTAAAAGCGTTAAAAAAAGAATAAAATGCGTAATCAATAAACGTTATTAAAGAAATATTATTTAACGAAGTGTCACGATAACCAAATAAAATGACCTGCACATTCCATAGTAACCAAAACGCCGAATCTATGTTTTAATGGTATAAATCCCCGACTACTGCCATTCTGCCGAATTTCAATATTTGACCATTACCAGAACACCGAACACCATTCTGCCGACTTTTAATGATGGGTCATTAAGCCGACAATGACCAAAACGCCGAATAACCAAAGCGCCCAATTCGCTAAACACCGAATGCCCAAAACACCGACACGATTATTTTAGTTAGGGCAGTTAACCTCATATTCTATACAAGTGAAATATCAAAACATTTATCACATCAAATCCTGATTTTGCGCATGCCCACTAATCAGATTCTTAAATTCTTTTATCAGTTTGTACATACAGTGGTTACTAACGTTTTTGTTTGTAATTTTACAGTTGTCTTTCATTTTGTTAACCAACGTTTTACTTTGGTACAATAAAATGTTCTCTTAGTTTGTGTATTTACGTGTTAACTAGTTTGCTTGTTTCTTACACGTTTGGTGCAAGGTTAGCTTCTTGTTTACATGTTAAATACCTTGCTTAGTTTCTTTAGTTTAGACATTGGGTTGTTTGAGCGTGTGACTGTTGCGGTTGCGTTTGTTGGATGATTTGAGGGTTTGTTTCTCCTAGTTTCTTGTTTTTGTTGTTTCGGCTAGTATGATTTGTTTATACGTGTTTCAAGCTTGTGCATTTGTGTGTTTGTTCACTAGATTGTTATTGTTACCTTAGATGCTGGGACGTGTAGCGTCCTCCAGGTACCCTATCTTGAAAAGTGTAATTTAAACTTATTTGCAAGAATGCAAATTCAAGAACAAAACAATCGCTAAGTGATTTATCTTGACTTTACTGACAATAATGTTACATAACCATTCTTTTTCAGCACTTTCTTACTACAACTTATTTTCAGTGGAATAGTAAATTTTATGAACAGATTGAAGGTGTAGCAATGGTTAGTCCCCTTAGTCCTGTTATAGCTAACTTTTATATGGAAAAATTTGAAACATTAGCGTTACAAAATACACCTAAAAAACCTTCAGTTTGGTATAGATATGTAGATGACACATTTGTTATTTGGAGACATGGAAAAAGAATCTAATGGAAGTTTACCATTTCTTGACATATTAATATCTAAAAATAATAATTCACTATCTTTTAAGGTTTACAGAAAGCCGACACACACTGATAGATACCTTCCAACCACCATCCACGTCAAAAAATTGGTGTATTTAAATCTGTAGTAGATCGAGCGAAACGAATTTGTGACCCTAATTTTTCAAGGATGAATACAAATATTGAACAAAATCCTTACAAAATAATGGATATTCACTTACAGATATTAATAATGTTATTACACCTCCTAGGCGTAACCTTAAACAAAAACCAGTTCTTAATGTTGGTACTGCTTTTCTTCCTTTTATAGCTAATGTTACAAATAGAATTGAAAAAATCCTAATTAAATATGGCATTAGGACTATTTTTAAACCTACAAGAAAAATTAAAGAACATTTAAGATCACCTAAAGATGTGTCAAACCCTTTATCATCTTCCAGAGTGTATAAGTTATCTTGTTCATGTGGAAAAGTATACATCGGAACCACAAAACGTAGCTTTGAGATAAGACGCAAAGAACATATGAGATTTTGTGGATTAGGTCAACCAGAGAGGTCTGCTGTGGCTGACCATGCCCTGAATAATCTAAATCATGACATTCAATTTGACAATATGGAAATATTGTCACGACAAACTCATTATTATGTTCGTTTACAACGTGAAGCTATTGAAATATATAAACACCCTAATAATTTTAACAAACAAGAAGAAAATCTCCGTTTAAATAGGTTTTGGCATCTTATAATTAAAAAAAAAGCATAATGATACGTCTTAATTTTGATTTTAATTTTAACTTTTGGTATGTCTAGGTTTTTTGCTGTTTTTCCTAGACCTTGAAGCAAATGCTTTACCAATTATATGTTAAATTACCACAGCACTATAATTTAACATAAGTAGTTGAAATTAAGATTAAAATTAAAAATTACAAAAAACGTTCTGCACTGTGCTTTTCATTGTTAATAACACTTGCACTTATTGATAAAGATATCTCTTTGTTAGATTTAACTAGATTATTTTATTTGATGTGATGTTTAAATTTGTGAATGCTTCTATCATTTTCAAATTGAAGTTTTTCACAACTTTACACTTACATTATAACTTGATTAAATTTTGTTAAATGTGTTTTTTGGCTGACAAATTTCATTGTCAGCTTTCGTCGTAGAGAGTGTTCGGATTTGTCATCTTTAAGGCAGTTTAACAATATTTAAATTTTAATGACCTAGTTATTCTTTACTAAAATTTAATTTTATAGTTGGCTTTATACGTTTCTCAAACTGTTACGTTAATAGCAGGCTGATGTTTATGTTTTAATTTTTCAACTTTGACAAAATTGTTTACAGCATCAACAATTTTTAACAAATATTACTACTGACGAAGATAACTGTAAGTGTTATCGAAACGATTAGATTGTATAATTAATTTAAAATACACCATTAAAAAAACCGAAAAAAGAAAAGTATTTTATTACTATTACTCTAATTAATTGCTTGCCTTACTTTGACTTTCCTGCCACTAATTAAAACATTAGAATTTATTTGTTTAATTACTCGCAAACCTTAAATCTGATCAAACGAATTGGCCGTCTAGTGGTAGGTACGTTGTGCTATTTGAATTAGATAGGCTGGATAAGGGGCAGAAAAAAAAATAAAACTACACAAATTAAAATTAACGAGCTTTGCGCAATGGTCGTTCAGCCCGTTAATGTACTATTGTGGGAAAGAACCAAACCCACTTTATTCATAAATAAGTAATTGCACAAGTGCATTCATAAATCAAATAATAGAAAAAACAACGAAAGAGTTAAATATATAACAAAACACCATTAAATCAGGTTAAGGTGCGTACAAAATTATAACATTAAGAGAAAAATAAATAAAAAGCTGTTTAGTTACCTATAAACACAATAAAAAAAACCCATGTAGTCACACCCACAATTGTCATAAATAATCAGAATAACAGAAAACAGTTAGACGATTTGAGGAAAAGGGAGACTGCAAAGAGAGATTTAGATCGGGACGAAAAAAAACAGCAAAACGTGGTGAAAAATGATTGAACACATTACTCGCATTTATTGAGAATCCGCATAGTTGCATGCAGAAGTCAGCAGCAGTTATTGATACAAGTTGTTCATCAGTGTCAAGAATTCTGGAGGAAAATAAATTTCATCCCTATAAGATTCATCTTGTTCAAGAGCTGTCACACGATGATTTCGATAGAAAAAAACTAATTTTGTGAGACTATGATGGACGAGAATAACGATTTGTTGAATAACACTGTTTTTTCTGATGAAGCGGCATTTATGCTAAATGGGAATGTGAATCGTCATCGTTATAGGTACTGGTCATATGAAAATCCGCATTGTATGAGAGAAGCGCATTTCCAGCACTCTCAGAAAATAAATGTTGGGGCAGGGTTGTATGGAACTCGCACTATAGGGCCATTTTTCATAGAAGGGAGTTTAACAGGTGAGAGATATTTGGATATGCTTCAAAATTTAATCGTTCCTGAAATTTAACGTTTGTCTGTCCCAAACTATCAAAGTACATGGTTTTAGCAGGATGGAGCTCCTCCCTACTATGCTCGTATAGTGCAGGAATATTTGAAAACAACTTTTCCTGAGAGAAGCATAGGCAGAAGGCTATCTGTAGACTCGCCAGTGCGAGGTCTCCCGACCTCGATTACTTTTTCTGGGGGAATCTAAAAAATAAAGTATACGCTACAAAGTCGGAGAACCTTGACGATTTAAGACAACGCATACAAATTGAGTCTGATATGATTACCGAAGATATGGGTCACAAGGTTATCGAAGAATTTTACTACCACCTAGCCTTTTGCCAAGAAATGCAAGGAAAACATTTAATGTAATACATAGTTTCGTAATTTTTGAAACAATTTTTCAATATGTTTTTGTATTTGTCAATCGATAGCTTATGAAAAACTAAGATAGGAATGTGCAAACCGTTTTCTTGATCTCTTAAGATTTAGATTTTACAACGTGACAAAGTGTGGAAATGGTCTATCAATGATTTCGTAAATGGTTGACGATAGGTATAGGACTTCATACATAAGATGTATTTGGATTTATTCCACGCATTAAAAAATTGAATAATATACATGATGCTGCGTTTGAATTATCAAAGTTGCTTTTAATTTTTAGTAGAAGCGCCAACAGTGCATCACTGAAAATATTATTATTGGAAATGTAAACTCCCCAATTTTCATCCATGTCACTTTACAAATAACTGAGATAATTGAGCGTTTCCAAACTTTTTGGACACACTGTACATATAATTAACATGAGCCATGAAATTTCCGTCTTAAAATTTACACACGGCTTTGAAATTTTTTGGTTAATAGCTCTAGAAATATTTGATAATATACGTATATATGAAATGGAATATTCTCGCAGCCTAGAACCTATTTTGGTAGTATGGCCTTGGAATATTTTCTGATTATATCAGTGTGGCCTTAGAAAGTTGAAATTTTTTAATCAATAGCCATGGAAATGTTTCTAATTATATAGGTATATGAGTCATGGAATTTCCACGCAACCTTACAAAATTTTTCTGATTATAACATACATATGAATCATAAAGTTTCCCGTTGGAAATTTTTGTGATTATATAGTAAGTATGACGTAAAATTTTTCCGATGCTTTGAATTTTTTCTCCGCAGTCTTCAACATATTTAGTCAGTGACCTTGAAAGGAAGCCGTAAAATTTCCCCGCAGTCGTGGAAAATTTGTTGATCAATAAGCTCCGAAATTTTTCTGATTATAGTAGTATGGACTTTACACCCGGTTTTGGGATTTATTGATCAATAGCCTTGGAAATATTAGATAAAATAAGTATGAGTAAAAAAATTTCCTCGCTGCCTAAAACATATTTTGGTGGATATTTTCTCATTATATAGTGCGAGTCATAGAATTTTCAATAATCTTGGAAATGTTTCGGATTATACAAGTATATGAGTCATGGAATTTCCCCACGGCCTTAATCATCTTTGGCCATGATCTTGGGAGAAGGTCGTAAGGTTTTCTCGCTGCCTTGGAAATTTTTCTGATTATATAATGAATATGAGCCATGAAGTTGTCCCGCGGCCTTGAACATATTTTCATCAATAGGCTTAGAAATATTTCTTATTATAGACTAAGTATGAGGTCAGAATTTTTACGCGGTTTTAGAATTTTTTGGTCAATAGCCTTGGAGATATGTGATGATATAAGTATATGAGTGATAGAATTCCTCTGCCGCCTTAAACATCTTCAGTCAATTACCTTCGGAAGAGGTCGTAAAATTTTATCACAGCCTTGGGCAATTTTTCTGGTTATATAATAAATATGAGCCACGAAATTTTCCCGCGGTCTTAAACATATTTTGATCAATACGCTTAGAAATGTTTCTGATTATATACTAAATGTGACAATTTTTCCGCGGCTCCGGAATTTTTTGGGAAAATAGAATTTCCCCACAGCTTTGAACATATTTTCGTCCTGTGGCTTTGGAATTTCCTTACGGTCAACGTCTTGAATATTTTTCTAATTATGTAATAAGTATGAGTTAGTAATTTAGAAATAAAATAATTAAATAGAATCGTTAAAACTAAAAATATGTGCACAATAATTGTAAGGGAATTGCTCCGGACTGAATTGTTTATGATCCCGCTGATTACCACAATCTGATGCAGATGCTAAAGCCCTTTTGGAAAGATCTTGAGATAACTATCTTGGAAAATCGTAAACAATTGTAAACGCCGATTGCCTTTTTGGTATTGTGCTAAATCTTAAGATTACAATCTCGTACAATTTACATACAACAGTATAAGATGTTTGTATACTCCTAGCAGTATAATTCATAACCAAATAATGTCTTTTGATAGATGATTAAAATGTAGGGAGTGATCGGTTAATGTACACAAGGTATCAAAGATTATTGGCTTAAAGCTTGAGGTAACCATATTGATAAATTACAAAACCATTTTTTCAGATCGGCCATCTTGATTACATGATCTAGAGGTACAATTTGATTGATATACCCCAATAGATGCTTATACAAAAAGTAATTAACTATAAAATTATATCTATCGACAAGTTGAAACAATTGGTACATAAAGTGTGTTAACTCAAGCACAAAACCAACCAAACATCCAGATAAACACAAAAAATAAAACAAGCTAATAAGCAAACAAATATACAAACAAGCAAGCCAACAGGCAGACCATCATTCAAACAAACAAAATCTCACCACATAAAGCAAAAAAAGTAAACAAGCAGTCAAATAAACTAGCTAACAGACAAACACACAAACACAAACAGGATTCTATGATTTATTTAAGTTCGTTAAAATAAATTGTTGACGTATAATTATGAAATTACTGATTAGAAACATAAATAGAATAAGAAATGACTGCCAATTAAAATATTCTATACAAATAACCGTCGGGATAATTGTAACATACTTCTTATATTCATTTGTACAAATTAAAAAAAATGGCCATAACTATGATAACTGAAAATATTTTCAGATCCTTTTCTTACCAATATAAGAATAAACCGTTATTTGAGTGAGACCATATTCAAATTCCATTAGACGCATAGTGTATACATTGTTTTAGTCGAATGTTTAATTATTTCTAAAGCTGATTATATACCACAGGAAATACTAATGACACCTGAAGAAAATGTTAATCTACTTTGGGGAAATTCGTGCCAATTCTTGGCTATCGTTACCTGTATTGAAGTTTTGGATTATATATATATATATATATATATATATATATATATATATATATATATACATACAGGGTGGGATGTCTACTGCGTGGACGAAGGATTGCTCCTTAACTATTACAGATATCAAAACCAATTTTGGTGTGGTAATACACGATCATTGGACCTACATTCTAAAAATATTTAGGTATATACAGGGTGATTGACAAAAATATGCCAACCCAAACCTGTGTTTTTTAATGAAACACCCTGTATATCGTTGCTTTTTTTTTTACTGTTACATTTAGAATAAAAGTATAGAAATTTGTATCTGTATCACTAACCGTTCTGCAGATATCGTCACTTTAGTACCAAAATAGAGTTAACTTAGGGACCACGTTGCGAGCGTTGTAACCACGGTTTTGTAAATCTGTTTATACCACCGACTATTAATAATAGTCTACTAACAAACAAACTGGGTATAAAATGAATTTTTCCAAAGAATAAATGGTCGATATGATCTTTATTTACGGCGAAGCTCAAAGAAATGCTTTGCTGGCTACCCGTTTGTACTGTGAACGATGCCCAGAGAGAAGACAGCCGCGGAAAGAATCGTTTATGAATGTAGCTGAGAGATTTATAAATTCTGAAAGTGTGTGTTATCCCAAGCGCGCAAAAACAAGCCCAAATGAAGAAATTGAGTTTCAAGTTGTGGCATCTCTTATAGAAAATACGCAAATTAGTAGCAGAGAGCTAAATACATACGTAGATCTAATTGGAAATACAGTTCGCTTTAAAAAAAAAACAAATTGAATCCTTACGCCCCTTGATTTCTTCCTTTGGGGCTACGTTAAAGAAAAAGTTTACCAACACCCTCTCACGCCAAGCGAAGATATGATTTTATTGTTTAGTTCTTAATTAAGTTTTCCTATCAGTTAAAGAATTTATTTGCCATTCGTATTTTCTTATTTGCTCTAGATTTTGTTTTATTTGTTTTTCTGTATATCAATATTTTCAAATACAGCGTCAATATCTCAAGAAGGGTCCGTCTTATTATTAATAGTCGGTGGTATAAACAGATATACAAAAACGTGGCGGCAACGCTCGCATCGTGGTTCCAAAGTTAACTCTTATTTTGGTACTAAAGTGACGATATCTGTAGAACGGTTAGTGATACAGATACAAATTTCTATACTTTATTCTAAATGTAACAGTGAATCCAAACATGCAAAAATATACAGGGTGTTCCATTAAAAAAAACACAGGTTTAGGTTGGCATATTTTTGTCAATCACTCTGTATACCCAAATATTTTTAGAATGTAGGTCCAATGATCGTGTATTATCACACCAAAATTGCTTGATATCTCTAATAATTAAGGAGAAATCCTCCGTCCACGCAGTAGACACCCACCCTGCAGTAATTAAGTTTTAGTGAATATGTTGATATTTTCTTCTTAGTATATATCAGTTTTTGGATTTATGTGCAACGCGTGTTTAAGCATAATTTTCCGTTTTCTATATTCATATGCACATCGTGTTAAATTTACTTCCCTGCATAAGATATAGAACTGCTTTTAATTACATTTTTGTATTAATTTAATATATTTAATAGGGAAATCCGCCCCTTGCGTTAAAAATCCTTCTCGTACGTTAAGAAATTTTTATACAGTTTGAAAATTGAATATGTATGGTTCGGTTTTATCTCGAGAAAGCGTGGTGAATGACGCTGTTCAAGATGGCATATAATAGACAGTTTGAGTTGGAGATACCTTTTGCTTCTGTCATTAAAAGCAAGGCATTACGCCCGCTGTTTAGTTTTTTTTTTATGATTGTGCCCGCTTTGGTAACTACAACATATCTGTGTTCCTGTTTTGGGTTGAAAAGTAGTGGAAATTGCTTTACCTTTATATTGATATTTTACCTTATCGTATTGTCAAGAAATAATGTTCTCGGCAGCAAATCGTTTCGGTATTAACTTTATGTTGAATGTATGTAAATACATATCCATCTTAGTGCAAATCACGTTTTTATTAATTGGACAAATTAGACGAATTGATTTACGAACATTAAAGTAAAGCTAGTGTAATAATGTTTCGGAAGACTGTGGTAATGAAAGGAAAACAGATGACTTCAGTTAATGTTTTGTAAGATTAAAACATTTGAATGTATGACCTTACTTCGGTGGTATTTTGTTGACATACGCCAAAAAAAATTGTTTGTCATTACATTAAGTTATTCAGTTTCAATCAACTTCCATTTTAAAATAATTATAGGTAAAGGTAGGTTATATTGAGGTAGAGTTTTAAGTATCGATTAAGGATTAGTTTACTATCGTAAAGCTTTGGAAAGCGTTTACTACTATTTTTTACGGTTAAAATAATAAGCAGATATTATTTTGATTCATTGAATATACAAATACAAACAACTGTGTTGGTATTTACAGAGTTTACATGTGGCATTAAAGTACAACCTTATCATTTTTTGTTGTATTTTAATAATCTAAAAAATGAGTGGCGCCTAACACCATAATCTAATTTACAGCTATGGATATTATCTCTGGATTCCCTTACGACCTTATAAAGAAACGAGCTCTCAATCTACAGTATTTTAAGTAAACACAACAATTACCTCGTTATTATAGTCTAACTTGTAATTATTACCATTATTACAGTTATCTCCATCTATATCAATAACTATTATTGTCGTTCCTATTACTATCGTGGTGATTTTCCTTACTATTGTAATCGTCGTTATTATGATCGTTATACATAGTTATTAATACCATTATTATTAGAACTATTGCAGTTACATTTTGCTTATTATCGTTACCACCACTGTGTACCATTATTATCGAGACTAGTATTATCGCAGTTATTAACATTAGCTTTAGTGATACCTTTACTATACTCGTCATTATTGATACTATCATTGTTATCGTGACAAGGATCGGTATTGCTATCAGTATTGTTACCACTATGGCTATTGTCATCCTTACTATTATTATTATGCGGGTCATTACCAATATTGTATTAGTGATTACTTTATAATTTTTTTCTAAGGGCATCTCCGAAACGCCTAAAAGGATTTTCGCGAAGCTTGATACGCACGCGGGGGAAGTGAGTGAAACCCAAAAAACGCAATTTCCAATGGCGACGAAGTCCTTGCGAAGCCGGGCGAGGCAAATCTCCGAAATGGCGTGGCCGATCCGGACTAAATTTGAACCCAACTGGGGGAATACGCGAATTCTGAAAAGGTCATTTGCGGCACGCTTCTAGGCAATATCTTCAAAAAACGGAAGGTCGAAGGACAGGGGAGATTGTGTCGGCGGTCGGTCATATATCGGCATTTTCTCGGATGGGACCATAAACAAAAGAGATACGCGCACTTGACAATTGAGGAAAGTTCGCGTCGCGTATGTTTTGGTATACCTTCGAAACCGTAGGTCCAATTTCGAAAAGAGAGGTATCTTTCAATTCGTCTCTATCTCCAGAAGTCATAAAAAATAAAGAATGGTCGGGAAGGGGAATATAACCATCATAACCTATACTACACTTACCTACCTTTGCATGGTTTGTTATCGTTATGGTCATTGCTAGCAATATTATCGCACTCATAGTCGTACACTTTAAAATTACTATTTGCAATACTAGTACCATTATAACAATGTAGCATAATTAACTATTATTATTACTGTAACACCTACTGGTTTCTTTTACAAATGCTTAGAGATACTAGAATCGCTATCGAAAAGTGACTTACCTAACAAGAAATACAAATTTGTGATTTCGTACCACTCCCAACAATTATTTAAAAGTTAACAATAAAAGTGCGATGCCTTATATTGTGTGTTACCTGAAAGAAAGAAAAAACAATATTAGTTATGAATTATATATAAAATTTGTGAATTTTCAGCTACAAATACGTCAAATGGGCTGATTTCGATTACTACTGCATGAAACACAAGCAAAACAAAATTTAATAATTTTTATACAGGTAATAAGTAATTAAGACACTCGCTAGCTGATTATAATTCTACCTTGAAATAGTTTAGGTGATATCCTACCCAGTATGTATATATTAAAATTGGGACCCATATTTTTTTTATATTAAGAAATTTGAAAAGGAGGTCAAAATCCATTTAAATTACTTTAATGGAGAAAATGACCCTCTTAGGCGCCCACTAAGTGGTTGTAATTAAGAAAAGTAACCTGCTCAACCCTATTTTCTAACAAACACAATTTTAGACAAACATACTTTGATTAAATTTAAAGTATTTAAAGTATTAAATAGTTTATCCTAATAATAATAGATAAAAACTAAACTATGAACGTATAATGAACATAACTGAAAGAAGAAGCATTATAACAGATGCTCAAAGGGTTCACCATCAACCTTTAAACATAGGTTTATGCGTCTCCTTAAATTTTGTGTTGCTCTTAAAATGTCACTTCTTCGTATTTTGGTCGTTAACGTCATAATTATTTTTCTTCGTAAATTATGAATATTATCGGGTACAGTTTTGTAAATAAAATTTTTCATAGTTCCCCATAATTAGTAGTCTAAAGGAGGGAACGCATTAGGCGGTCGCGGTCCCGTCGCATCGCGAGCTGAGCTGATCGCGGTCTTAACAAAATCAGTCGCATTTAGCAGTTGCACACCATCCTACACGCTCTCTCTTTAGTTTTAGTTAAGAAAATGAGTTCAATGGAAGAGGTCGTATTATTAGCTCTTCTGTTTGAAGAGGAAGAAAAGCGCCAAAGAAAAAGCCGCGTGCGATTTTGGATTCATCCAATTAACAAAAGAAGACAAGTAGAGGGTGAATTTCAAACTTTATTCAAAAAATTGTTACTGGACAAACAGAGATGTTTCCAATACTTTCGTATGTCATCTGGAAAGTATAATGAGCTACTAGATATTATTCACGAAGACATTCAGCTGCAAAATACAAGATTTAGACGCTGCATACCACCTGTAGAAAGACTGACCGTTTGTCTAAGGTAAGTTTAGAAACTTATTACTTTTGTATTTCATTTTACCTAAAAACTGTTCTACGTTTTCAGTTTGCTAATAAAGCAAATAAACAATATTAAAATAAAAAATGATGTGTTTACATCTGTTTTATTTAACTTACAAAAAAGTGTATTACTGGATCTTCTAATTCCACGTGTCTTTCCGTCGGTTTCTGCATTTCTAAATCATTTTCAAATACACTTGCTACAGAGACATCATTTTGTTGGTAGGGTTTTGGTCTAGCATATGTACGTTATCCTGCTCTAGAAGTGACAGAAGGGGTCGAAGATACGTTACTTAGTGATGGAGATGATAACATCTCTGTCTGAATTTGAGTCGACATTTCTTCTTTAATGTTTTCCTCCAGAACTTCTTCAGAATCTTGCGATTGATCATGTACATTTGAAATAGTCCTACAAATAATATAAGAATGAGGAAATATTATTAACCTAACCTAGTCAAATACTCTGCCAATTCATGGGCACGAAGCTACTACATATGTTTTAATCCCCAGTCCCAATTTCCAATTTTTTACCCACTTCAGTGTGTGGTAGCTAAAAATTATTACTTACTCTTCGTTGGTATGTAATCTTAGGAAGTTCATTTGTTCCTCAAACCGCCATTTTTTGTGTTGGTTGCTACCTGGCCACTGCGCGTATCACTTCGTTTTTCAGTGTTCTCCAATACATCGCTCTTAGTGCCGCCCATCTTTTTTAACATATTTCACTAAAGAAAAGTTTAATATTAGCAATTGGTGTACCTCAATTTGTGTTTTTCCTTTTTAGGTACTTGGCAACAGGAGACACATTTAAAACAATAGGAAATAGCCATAGACTGGGATACGCAACAGTTAAAGAAATCCACATGTGAGGCAATGTGCAAAAAGCTTCTCCCATTAGTGATGCCCACACCAACCAAGGCAATGTGGGAAGAAAGCGAAGAACAATTTAGTACGTTTTGGAATTTTCCCAACTGCATAGGCGCATTAGACGGTAAACATGTGGTCACTCAAGCTCCAAAAAAAAGTGAGTCTCTATACTTCAACTACAAAAAAAGTTTTTCTATTGTTTTACTGGCTCTGGTTGGTGCAGATTGCAAGTTCATTGCTGTGGACATAGGCAGTTATGGGAAAAATAGTGATGGGGGAATTTTCTCACGGTCGACTTTGGGAAAAGGTCTACAAAACAATACTTTAGATATACCAGATGCTAAGATTCTTCCAGGTATGCAAGAATCTTTACCACATGTTACAGTTGGCGCTGAAGCCTTCCCACTAAAACACTATTTGTTACGTCCTTATCCAGGATCTTCGCTTCTTGAAGATCAAAATAACCGAAAAAGAATTTTTAATTATAGGCTCTCAAGAGCACGTAGGGTTTCCGAAAATGCATTTGGAATTCTAGTTCAAAAATTTGGCATCTACCAACGTTGGCTAAGATTGAAACCAGAAAATATAAAAACTGTTGTACTTGCTACCTGCTGCTTGCATAATTTTTGTGAAAGTGATAATTTTCAATTATCTGATAATGCACGGAAACAGAAAGTTTACATAATATTTCAAATATTGGAGGCAACTTTGGACAGAGCGCAATGAATGTTAGGGAAAAATTTACAACCTATTTTAATTCACCAGAAGGTTCAGTACCTTGGCAAATACACATTGTGTACGCGGGTCGTCAAGAAAATGTACTAAATGTTATATAAAATCTAACAAAAGCAATAAATAAATAAACATAGCTTACCTGTTTGTTTCATTTTAACACTAATTTCCACCCAGCAATTGTCTTTTCTTTGCTGATTGGCATAGTTTTTATCAGCAAGATCATATAATTCAACATATTTTTCAACTAATGTTATTAACTTTTCATCCTCCATATTCCAGCACGCGTGAAACAGCACACACAGCAATCACAAAACGAATGAAAAACAGCGTCAGTGTAGTCATGAATGTTGCCGATTTACTTCGATTATAAACGATTCATAGAATGAGCATGGTACGCGAACATCAAAAAACGCGCGGACTAGACGTTCCCGAGCTCGTCTCGATCGCATCGCGGTCTCCCGAGATTCTTTCGAAAAGATCGGAAGAGAGCGCGTAGCGAGCGAGCATAGCTCTAGAACACCAAGTGCAAATGTATTGCGTTATAAACATGAAAAAGATCTTCATTGAGCGCGGTCGAGACTAGCACGGTCCGTGATGCGACGGGACCGCGACCGCCTAATGCGTTCCCTCCTTAAGAGTGAAAGGTCCGGTCTTGCTTGAACCAGATGTTATTTAAGCGGTTGAGGCAAATATTATTATCAATGTAATCCGTGAGATGTGTCCTTAAAAAAATGCTTGTATTATCCATCTGTAGTTAAAGTGTCTTCATAAATGTATGGACCAATGATTGTGTTGCCAAATAAACCCACCCATACATTTAGAGCGAATTCGATGTACATGAGGATTTTCAATAGACCAGACGTGTTCGTTATGACGATTACACATACATGAGTTTGTAAACACACTCGTCGGTAAATATGATGTTAGAAAGGAAATCTTGTAATTCCTACAAAACGTTACTCGCCGTTCACGATCTCCAGGATATAGTAATTTTGAATGGATGATTGTATTTGTACTCTCCATACTAGCTGTCGCGATGTATTCATATTCGTTGCGATGGCCCGTGTGGAAGTAGAAGGAATGTCTTGAATCTATTGGAACACTATTTATGGAGATTTTTTAATGATTTTTAGAAATTTACTTACTGCCCGTAAATCATCCTCATTTCATTCCTGGGTCTAGCAACAGATTTTCTTGACTGACAAAACGAACCTAACTCGCCCAAATTTCGATGTAGCGATAAAAATAGTTTTGAGCAGGTTGTTGTCTTTCTGGATACAGCTCTAGGTATGTTTGTGCAGTAATATGGGTATTTCGATGCGAAGCGTAATAAATTTTTCGTTTTTCTTCATTTGAAAAAAGCATTTTATCGAGAAACTACTTAAATTTAAGCGAACTGTCAAAGATCTGTTTTTGTCAAACAAAAGAATGCATGTTCTTTCCAAAGCACTCTTCTTCTTTCAGTTATGTTCATTATACCTTCATAGTTTAGTTTTTATCTATGACTATTAGGATTAACTATTTAATTTTAAATAATTTGAATTTAATCAAAATGTTTTTGTCTGAAATTGTGTTTGTTAGAAAATACTTTGAGCAGGTTGCTACTTTTCTTCTTCATAACAATTTTTTCATAAAGCATAATAAATTTTTGAAAAATAAATAATATATTTTTAAATTTAATCAAAATGTGTTTTTTAAACAAAAGCACTCTTTTTTCCATATCTTGAAGGAATTTTGAAGTTGAATCATACCATATAATATATCATTGGAGTCAGCAAAAAGACGTTTATTCAAAAATGTAAAAATCGAATATGGCTGCCATATGAAATAACAAAGTTAATTACTATAAGTTCTAGATCTAGAGTACCTTGATTTCACGTAAAAAGTGCCCTAATACAGTTTCAGTTTAAAACGTCCACCTTTTGTAGTTTACGGTATAAAAAGGAAAATCGAAAATTGAAAATTTCTGTTTTTTTAAATCTCAGCAACCTCTGACAACATTCGAAATTTCGTAACGACATATTATTGAGCGTCAAAATGCGCAACTTTGTCCTAATTTAACCAACATTGAATTTCTTCCAATAACTGAAATCCCCATGTTGGAGCTCGAAAAACGAGCACCCTGTATATTCAAATCAGGGCCCTTATTCATGACTTAAAAAAAATTAAAACAAAGTGAAGGAATAACTGTGAAAATGAAAATAACCCTTTTAGATACTCGCTAACTGATTGTTATTTTACTTTAAAATATTTTAGGTGACACCCTACTCCAGTATTAAAATTGAGGCCCTTATTTTTTAATATTACTAAGATATAAAAATAGGTCAAAAATTGTTTAAATTGCTTTAACCCTTTGCAGCCGGATTTTATTTTTTGTTAAAAGAAAATCATTCTTTTTTCACACATGGGATTATATGGTAAATACTTCACAAATAACTCAAAAACATTTATTTATTTATTGTAGTTTATTATTTAATTAGTGGTTCCATATTATGAACACCAGGAATTTTCAAACAAATTTAAATACAAAATACATTTTTTATAACTCTTGAAATTTAAGAAAACAATTCGACGAACTTGTCAAGCATGTTTTGCAATGCCATCGAGTACGATGGGGCTCTGCACGTGAGCTACAGTGCGCACGTCTTACTTTTGTTCCATGAATTGACAAACGTGCATATTTATCAAATTTAGGAACCGTAACTTTAAAATTGGTTTTGTGCATGGTTTGAAGGTTTTCTTTCTCTTCTAGGGTGCGTGGATCTGTAGCAAACCACCCTGTAGCAACGGCCAAACCAAATTCTTTCAAGCTTAGGTTTTTCGCATCTACAGATCGGTCTCGAAAAATAATGAAAGCATTTACAATGCTTAGATCTAAGAAATGCCAGAATAGCCTTGTCACCATTTTCTTTATTTTCGGTCGATTTTATACAATGAAATAAACATATCCCATGTGCATATTGTACGTCTTGCGATTACCCATCCTTCTTTCTTCTTGTAACGGTTTCCACATCATTTGGGCTGTGAAAGTTGCTCAGAAATAAGACGTGCTTCTTGTTCATCCACCTCAAATACAGTAATTCCTCCGTACTTATTGCCCAGTCGGAAGTGCTCCTTTCAACCTTAGCATTAGTTTTCACTATATCCTTTGGTTCGTCTTCCCGCCGCTTCCTTATTGTCCCACAAGCATAAATGTTTTTCTTGTACAGATCGCGTAGCAGTCCCACAGATGAAAAAAAAAATTTTAAAGTATACTTTGTGATGATTTCCCACTAGCGCACGTGTTAGATCCTTGACCACTCTTGGACCTAGCCCTTCCTTCACTCGATCTCCTGTTTTTCTAGTATATATTTGAAATTGTGATACAGATCCGGACTGGTCTGCCCGGATCCATATTTTGTAACCCCTCTTGATGGGTTTGAGAGGCATATACTGGCGAATTGCAATTCGTCCCTTAAAGGACCACGCCATTTTCTTATGGAAAGTGGCCTTCGGTTAAAATGTCTAATTTTTTTATATATATTAGTTCTTGACGTACTCATCAATATTGTTTATAGGCACAAAGTCATCCTATGGCTAGTTTTAGAAATACAGGGTGTTAAAGTTTCAAAATACCTACTTTGCCATGTTCATTATTTTTGGTTTGAAAGTACTGATGTTCATTGTATCTTCTAAATGCGATTTTTACATCTTTATAGGATATTTAGTTGTACACGAAGGGTACCATTCGATCTTATTTATAGGGTGATACACATTTTGATATTATAGTTTTTAAAAAAAATTATTTTATTTTATTACAGCCACAGAATTGCTACTGTTGTGTTGGTTAAGTAAATAGTTATAAATATATATTATACAAGGTGATTCATAAGTTTTGTCCCAATCATCAATTCTTTTTAAAATCAAACAACGGTACCCTCTGTATGTGGGAATTGATTTTGACTTCATGTTATCCTTTAGTTAGACAGATTAGCTACTACTTAAGATTATACAGGGCGATTCAATAATTTTGCAAAATATTAAATATAACAATAAGTCGAAAAACCTTTCTTTTTTCATCACCCTGTATCTAAAAATTGACTCGGTCAAGGTATATTGATTTTAAAATCTTCGAATACAGCATATTATAATGATTTTGTTCCTAAAGTTTCGTTTCAATCCTATTAGTAGATTTGCAGATAGAGTCTGGCAAGTTTCACCAAGACACGTCAAATGAAATTGTCAGTGTCAATATTAATTGCACCTTGAGCAACAAATATGAAAAATAAAATAAAAAATACCTTATTTAAATATTTTATTTATTTTTAATTAATTAATTAACGACGTATCAATAATAAAATTTTTAACAATAACAATAATTTTTAAATAATTAGGTAACCAAGTAACAAATAAATAAAAATGAAAATTTAATAGTAATTATACACCAAGGTAGAGAAGACAATTTTCTGAGCCGAGGTGTATATAGGAAATAAGTGTACGAGGCTCAGAAGGTCTTCTCTACCGTGGTTTATATATTATTTTATTCACTACTAGCACACATATTCTGTAAATATGACAATAAATAAATACAATTCAAATAATCTTATTATTACATAAAAAATTAAGTGGCCTGAGATTTTCACATGTTTCAATTCGTTGACATTTTGTAATACATTCACATTTAACTTTTAATCATCCTTCGGTAGTTTTAGTAGCTAAAATGGAAAGTATTGAAATATCTAGTACTCCTCCAGAAATTAGAGAGGCAGCAGAGCATGTAGCATCTTTTTGTTATTGGTATTAGATAGGCAACCCAACTGTCAATTTCATTATCTACTACTAGGAGAGAAAAATTAAGCAGGTCGAGAAAAACGAAATCTCGCTTCCAAAATCGGCCTACTAATGGCATATTCTATCGCTAGTAGTGAATAAAAAAATATATAATATTCTTAGTCTAAATTTTGAATATATCCTCCATTATTATTAAAACAATTTTGAACGTTTCTTATAAATTTTCTGCCTATTGTTTGTCTAAGAGAGTTCCTATGGTTGTTATTTAAATCAATTATTTGGGTTTCAATTTTTTGACGTAATTCCACTAAACTTACAGTCCTCTCAATAAAAAGATACCTAATGGGTTCAAGTCAGGGCTGGTAGGTGGCCATCGTATAACACCATTTCTACCAATCCAAATTGGATATCTTTGGTTCAAAAAATCTGTTACCTCATTTACGTTATGTGGAGGAGCAAGGAAGCAAAGGAAACTCTTCTAATAAGTTTTAGATTTTTACTGCATGGTATTTTCTCGGATTTTCAGTCGCATAGTAATGTTTATTTTTTCTATTAAACATACCGACTGTTGTACAACTTGCCTCATTGGTAAATAAAATTTTTTACACAAATTGGATTCTTAATATCTTGTGTTCCTCAGTTAAATTTTGTACCGACAAGTGCTTTTTGAATCGTATCTTTCGATAAACTAAAATATCTTGATGCATCGCGAATAAAGCGTTGTGGATTTTCTAAAAAAAATTAATAAAGAATAAGTATCTATAATATAAAATTAACTACATTTTATAATTTTACAAAATATATTAAATATTAGGATAAGAATCAAAACTTTTACCTTAAAAATACAATTTTGTTTCTTTTTCCTTTTTAAATATTGGGTATCCTCAAATTTTCTAACAATATATCCTAGGGCCTTTTCTTCATCTAAATATACCATTTTTATTTTGACAGCAGCCCTTAAGTAACAAAAGAAGCATTCCAGGCAGTTCATGGCAACCTAGATTCTCACTGTTATCCCAACTGATGATTACTGAACACCGATGTGTATTTCAAGGATGTGACGATTTTCAAAATTTTTAATTAAATGGTTTAAAATTGCAAACTTTGGACGTGAATTGAAGAAAAACTACTAAACATAATATAAACAAACCATATATTTTTGTAATCATAAGAAAAAGGTCCCTCTGTCTAGATAATAATATACAGAGTGTTCTATTTAAAAAAGTTAAGTCATGTCATTTTGGCAAGTATAGAAAGATTGTTTTGCATTTCTATAAACAGCAAAACAAAATAGAGGAAAAACCCTACAATTTTTGTATTTAAATTTGTTTCTATCTCTTACGGTTTAGGCTGTAGGGGAAGCCGTGGGAATGGTGGCCCCCTAAGCCTTATCCCTTATTACTCATTTGTTTTTCTTCAGACATTTTAGGGAATAAGGGAGTGTGTTAACTAGACTGTTCCTTACCTAATCTTTTATTGCAAATTATTAAAATATAACAAAATATTTTATTATTTGAAAAACAAAACAAAATCACTTGGTTATCATTACCCCAGATAGTTAATAATAATGGTGACATGTGGCTACCATTGCCTCAGAAACCTTTAATTGCAAAAATCACATGTAAAATACTTTGTTTCGATATTGGCACAGGCTCTGTGTGCCCAATTGCCAGACACATTACACATTAACCATACTTCCCTATTCTTTCCGAATTCCCTGCACACTAAACAAATATCAGTCCCCATCACATCTTTATCCTTGTTGTCATCGTCATTATCTTCTTCATCTGAACTTATTTCCTTATAGACCTTCTTTTTTCCTCTAAGTATTTTTGATCGCTTAACATCACCTTGGACGTTTTCTTCTTCAACGAAAACTTTCCTTTTGTGACTTTTCTTGGTGCCGCCGGCTTGTTTCGATAATTATTTACTTGCTTCTTTTTGCAAAACCTCTTTATAAGGAGTGGACGTTATTATTTGAGAATGCTGTTTATGCGTGGCCGACGGTAATTTTAGAAGTTGATGGTTCAGGTAGCGGCAATATTTCCTGAAATGACGTTTGAATTTTTTTCTGCGGTCTTGGCAACTGGAGCTCAGTAATCTGCTTCTGTTGTGGAGTTCCTGGAGGTTCTGGAAGCTTTTGTCGTTCAGGAGATTGTTGGCGCTCTGGAGTTTTTTGTACTGGTTCTTTAAGTTCTGAACTTTGTTCACATGTAGAAACGTCTTGATGAAGTTGGGCGGGCTCAAAGTCTTCTTCAGAGAAAACGTCTGGCTTATAGGGATAGATTCCTGTAACTTGAAATCCTTTTATTGCCTTCTCTGGTGTGGCCACCCGCATAAAAGCGTTGTTAAAAAGTTCGGCTACTTCACACGGAGATATTTTCTAATGTGGGTGGTTTTTTAAATATTTGCTACACTCTGTATTGAATGCAGTTTTTAGAGGCCCGTAAAAAGTTACATCCAATGGTTGCATTCGGTGTGAAGTATGTGGTGGTATGGTTAAAAGTATGATACCATTGGATTTGCAAAAGTTATAAGTTTGCAAAGTTGAATGCGTCGAATGGTCTATTATAAGTAAAAGGGGATCTTCGAGGCTAGCGTCGGTAAATTTTTGAAAATGCTGTAAATATTGCAGATAAAGATCTTCTGTTATCCATCCCTTATCGGAACAAGTATAAAGAGCTTCTGGTGGGCCTTCTTTTTGTAGCTGAGGGTTCATCCGTTTTCTTCCATAAATAAATATTTCTGCCCCTTTCCCAACTCGTTGCAAATCCTACTTACTTTAAACCTTTCTGGGCAAGTATTTTACCTGGGTTTGTACAGTTGAGATCCCAGTCTCATCGGTATTAAAGATCCTATGTGACTTAAAATTGTACTTCGTTTGCAATTGCTCCAAGTTATTAAAAAAACAAGTGACTTCCTCTTTATTAAATGCTGTTATTCTGCTAATGGATGTCGGGTCTTGCCTTAAGCAATGCTACAGAAGGGTTCCGCTTCATGAAAGCCCATAGCCAATCATCATCTGCACTCTCCTTATTGTTATTAAATGGACAAGACTTAATATTCTGTTTGGCATACTCATATGGGCACTTTTTAATTTCTTCTCTCGAGATTCCGTAAAACAGTTTTCAAAGAGGTATAACGTGTTGAACTAGGTCCTTTTCCTCATCTGCTGAAAACTGAGCTACGGCCTAGTGAAGGACTCTTTTCACTATTTTCCTTTAATCGCTTTTGCAGGCTACTTCGAGGGATTGTGACAGTTTTAGCAACTTCTCTAACGCTCCTGCCACCTTTAACTGCTGCTATGGCTGCCCTCAACTGTTCCCCAGTCCAAGATGCCTTTTCAGTTTGTCTGCGATAAGTTCTTGGCATCTGGAAAATTTAAAAATGAAAAATTATTTCTGGTTTGCTATTCAAAAGGGTAATGCTGGCCGGCTCCCATTACCCCTGCCTGGCTGGCCACTATAACCCCAAAAAGCAATTTGTTAAATATTTGTCTACAGAATGGTAATAAACATTTTAATAGCTACTTACGGTTAATGTTTTTAAAGTATTTGATTTATTGAACTAAATTAGGAAACTCGTTTTCGAAAAATCCTTTCACAAAGCAATTTTTCATGCAATTACAACCGAGCGTTTCCTACTAGCCGCACGTGCTCAACTAGAAATGTCAAGTCATCGATCACAAATCGCCACGTATAGACATTTAACTTCGTCGGCTACTTGGACTAGACGATAGTAGATGGCAGCACCGTTCGTTTTTAGGTAATTTACGAAAGAATGTGAAATAAGACATGGCCCTGATTACCCCAGTGGCCACCATTCCCCTAGATAGGGTGCAAAACATAATCGGACACCCCGTACACTTTGTAAGATGGCGTGTAAATAAAGAACAAAGTGGGACCCAAAATTAATCCTTGCGGAACTCCCATAGTGACTGCTAAATATGGAGACGTTTTGTTTTTATACGTGATGGGTTGTTTACGGTCGTTTAAATATACCTAGCAACAGATCATGATCTACTGAATCTTGAAAAATTGTAGCTAACATCGCAAATAATTGATGATCAAGGTGTAAAACTTACTGAAGATATGTATAAAACCTAAAGGAGTTTTATTTTAATTTTTAATAACTGAAACAAATGTTTTGAACATAACGATGTGCTTTTCAGTCAATTTTATTCTATAAGGAATGAAGTTAAAAAGGAAATGATTTAAGGGTTGTTAAATATTTTATACCATGTTTTACCACCGACAGTTCCGTGAATATTTGCGTCATAAAATAATACAGATATCCCATTTTTTCTTGTATTCGTCTGCCTTTTTTTTTTTTTTTTTTGGATTAACTGAATTTTAAAGCGAGTTATTTTTAATTATTTTTCGATATACACAAAGTTTTGTTATCTTAAGACTTGCAGGAATGTAAACAATGTGAAAGTTTCTAAGAGAAATTCTGAACATTGTAAAATACAGAAGGTAAAATTTACAATTTATGAAAATAATGTCTTACACATTATTTAGGCGGAAAGTGTGAAAATTGAAGTAAATTAGTTATTTTTAAATTTTCTTCTATGTTTAGTGTAGATTAAGATGCCAATTTAAATTTTTTTTTTAGAATGTAAAAAATTTCAACTTAGGGCGGTGTTGTTTAAGAATGACAATTGCGAGTAAACTTCCCCAATTTAAATATCGTATAAAAAATAAAAGCTTGAGCCACTTGGGGATGCTTAAAAGTTTCATTTTTCCATTTGAGAAAAAAGTATGAATAATTTATATAATAGCATTTCTCAACATCATCAATCTATGCCTTTTTTAACGAAAGTAATATTTTTTCAAGGTGTTTGATTATTTGTAGGAACGCTTGTCAAGTTCATTTCTTTAGGGAAATTTTGTGATTCTTCATTTTTCTAGATTTTCATTAAACCTATTTATAGTGTTTAATTTGGTAACTCGTTGTACGTAAACAAATTTTTTGGCACGTTTGTTTGTGCTTAGCTAAATTAATAAACAGTTTAAAACGCACAAGTACATTAATTATTAATCTGACCTCCATTTTTCTATATTGTCTATTAATATTAATGGGAACCATGAAAGTTGGCATGCGAATTTTGTTATATCAGATATTATCAATCAGTAAGATAGAAATAAAATATTTTAAATGGACAAAGTTCATGTGGTTACTAAACTAGACATTTCGTTTCGTAAATACGAGCAAAGGTAACTAACGTAGGACGCCTGTGTGTCATTAGTAAAGACATTTGAATCTTATTTTTTTATCTAGTGCATGTACAGGTCGTTTTACTTAAAAAAGATAATTTTGTCTAAAACACTTTGAAACATTTCAGTTTAGTCTTATACAACGTGAAAAAGTTGCCTGCAGATAATTAAAATACTTAGCTTTCTTGGATTACAAATCTATACGTTTCCATAACAATTACAGTTATCTTCCTCAGTAGTGCTCCATGCTTATAAAATAAGAAAAGATGAAAACGAAAACATAAGCATGCTATTAATATACGATGGATGTACAGGGTGGCCAACTAAGAATGCGAGGTACTGTATCTGGGAAACTATCCATCGTAGAGGCTTGCGCAAAAAAAAGTTATTACTAAAACGGCCAATACAAAAACCTGGAAAATATTTTTAAGTTCCTGAAATGACCGCTAGGGGGCGTAACTACAATCTTGAATCTAAAAAAGTAATGTTTCTGTGAATTCTGCCATATTAACCTAATAAAAAAATAACTGATCTTTAAAGTCGAGGATAATCTGTACTTTTTCTGTTTGGCACTTTCTGACGTATGGCTAAAAATAAAGTGGTGAGGGGTATTCAATGGTTTCCTTAAATAACCACCTGTACCTTCGAAACGGCTAAGCCAATTTTAACAAACTTGGGCGCGTTGAAATGAGCTATTCTTGGGCTACAAATGTTATAATATTTCAAGTTTTGTTAGTTTCAAATGTCGTCGCTAGAGGGCTTTGTTCAAGATCCGACAGAAACGGTTAATTTTCGCAAAAAAATTAAATGCATTGGTATGACTTTTTTTTCATGAACAAGTAGTAGCTAAATGATGCCTAAACAGGCTCACGAAAACCGCATCTCGATATCTTGTTCCTAACCTAAAATATCGGCCAAAGAAAACTTACGAAAATCCCTTAAATTTTTATATTTTTTTTTAACTATATTTTTCTAGAATATTATGTAAGTTGTGGTCCTAAAAAGTACCGATTTAAAGGAGGGAGGTTTTTAATGCCCCCGTAAATGCTGGAAATGCGGACCATCACGCTCTATGCATTGCTCAAGCCTCTCATGACTAGACAAAACTGCAGCTTCAATTTCGGCTCTCGGTATGCTACGTATTGCGTTACGAATCCGGTTTTTCATATCTTCTCTAGTAGTAGGTTGAATCCGAAACACGATGTCTGCGGCATTCAGAAGACATTCAAAATAAACCGCAAGCATATCAACAGCTTCATTATTCGTAAAACGCATTTTGAAAGCACAAAAATTGCTCAAAGTAACGCGAAAGTATTGACCACTATTGACAATTTGAGGATTATGTATGTTTTGTTTAGGTGTCTGCTTCTATTAATTGTATTTTTCGTATATATCCATAGTGAATATGCATTTAAACAAACAAAAAATAGGCCTTTCGTATAACTTTTACCATTGCTTACTTGCCCGTAGTAATTTCAAAAAAGGTGACTTAATTGTGGTGCATAAATTTACAAACATTTAAAATTGCAATTTCTAGGTAACGTATTCAGAGCCAAAATTGAAGCTGCAGTTTTGTCTACCTATAAGAGGCCTCAGCAATGCATAGAGCGTGATGGTCAGCATTTTGAGCATTTACGGGGGCATAAAAAACCTTCCTCCTTTAAATCGGTCCGTTTTAGGGCCACAACTTACGTAATAGAAACAATTCCAGAAAAATATAGTTAAAAAAAAATTAAAATTTAAGGGATTTTCGTATAAAGTTTTCTTTGGCCGATATTTTAGGTTAGGAACAAGATATGGAGATGCGGTTTTCGCGAGCTTGTTTAGGCATCATTTAGCTACTTGTTCATGAAAAAAAGTCATACCAACGCGTTTAATTTTTTTTTTGCGAAAATTAACCGTTTCTGTCGGAATGTCGAACAAAGCCCTCTAGCGACGACATGTGAAACTAACAAAACTTCAAATATTATAACATTTGTAGATCAAGAATAGTTCATTTCAACGCGCCCAAGTTTGTTAAAATCGGCTTTAGCTGTTTCGAAGATACAGGGGGTTATTTAAGGAAACCTTTCAATACCCCCCACCACTTTATTTTTAGACATACGTCAAAAAGTACCAAACAAAAAAAGTTCAGATTATCCTCGACTTTAAAGATCAGTTATTTTTTTATTAGGTTAAAATAGCAGAATTCACAGAAACATCACTTTTTTAGATTCAAGATTGCAGTTACGCCCCCTAGCGGCCATTTCAGAAACTTGAAAATATTTTCCAGGTTTTTGTATTGGCCGTTTTAGTAATAACTTTTTTTTGCGAAAGCCTCTACGATGGATAGTTTCCCAGATACAGTACCTCGCATTCTTAGTTGGCCACCCTGTACACTATTTGTTGTCCCTAGCACGGCGTAGCCAGGGGGAGGGTTTTGAAGTTTCAACCCCCCCCCCCCCCCGAGAAGTTAAGATATTAACATTAATGATATTAAAATAAAGAGAGGCGAGCGACATAACTTATTAGTTATTACTAATTATCACACTAATATGTATTTTGGATTCGGCCTCTCTTCCACTCGCCGCCGTAGCCGTCGATTATCCGATCGCATTCGGTAACCTTTGTATATTTTCGTGCAGTATCGTACCCCACCCGCATTAGTCGCATTTAGTCAGCTCGTCTGTTACCAGTCATCACCGATTACCGAGTGAGTCTGGTAAAGTAGATTGCAATTTACAGTGAACGAAGTTGTTTTGTCATTTGTGTGATTTGACTTCAAGTTAACACAGGGGTAAACACTTACGTTATAATCACAAGAGTAAGTAAATAGTAATAAGATGTTAATCAATTCTAAACGTGCAGGGTAGAGGAATAAAAATTCGGTTTTTAACCCTTCACTGGTAACATCCGACTACGAGTCGGGTGTTGATGTTCGGGTTCTCACCGTATTCGACCGAAACCCTCCCATATCTACATCTTGCGTCTATCTTCTAGTTCATTAGAGCTCTTTAAGTGTTGAGTACGTCAGCTTGTACAAGTTCCAAACACACGAAAACCGCCGTCTATCAGACGGGTGTTACCAATAAGCGCTGAATCATAGCCGACTGACAGTCGGATATTACTGTTAACGTCGAGTTACTATCTGTCTCGTTTTTTTAGAACGAGTTGGTGACGACATTACCTTTTATTTGCAGGTAGGTTGGCTTATATATGAATAATTCTTAAGAGTTGCAAGCTTGTACGTTTTGTTTTCTTTAGAAATGGCGTCGAGCGTCATCCCACCGCGAACACAAAAGATAATGTCTATGGCAATTCCATTAGAAGAAAACGATGCCAGTGATGAAGAATACCTATCCGACGACTCATTAGCAGATATCGATCGTATAGAAATGCAATCAGAAAAGAGTGATGTAGAAGACTTTGATGAAGGTGAAATAGAGTATGAGGATCATATGATGGAAAATGAACATGTACAGAAGATCCGGCTACATTGAATGCAATAACACCGCTCCAGAACATTGAAGCGGCGGATGAGAATTACCAAGAATTTCTCTAAATACAGCCAGAAATAAGTGCTATTGAACAGGATGAATATGATGGCAAAAATGAGCCTTTATATTATTATGGTAAGAATAAAAGTTTTGTCTGGAATAGTTTCGAACCAGTTGCCACCAAAAAAAACCCGAGATGCAACATAATGCGGAAAAACTTCCTGCTTTGTCGGGTGAAGCTAAAAAGTTAGGCCCGGCACCCACAGTATATGAGGTTTGGAAGCTACCTTTCAGTGAAGACATGATACAGCAAATTGTCACAAACACCAATATAAAATTCGGATCTATGAGATCTAAACCAAAGGATTCGAAATCACCAAACCATAAAGATACAGATAAGGTTGACCTAGAAGCTTTGATAGGACTGATGATGCTGTGTTCAAGTTTTAAGTCAGGAAGAGAGGATTTGTCATCTATATTCTCTAAAGGGCCTGTAAGTCGGCCAATTTTAGAGGCGTTATGTCGCTGAAAAGATGCCAAAATCTGTTATTAGCACTTCGTTTCGATGATCGAACTACGAGGGACTTGAGGAAAATGGACGATGCCGCAGCTGCAGTGTCAGTGTCAGATATTTACAAAATTGTCAAAATAACTACGCCATAGGTAATTTGGCCTGTGTTGATGAAATGCTATTGCCGTTTAGAGGGAGGTGTTCTTTCCGTATGTATATACCCAACAAGCCCGCCAAATATGGCATAAAAATAATGTGTTTAACAGATGCAACAAATTCATATATTTTTAACGCATATATATATATATATATATATATATATATATATATATATATATATATATATATGCGGGTAAGGACAGTGATGGCAAAACGCTTTCTGAAGAGGAAAATAAGTTATCTAAACCTTCTCAATCAGCTGTTAGACTATCAAAGCCACTAAATGGTTCTAACAGAAATATCACTGCCGATAACTCATCGAATAACTGAGAAATAGACACCTTACTTATGTAGGAACGCTCAAGAAAAATAAGAGAGAAATTCCGCTGGAATTCCATGTCAATAAGAAAAGAGTGGTCAATTCAAGTATGTATGGCTTTACAAAAAATTGGACGCTGCTGTCATACGTTCCAAAACCCTCGAAAGTTGTTTTATTCACCTTGTCAATGCATCACTCACGCTTCACAGACGTAACAAATAATAAACCAGAGATAATAAGTTTTTATAATTCGTCAAAATTAGGAGTTGATACGCTCGACCAGAAAATTGATAAAATTATTCTCCCAACAGAAGAACAAGGAGATAGCCTCTAGCTGAATTTTATAACATGATTGCAGTCAGCTGTTTCAATTCAAAAATCATCTATGAATCATTTACATCAGTTACAACTTCATATACAACCTCAGCATGAGCCTCATAAAAAATCATATTACCCGAAGACAATCAATTCCTAATTTACCTACAGAATTGATCAACATTATTGGATATTGACGATGAACCATCGGATCAGAATGAGGACCGTAATGACAAACTAGAAAAAAGGAAGACCTGCAAATATTGTCCACCAAAGAAAAAAAGAATGACAGCATATAAGTGTTATTTGTGTAGTTCTCCAAACTGTCTTGAATGTAGCTACAAAGTTTGTAAATTGTGCTGTCAAAAATTATAGACTAATAGAGGGACAAGCTTAATTTTATTATAAACTTATACAATTCTCAAAATGATCATTATTTTTTGCTAAAGAAATAAATTTAAGTATTTTTTCAATTACTTATTTCTTTTAATTCTTATTTTCCTGAAAAGCTACAAACTAAAATTTCAGTTTCATTGAGTGAAACTGCAACTTGGCGTCGGCAGTAGCCCCTAGTCGCAGAAACAGCTCGACGTTGAACAAACGACACACACACACACACACACACACACACACACACCCACCCACGCACGCACGCCCGCACCCACCCACGCACCCAACCACCCACACACACACACGCACACGCACAGACTTCAAAAAAACTTCAGATTTGGATAATATCACTTAAAATGGAAGAATCCGTCTGAGAGACGGATGTTACCAACAGGCGCTGAAAATTGATGTTGCCATTCAAGGGTTAAACTAGGTTGTCAATTTGTTAGATATATTTAACGGATTTTATTCAAGTAATTAATCAAATATCGTAATAAATTGTCCAGATTACTTTGATACGGATCTTTTTTTAAATATCTACAATTTTTTTTTAATAAAATTTGTAAAATGTAAATTGTATTACCTCTTAAAGTTTTATTTATTTGTAATGTAATTTTTTTTTATTTTAGGGTACGAGAAAATGGAGAAAAACAAAAGAAAAGGCGATAAGCTTAGAGGTATGGAGTACTGGAAAAAGTGGGGTGGTCAAGCGGCTTCCCGTACAGAAGAGTATTTGGGACCAACAACTAGTTTGCATGCCGGCAATAAGATTGTGATGACAAGCGAGCCTTCGGCCTCAGTTGTAGTATCGAATGTCGAGACCGAGTCGGTGGTGCTGCCGGCGCCCTGTTTCATGCCTACGACTACCGAGCCTACATTTAGCCTGGAACCGATCAGCAGCAGCACAGCTCACCTGTTACGTCATCTTTTCATTCTGTAGCTAAATTGGACGTTGGTTTTTACGCAAATCAAGACAAAATCAAGGATGAATATTTAAAGGCCCAAATTTAAAAAGAGGCTTGGACTCCAGCTAAAGATTACAAGTTTCCCATTTCTACAAAATGAAATTTGCGGTTTCAGATGAAATGGATGGAAAGATTCCCCTGGTTGTCATATTCGGAATATAAAAGTGGAGCATACTGTAGAATTTGCGTCGTAATGAGATTTTTCAGTTGATGAGCAGTTGTCTTTTGAGAGAAAGAGACAGCAATAGGAAAACCGAAAGAAACTAATCCCTATCGTAAAAGGAATCATTTTTTGCGGCAAACAAGGCAAACCCTTAAGAGGTAAAACTGATTCGGGGCGGATCCACATTACACCAGAGTCTGAACAACCACTTCAGAATGATGGTAATTTTCGAGCACTGTTGCGGTACGCAGCCGAATCTGGGGATAAAGATCTTTCTAAGCATTTGGCCACTTCTCAGAAGAATGCCCTTTACACAAGCCCTCAGATCCAAAATGAAGAAATAGACATTTGTGGTAAAATTATGCAACATAAGATAATCGATGAAGTAAAGAAAGCTAAATTTTTTGCTATTCTCGCTGACGAGACGACTGACATTGCGGGTATGGAGCAAGTCTCGCTGTGCTTGCGATATGTTGATCTAAAAGATGTTAAACATCATAACGTTAAGGAGATGTTCCTCGAGTACATTCCAACTGTTGACGTGGCAGGATCCGGTCTTGCAAATCTCATACTTACAGCTCTGAAAAACCATGGAGTTGAATGTTCTCATATAGTTGGTCATGGTTACGATTGGGCTGCAGGTATGAGTGGGGAATTTGCACGGTGCCCAGGCGTATATTGCTGTTTACGCACAATGTAGTGCACACTCTCTCAACCTTGGTATTGCTAACTCATGTTCACAAGCAGATGTGTGAAATTGCGTTGGGATCGTGCAGTCTGTTGGTTCCTACTTTAGACATTATGCTCAACGCACTGCCGTTTTGGAAGGTAAAATTCGGGAACTGTTACCTGCTGATCATCAAAGAAGCCTGCTTGCGATATGCGAAACACGGTGGGTTCAAGAGCATGAAGCCGTTATGAGATTTAAGGAAATTTATTCAGCGATTGTGAATGCTCTCGAAGAACTCCAATCTGGCCACAATAAAGATACATCGCAACAAGCCGTCCAAATGCTTAACACATTTAGATCTTCGAATTTTGTTATGTGCCTAGTGATTCTTCAAAAAGTCATGAGCTATATATTGTCGCTATCAAAACAACTGCAAGCAATTAAAATCGACTTCATAACAGCATTCAGCCTAGTGGATGATGTCATTAATGCTTTGCAACCTTTGAGAAATAAAGTTGACGAAGAGTACCTTCATCTCTATGAAGAAGCAAAGGTATTGCTCGAAGAAGATGATGGTACACTGCAAATGCCACGTATCGTTTAAAGGCAGTTGAACCGCTCTTAATATTCCTGCGTCGGATATATGCATGTATTACAAAATAAATTTATTCATGCCATTTCTAGAACATACAATTCAACAACTGATTGAGAGGTTTACGAAACACCGTAAAGTAGTATCGGCACTATCTGGTGTGTTACCTTCAAATTTCGCGGCCAGCTCTGAAATTGAAGAAGCAATTTGTATGTATTCGGTAGTGCTGCCCGAATGAAGTAAATCTGTCGTCAAAGCAGAACTTGAAGTGTGGAAAGCAGCTATGACTATCACCTCCCCTACTCCAAAATCTGCTTTGGAATGCTTAGATAAGTGCGATCAAAAACTATATCCAAATATTTACAAATCATTACAAATATTGGCTACCATACCTGTTTCCACTGCTACCCCAGAAAGAACTTTTTCAAGCCTAAGGAGACTTAAAAACTACTTGAGAAACACAACGAGTGAAAACAAATAAACGGCTCTCATGAATATTCACTATGGAATAGAAATTGATGCGAATGAAGTAGTAGATATATTTAAAAAGAAAAACATTAAAGATTAATTCTGTAATGCGTATGTAATCAATGAACCGTCTGTTTTTTTACATATTTCATATTTTTCATTTTTTTTCATATGAATATTACGGTTATTTCTTTCTTGACCCCCCCGATAGCAAAACCTGGCTACGCCCGTATACGTGGTTTTGAAATATGTTGCTTCTACTAACCGCACTTGTTTTCTTATTTTATTGCCAAACATACTGCCGAATTTGGTTAGTCGAGCTTTAATAGTGTCAAAGTTGTAAAAGAAAGGTTTAACACCTAAAGAAATTCGTACAGATATGATTGGCGTGCTTGAAGATTCTGCTCCTTCCTATTAAGTAGTAAAAAATTGCTCTCGAGCGTTCAAATGTGGCAGAACAACCTGCGAACATGCAAAAGGTGCTGGTCGGACGCATTCTGCGTGTACTCAATAAAACATTGATCTTGTGAATAACATGATCGGAGAAGACGTGTAGCGGAGATAACAGGCCTTTTAAATGGTACCATTAGAACCATAATAAATGACTATTTAGGACTTCATAAAGTGTCAGCAAGATGGGTACCCCGAATGTTGACGCCCGAACAAAAACGTTTGAGGGCGACTTCTTCGATAGCCAGTTCAACCGTAATCCTAAATGTTTCCTCGATTGCTATGTTACGGTTGATGAAGCTAGGGTTCATCACTTCGATCACTGATCAATATTATGCAGCATTAGTGACAAATCTTCAATCTTGCATTAAAGAAAAAAGAAGAGGAAAACTGTCACGCGGAATTCTCTTCATCAAGGCAACGCCCCAGTTCACAAGAGTAATATTTCTATGAATGCAACATTCATGACGCTGGGTTTGAAGTTATGGAGAATCCACTCTACTCCCCTGACTTAGCTCCCAGTGATTCTTATTTATTTCCAAAGCTAAAAGAGTCTTCGTGGAACAAAATTTGAGAGCGATGAGGCAGTTATGGCAG
The DNA here is from genome assembly GCA_036346205.1 of Vesta saturnalis. Classification (NCBI taxonomy): domain Eukaryota; kingdom Metazoa; phylum Arthropoda; class Insecta; order Coleoptera; family Lampyridae; genus Vesta; species Vesta saturnalis. The sequence continues at coordinate 6,635,893 of JARFJB010000793.1, forward strand.
CAGTGCAGGACTTCTTCTGTGATCAAGACTCCGATTATGTTCAAAAATAATGTTGTATTCTATGCTAGAGAGATTAAATACTGTACATTCCTCGTAACAGTTTGATAAACACAAAAAGCCAACTATAAAACCTAATTTTACTAAAGAATAGTTAGATCCTTAATAAAATTTATTATTATTAAACTGCTTTGAAGATGACAAATCAGAACATCTCTTACGGTCGAAGGTTAACAATGAAAAATGTCATAATCAAAGGGCAAATTTAGCGTACTACATTGTTTTCACCGTAAAATGACAGTTACAATTATTAACATATTAGATTTGACTAGATCTTTAATTGATATTTCAAGTTTCTATTTGTGAGTGCTTTTATCAACTTGTAATTAAAGTTCTTCACAACTTTACACTTACATCATAATTGGATTACATTTTGTTAAATTTGTTCTTTGATTATGACATTTATCAATGTTAGCCTTCGACCGTTAGAGGGTATTCTGAATTGTCATCTTTTAGGCAGTTTAATAATATGTAATTTATTAAGGAGCTAGTTATTCTTTACTAAAATTAAACTCCATAGTTGTCTTTATACGTTTATCAAACTATTATATTAATAACAGGCTTACGTTAGCGTTTTCATATTTTCCTATTACATAAATTTATTCTAACATCTTAAACAATTCTTAAAGCACTACTGAGGACGACAAATGTAATTGTTACCGAAACGCACAGTGTGTAAAATATAAATAACAAAATACACCATTAAAAAGCCTATAAAAGCTAAGTATTTTAATTATGTTTAATAATAGTGAAAGCTTACATTTTGATATTGCATGTAGATAAATAGGCAATACGTTAAAAACAATGTATTTTAGTAGCATTAATGTTTTAAATAAAATATAATTCCATAATTTATTTCATATAATTTTCTCAACGCGTTTCAATACATGTACCATTATCGAGAGAAAATATATAAGTAAAATGATATCAAGTAGTTATGGTAACAAAACATAAAGGTAAAACAGCAAACTTGATGTAAATTATAATTCTATATGCAAAATATCTGTTAAACGTGAATTTTAGGATCAACCTGTTCGTTCATTAGAGATACTGTTTTTGTTTATAAATTTCGAATGCTTCCAAAAATGATGTAAGAATGGTGTAAGAATGTGACGTTGGGTGGTATCAAGGTTACAAGCAAGTTGTTACGCAAGCAAACCGCGCTACGCGTCGTGAAGGCTTACCAAGGTGAGTTGCCAAGCTAACTGTAGTGGAAATGAACAACATTCAATGCAGAAAAAACAGTCTCTACAATCTCTGTGGAAAATAGAATTGTAGCCTTCCCGATAAAATCATACACAATTCATGTTGAAACATTCAATTCGTAAACATCCTTTCACTTTAAAAGAAGACGTTAAGTCATAGTAATCTTAATACACATCAATTCAATTTTAAGAATCTTCAAGTTCAATTAACGTTAGAAATAAAATTTATCCAAAGCTTAATAAAAGTTTGAAACAAAGTTGTAAACTTAGTAATCACCCTCGATTTATTCATAAAATCGAAGTAGTAAGACGTAATCTGGATACTTTCAAATTTATCCTCGTATACACACAAACATTAACTCGTATCTTAAAAATTGGAAAACGTAACGATCAATGCGTCTTTTATGGATCACATATTTTCTGTAACGCTGTTTGCAATTCTTATTATTAAACGGTTTTAAACGTTCCCAAATCTGAAACTTCTGCTAAATAAATAAATCGTGACCAGTATTGTATGCTTAATGACTCTTAATGAATATAAAGAAATTAAATTTTGTAATCTATCTCATAAATTTTCAGATCAATCATATATCCAAAATGTCAAAAGTTTTATTATTTTTAAAGGTTTTACACTTTAAACTATAAGGAAGGACAATCACAATTTAAACAAAAGAACTAACTATTAACCGACTTTTAAAAAAAAACAAGTTACATACATTGCTTCCGTGAAGTGACACATACAACAAAAAAAACAGTCCTTATAGATTAGATCACTACTAAATATTATCGTGTACGCATATAACAGGTAATGGAGATTGATTATCCTTAATCCCTAAATGAAATTTACAATATAAACAGTGACATTCCTAAAGATAATCAAACCGCCGCCACTCAAGTATCTAGAATTATTCTTACATGTAATTTCTAAAGCCCTCTATCAGATCCTAATGCATTAGGGTTGATTTGCTTTAATTAATCCTGAGTAGGTATTGTATTGAAACAATGAAGCTGTAGCAACTCAAGGTCCACAGGTTTTACTACAAATTGTGATGTAACGGCTAATCCATGCCGACACGTTGGGGAACAAATTGTAATGATTCGTCTTAGAAATTAAGACTTAAAGTGTTACTTAATTTTTCGCCACCACTTTGGGTGCCAAATTGTAATGTTATTTTATATGCAATTGTATAACAATTTAGGAAGATAATATAAAATTATTATTATATTTTTTTACCCAGGCTAGATCTCTAACACATGAACATAATTTACATTCAACATAAATCGTTAAACTTTAACAAATAACAATAATTGAGTAATCCTGAATTTTATATTCAGCAAGCTTAAAACTTATCTACTATATTGAGTATCGATACTGTTATATGCTAATTTCTAATCGAAACTAACCATGACCAACTCTGATAAGGTATCTTAATTTGAATTTGTGAGCTTTATTAATATTAGTCATGTTATTGAAGAATCAATGCATCAACAAAACGTAACTGTAATTGAAGTTGGTATTAAATTTACTTCTAAATCATTCGATGTATATACCTGTTAATGTAAGAGTATATTAAAAACAAGTTTTATAAGACCCGTTTTGAAGTAGGAATTCACGCAGCCACGAGTGCTTCAAGGTCTTACGAAATACGTTGTTTATGCTATTTTTTGTAATTTGCACTTTTTATTCCGTTTTTAAACAAAACTTTTTACTTTAGTTGATTTTAGAATGTTTGTGTCTTTCGGTAATGTCTTAATTTTAAAAGCGAAAATTTGATCTAGTCGCATTTTGTGTACACCCCCTGAAATACGTGAAATTGCCAAAAATACGGTCAAGAATTTACTCACATCAAAGTTTTCCACTGGACGTATTCTGTTTTTGACACATTTTGTAAGAGTGACATGCATTCCATAATTCCAGATCAACCTTAGTCTTAACTAAAATTTTTCGTAAAATGTTCCGCTATCGGAGATGATGACCGCGTTTCTTAATATGTCTATTGAAGAATCAAAATGGAAGGAAATTACCATAAAAAATTTGTATATTAGTTTAATTAAATTAAACTCTGACCTTTAGTCATATATATTGGGTAACATTCAAACTATTTATGGGCTGAACTATAAAGATACAACTAGTGTGTCATACGCTCCTTTTACTTAAGAACAATGACAAATAAATAGTCTTTTTATCACTTTGAAACTAAAATAATTAAGGTACTGTCAAAAATAGAAAATTTCTATGCCACAATCAATCTAAGTATCATTGAAAGCTTTATTCGCTACTACCACTACTATTAAGTTAGTCCAAATACTTCTTTCCAACTTAATATCGTGGTACTATCTACTTTAATTTGCATTAAACCTGAATAATGAACTCCAAGGTAAAAAATCAACTACTCAAATTTATTAAACGTTAAGTATAATTGTAACAAATTTATTGCATGTCATATACATAAACATTGAAATCTCTTATACACGGTGTTTATTAATTAGTGTTAAAGTTTCAGGTAGCGTTATAGTCCAGGCAAAGCTAAGAAACCCTATAACAAAATTATTGCTAGGCGGTGCGCCATTTCTTCTCACGAGCCATCCAAAGTTCGAAATTTCACAGACTTCATTAGCTTTTATCTAGGAAAGTATCCGATGAAAAATTCATTTTCAAACGAAATATTGATGTTGAATTTTTTTGCAATTTTTTGGTTGCATTCCGCACCTTCTAAAACCTCAGATTAAAATTTTAAAAGATGCAGAATTTGAGAAAAATACGCTTGGCAACTAGGTCAATTTTGTGGTGACGTTTGTATGCATCAGTGTGACAGGCATTTTTTGCACCCATTGCGTCGTTCGATTTCATATTTCACTGGTGATCACGTACCCATTCAACGAGTACGCAGGTATTTTTTTTTGGTGTATGGGCTCTGTGAAGAGAACTCTGTGGCTGCAGCTGAACAATATGTACAAATAATCCTCTGCTCGGTATTCCTTTTGGTTCATAGTATGTACCAACAATAGTACATATCCCAAGGCAAGTGTGGTATAACAATGTCCCAATCATCTTGAACTTCAATTGGTTTCTTGACGAACCAATTTATATTCCTTTTGGTACTTAAAGACACACAACTGTCGAACCACTAATCAGCTGTTTCGCTTACATGTATAAGATAGGTTAAAGTATATTTGAACTACACTATTTATTTAGGAACACTATCCCAATTTAAGATGCAATTATTTGAAACGATTAACATTCATTTTCTTATTTGTTATGTTCCAAGCTTAAATACGGTTTAATAAACCCTTTGGCTTTTCAATTATAACTAAGTACTTGTGGGCGATATCAATTCACCATTTACTTTTATATTTATGAATATAAATTATTTTATTTGACAGTTATCTTAAAGGAAAGCTAGTATAGAACACTCCTTTGTTGAATATACACTTTTCCAACTTAAATGCACAACACAACTTTTATACGTTTAGTCAAATCTCATAATTTGACACATGGGGTCTTTTAAATCTAGTATATAATCAAAACTAAATTTCAGCAACTTGATGTTTAAATTATTGCCGACAAAAAATTTCAATTGTAATATGTGAAATTTTTTACAATTTCAACTTAAAAAAATAAAAATTGCAGAAAATTTACAGTTTCGACATTTCCACATTGATATAAGATGCAGACTAACTCCCTTTCGTTATCTAGCCGTATTTATAGATTCCCACCGTTACAGGCGTAGCAATATGTCAGTCACCAAAGAAATTTCAAATAAGCAACCTTCCAGAAGGTCTTGGTTACTTTCCCATGCTTGTGGTCTTATTTTACGCCTAAACCCACATATTTATTAGAACTAATGTGAAATTCCATTCTAATAATTTTTATATGATTTAAATATCCTAATATAAAATAACTAGAATTTTTACCCGATCAAAATCGATTACATCAATTTCTAATTGATTGTATACCAAATTCTATAGGATCCACCCTAAAAAGTAGCCTCCATTGTTGAATTTAGTATAAATTTTATCTATAAGTAGCGCCTTTGTTTGTAACCTCCGAACTAAGATGAATCAAGGTTTGATCAGTGACGGTTCGTTATCTTTTATAAATTCTGAATTGAATGTTTATTATTAATATAAATATTAATTTATACTTTGTTTAAAATTCATTGAATAATTTTGAATATTAACTCGTAAGCTTATTTTAAACTTGAATATGCGATATAAATAATATTTATACAAAATGATTCAATGTATTCGCAATTTATTTACAACCTCTTTCCAGTGGCGTAGCTTCATTCTTAAATATATAAATCTTCGTTGTGAAATTCGTACTTAAATACGAATAATGTTTACTAATTTAATGAATAATACACGTAACCAAATAAACACAAACTTTGTTTCATCTAAACTCAATACTAATATAAATAAAATAATGTTGAATTTCGGATAACAAAACAAGAAAAATACATCGAAAAAATAGATTCACCTCAGAATGTACACACACTACTAATAACAACAACTAAATAATTATAATTAAAGTAGGTACTTAATTTCTGACGTTTAAGTAACTTCGACGTAATTAATTAGATTAACTAAACCAGCGGTTTCAATAAATGAACACTTATAACTGGGTATTTTTAAGAACAATTTAAATAGATATACCTACCATCTTATAAGAGTTTTATTAAAATGTTAAGTGAACTTTCTTTATTTAACTTTCAAATTTTCCAAATTTGAATTCAAAACTTATGTTAATGCCTTATTTTATAAAAAAAGCTCAATTGTTTATAAGAACTTTAAACCGTTGTAACTTCCTTATTATTAGAATTGGATCTAAATTTATTTTAAAAAACAACTTATTTTGATCCCTTCTACGCGCCCTTTCAATTTTCTCCACAGGTTAAAAACCACCCTGTATAAACGGTAGATTAAGTCTTGTTAATAAACGCACATATCTCAGTATTACTAATATTGAACACTGTCTAATTTACAATAATTTAAACCTTTAGCTATATAAAGGATCACTCTAACATATTGTCTTCGATCGCGCGGGTTTTATGCACAATACTTTTGAACTCAATGATCGCTGTTTGTTACATATCTGATTAAACACTTCTAAAATTTTTGGAAAAGTTTTATGACAAATTCCAACTCGCATTAATTCCTTTTACTTGTAAACTTTTAAATACTTCATCCCCAAAATGGGTTTTTGCTGTAAACTAATATATACTGCGGTACTGATTGTTTACGAAATAAAAACTAGCATAGATCGTTACGCTTTTTCAAAACACTCGCGCGCGATCGCCCTTTCTAAGTATCACTCTGAGCCCGAGTGTCATCCATTTTGCAAAACATCATCATATTAATCCCGCTAAAATTAAAACAGCCTATCCCAGAGAATTTTCAACATCACGTCTTCGCCGACACAACTTAGGAAAAAGCTGCAAGGGAACTAACCCAACCTATACTTCAAAATCTCTTCCACCTTGAAATTTCTACAAAATCTTAATAATTCTTCTAAACATTCAAATTTCGCATCAATACTCACTCTACACAACATTCAGATCTAAATTCAACTTTTTACGCGCAACATTTGCTCGCGCAAAATTCCAACACCATTTGTCCTTGATCATACATTTACACAAGCAAAAATATGCAGACATATTCTACCTCTATATTTTAATATAATATCAATATATTGTTACTAAAACATTTCTCATTCAAATTTAATACCTCCAACTGCTAAATATTTATACCACATTTAAATACGCTTTACATAATACTCAACACTTGACTAACAATTCCAGTGGCGCAACATTTATACCCACATACATTATCTACACACAAAACAATTCTCATGCAAACTCACGTTCATACTTTATCAAAAATACGTCCTACGCATAGCATAAGGCTGCCTATACCCAGTGCATAAAAATAATCTCACAAGATGAGACCGTATCTTAAAAATGGCTTCAGGTCGGGATAAGGCGAGTCTTTGAATTGCAAACATCTCAAGTAAGACGTCTGGAGCTAGCCAATAACGACGAGATTCTGCTGGGGAAGGGTGCCCAAAACCGCGAAACTCTCGAAATAAACTACCGACGATCCAGGATAGAGCTCAGAGATCGCAAACTCCACTGCTGTAATCGCGCCACGTAGCGGTCACAGTTTCTGGTTGTGATGTCAGCGTCGGCCATTGGTTTATCGTAGGTGGGGAAACTGGGGAAAATATGACGTATAAAATCTTTTAACGGTTTTACTACTTACGACAGAGGAGATAAAGCTTATTATTGGTTAATGGCGGATGTCTAATCAATAGGGAAAATTGTTAATTAATAACTAATCAATCAAATTAGCTTAGATAACTCTATGCTTTCACTTATTTAATTAACTCAACTAGAAAAAGGAAACGTTATTTGACGCGTCGGTAATTATGTGCTGATATCTGTCATAATTGTAAAACTTTCCGGAAACACGACTTGTCAGAATTTAAAAAAATTCTTACACGTCCTTAAGTAATTACAAACGACATAAACGTAAAGTATCTAGACGAGATTGAACGGAAAAATATTTTAAATAAATCATACATTTGCTTTTGTGTCTGTCATATATTTTTCCATGTAGGCATTTTATCAAATGTAACGTAAACATTAACGCGCGGCTAAACAGAAACTTATCTGGGCAAAAATAACAAAATGTTATCATTTAATTATTTTATACATTCCTTTATTTGTCTCTAGAATTTGCTTGAACATATTTAAATAATATTTTCTTAAACTAACAATTTTTGTTTTATTCACAGTTTTTACATTTTTTCACTATAGTAAGCTTGTTTTATGGTTCTTTTTGTTTCGTTGTTAATAACCTTAAATTAAACGTCCATTTCATAAAACGTAAGAACAGGGTAATTTCAGTGGCGGCCTAGTTTTAGAATATTCCTAGCATTATTAACCATTTCAATTCATGGTATACTTGGTAGCATCATTTGCGATATAATTTATTAAGATAAACTGAAATTTAGCTTGATTTTAAACAATAATAATAATATAATTAAAAATTATTATTAATTTTATTAAATACATAAATAAAGTTTACTCAGTGATTTGAACCTACGACTTACTTGTAGTACGTACAACTGCGCACCAAGGTTCAGTCAGTCGATGAAATTTTGTCTTTATGTATGTAGAAAGAATTTACATCAGTTCTACATACAAGACAAAATTTGCATCGATTGGATTGAACCTGTGCAGTTAACCAATAATACATCGAGTTCAAATCTACTGAGTAAACTTTATTTATGTATTTAATAAAATTAATAATAATTTTAATTACATAATTATCTTTGAACTTATTCGTTCATAACAAAAACTTATAATAATAATAATAATACTTTGGCTGTTACACCATAATCAATAGGCACATGGTCAGATAAACCAATTTGGTCCTTTGTTCTTCCCCCTGATAACTCTTAAAAAATATTTACAAAAATGTCTGCATATCCCAGTCATTTATGTAGGCAGATGAAGAATAAGTAATGCAGGAGAATAATAACATAGAAAGTTTACTGTTTAACTCCTTTCCGGGGCAAGTCTTTTGTGTAACGTAACCAGTCAGTGTGGTTCCGATGGACCCACCTTCTTTAGATACACCTTTTTTATTACTCCCTTGTACTGAGTGGTTATAGTTGGAATATATTTACAAATTAAGCTTACATAAACATTATATAAAAAAAATTATTTCAGTTATTACAGATAATAGTAGTGACAAAGTGTAGATTATAAACATTTTTATAGCATTTTTCACAACATTGAATCTTGAATTCCTTGCGCTTCGTATTCCCGAACAGGTTAAGATTTGCCTAACGTGCTAAAGCACTCAGGAACACTGGGAGGGTTTAGGGACATTGTTTGGCTGCCGAGAAATCTTTATGAATGGCTAGCTTAAATTGACTTAAGTAAAAGTTTGGAGGAAAACAAGAACTGGGCATTCCATAATTTGGTCGCCGTGTGGAGAAATGTAGATTGGGCCCGTTTAGTGTGACACGATGGAGTGCGTAATTATGGTGTGAATGGGCAAACCGAGTGTTCCTAGCGAAGATTAAGAAGTGTATTTCGGAGGCACACTTGCCATGGTAATAGCGATAGAACAAGGAAAGAACCGAAACTATTCTTCTATGCTCCAGAGGCTGTAGGTCAGAAGTCAGAGGCGGGTCATTTATAAGTCTGATAGCTCTTTTTTGGATGCGGTTTACCATACCAAGGGCGTATTGGGGAGCACTGACCCAGAGGTGGGAATTGTATTCCAGATGAGGTCGAATTTGAGCCTTATACAGTAAAAGGAGTTGTTGCGATGTGAAGTACTGTTTAGATCTGTATAGAAAGCCCAGTTTACGGACAGCTGGTTTGCTGGCTGACAAAATGTGGTCAACCCATGAAAGGTTCGATGATGCGGACATCCCTAACATAGAAATAGAGTTTGAAAACTTGGGGCCTAAGCCATTCATATTTACAGCAAGAAATGGAGGACACAGGGCAACACTGCGTTTTGTCGGCGTTGAACGTGAGTAGATTATTCCTTCCCCATTCAAGGACACGTTCTAAGTCACTGTTGATTGAGGCTGCCATTTTCACCTTTACGTCCTGTGTAGACTTATTGTTGTAGGAAAACTGAGAAGAACTACAATGTAGAGTGCTGTCATCCGCAAAGCAATGGATCGAGTTAGTTGTTGATGAAATGGGGTCATTTATGTACAGCAGGAAAAGTGTGGGAGCTATCACTGATCCTTGGGGTACTCCCGCGTTAATAGTAGTTTCTTTTGAAAAGAAGCCTTCGACGACAACGCATATACGTCTTTTGTCAAGAAAGCTGGATATCCAATTGATGAGCGAATCGGATAAGCCGAACGAAGTGAGCTTGGCAAGTAGGCACTTGTGCCAAACCTGGTCAAACGCTTTTGAAATATCTAAAGCTACTACGACTGTTTCACCGGACCTCTCTAATGTGTTATTCCAAAGTTGGGTGCCATATGAAAGAAGATCACCCGTTGAACTACTGGTGGTCGTTTAAGTGTTTATTGGAATCGAGGAACGAAAGTAGTTGGTGGTTGATGGCTTTCTCCATGATTTTCGACAGAACGGAAGTGATAGGTATTGGTCGATAGTTTGAGTGATCGATTTTGTCGCCCTTTTTAGGAATAGGCTGGACATTTGCAAACTTCCACAATGAGGGAAACTCTCCAGATGAAATGGAGATCGAAAAGAGTTTGGACAATACAGGTAGTAGCTCGGGGTAGCATTTTTCAAGTACGATAGCTGGAATATCGAAAGCCAGTCGCCTTGTTTGGGTCAAGTTTATTGATAATTGATCTAGCTTGTAACGAAAGTGGATTGATTTAATAGCGTATGGGGTAGAATTGGGCGACGGCACAGTTTTACCAGAATCATTAAGACGTGAATTTGATGCAAAGTAATCGACAAAGTGGTTGGCTTTTTCAGCAGGATCAGCTACTAAAGCTCCGTTGCGAGACGTCATGGGAGGAAAGGAAGATGTACTAAAGTTTTTACTGAAGGTTTTAGCTAATAAACAAAATTTACCACCACCGAAAGGACATGAGACTATTCCTTGCGGCAATATAGTTGGCGTGATTTGCGGTAGATTTATTTGATTTCCATTTGATAGAGTTTATGCTTTTGCGATAATGCATCAGTGCAAGCCCTATTAAACCAGGGTTGGGAACGTGCATGACCTACACGATTGTTTTTGGGAGTGTATAACTCCATACCCATCAGGATAACTTCAGTTATTGAAAGAGCAATTTTTGAAGAGGAGGGCCATTTAAAGCAATACTCACGCCAGGGGAAGGTTGTGAAAAAATCTCGCAGTTCGCTCCAGTTAGCTAATTTAAAACACCACATAGTTCTATCTGTTTTTCGAGTAACAGTGGGATTGAATACAGAGGGAGTTATTTCGATTAGGCAGTGGTCTGAGTGACCAAGCGGGGAAAGGACTCTTGTTTTATACACAAGTGGGTTACTTGTACGGAATAGGTCCAGGAGATGTGGAGTATGGTTAAAGTTTCAGGGATTCTGGTTGGTTCGGAAATGATTTGTTTGAGATCACAGGATACAGCAAATGCTTATGACCTGCGGGATTAGTAGTAAATGAAAATGAAGCCAATTGGAATTGTGGGAATTGAAATATTGTAAGATGAGAACTGTGAGAAGGGGTAGTCTATTTTCAGAGTAAGGTAATCAAAAAGATCTTGGAAGTTGTTATCATTGGGAGACCTATATAAACAACAGTAGAATTTCACAAACTGGGGTCCAGAATGTTTGAACCAAATCGGGTCAAATTTGTTGTTTTCCAAAGTGGATATCCTCTTACAACCTACGTTGTCCTTGGTATACTCACATACTCTGCCTTTAAGGCGAAAGTTAGAGTGGAGGTTGTGTCTGGGAAATTGCAGGTCTGGCGAATCAGTGCTTCCAGGGGAGACTTGTGTTTCTGATAGAAACAGAATGTCCGGTTGCACTTGTTCAAGGTGTTGGTGAAGATTCGACCTGATACCACGTATTTTGCAGTAATGAATCCGGACGTTGGTACTTTTGATGACCGAGGTCGCTTGAGTCCTGCCCTCCCGGGCATCCGAATGAGGCAGAATTTTATTCCTGGCAGATCTCGTTCTTCTTAGTTTTGATTTTGGCATTGACGAATTTTTGCCCTCCCCCCAGAATCCTTGGGAAGGATCGACGAATCGATGTGAGTGTGGGCGTCTCGCCCTACTCACCTGGGTTATAGCATCTGTTTTAAAACCTAGTAATAAATGACTGTGTATGTATATATATATATATATATATATATATATATATATATATATATATATATATATGGTGTATAATAACGTGAGTAGGACGATACCGTTACTAGGGAATGCTACACCGTCTGGGGCACGATTTGGCTAGTAACCGGTATGCTTTTTTTAAAAATAACAATACTGGTGGTTCGGATCGGCCTGGCTACAAGGGGCGGTCAAGGTCGAAACAAACAGGCCCCGTTGCGAACGGCAGTACAAGTAAAGAATGGCGAGTCGGTACATGGGACGTTAGAGGTATGCAATTTTAAAGGGTGAATCTAATGAATGTAAAGCAACTTGATATTCTGTGTATATCGGAGACAAAGCGCAAAGGAAATGATGCAGTGGAGATGGAGGATGGTAGTCTAGCGCTATGGTCAGGAGATGAGACTGAAATGCATGAAGCTACAGGAATTGGAGTAATCGTGAGTGAAAGAGCGAAACGATGTGTTAAACAGTACGAATTGGTATCCCCCCCCCCCCCCGGTAATGTGGGTTAGAATGAATAGAATTTCGAAAATGTTTCCTCATTGCATGCTATGCACCGGTGAATGGAGAAAGGGATCAAGAGTGAGAGAGCTTCTGGAATGATGTAGAGAACGTGTTGAACGTATTTAAACCAAACGAAAGAGTGATGATATTGGGAGATATAAATGGATGGGTGGCTGAACTGAGAGGACATACTGAACGTGATCTAGGAAAGCTCGGAAACCAAAGAGTCAATGAGAATGGTCATCCCCTGGTGAACGTGTCTGGGGAGAGAAACGTGTTTGTATCTAATACGTGGTCTAAACATAAAAATGTGCACATGTACAGATGACAAAGAGGTGGATCTAAAAGTATGATTGACTAGATAGTGTATGATAAACGACTTAGAAACCTGGTGAAAGATACAAAAGTAATGCGCCGATCGGAGTGTGGATCGGACCACTTTTTGGTTGTATCGATAGTGTTTAGGACAAAAGTGGGTCTGGAGAAGGAAAGCAAATGTAGTGCGAACGTCCAGAATTAGGGTAGATAAACTGGTAGATAATGGTGCGAGAATGAAATATGTATATGCTGTGAGTAATGCGTTGGATGTGAATGAAGCAGTGTGGAACGAATAAATAAAAGACAATGACGTAAAACGTGGCCCAGCTGCAAGAGTGATGAATTGGAGCAACGAAATAGTATGGGACGATTGTGAAGTGAGGAAATGTTATCAACAATATTTCGGAAAGCTGTACAGTAGTGAAGAAAATAAGACTGAAGAATTTAATAAGGTTAATGTAGAAGGAATAGTGAATGAAGCTGAGAAGGATATTAGTTTAAATGAGATAGAGAAAATGGTATGCAAGTTCAAAAAAGGTAAGGCAGCAAGCGTGGACGAAATCGCTGGTCAAATGCGAAAATATTGTGTGAATTATTGAACGTATGTCTTAAATGTGGAAAAGTGCCGAGTGATTGGAAGAGCGCGATTTTTGTACCCCTGTAAGGGTAAGGGGAACAATAGTGATTGCAAAAACTACAGAGGAATAAGTTTACTCGGTGTACCTGGTAAAGTATTTGGAATAGTATTGATTGATAGAGTACGTGAAACTACCAAAACTAAGATCTGGGACGAGCACGGTGGCTTAATGCACGGGAGAGTACGTGTTGATCAGATGGCTGCTCTACAACAGGTGATTGAAAAGTGTTAAAGTGTAAAAAAGAAGCTGTACCGTGCGTTTGTAGATCTGGAGAAAGCATATGACCGAGTGAATAGGGAGAAGCTGTGGGAAATATTACATAGGTTCAATAAACGGAATAGAGGCAGTGTATAACGGTAACCGGGCATGTGTTAGGGTGAGAGGAAGTGAGAGTGAGTACTTTAATATTAAGCAAGGAGTGCGACAAGGCTGTGTGCTATCACCGTGGTGTTCAATGTATACATGGATAAATGTATTAGGCAAGCATATACCGATACAAATAGTGTAATGGTTGGTGACGTAAAATTTGGCTGAATGCAGTAGAATGTATAATAAAATCAAGAAAGGTGAGTTTTAAAAAAAAGGGAATGTGAGACAATATATAAATCTTGCGGTATGCAGGGAGAGGATAACATGCAGAAAGATTTCAAAATAAACGAGGCGTGATTGTTACGTTATGTTATGTATAACAAACACTATATTAATTTTGGTCAGGTATCTTTATATTACCAATAACTTCCAAAATACATTCACAATCACAAATAGATTTTAAATAACCACTTTACTGATTAACCGGTAATACGAGATTGTAATTTTTAGAAATTCTTTAAACCTAATAAGAAACTTGACTTTGATTTTTTATGGTTAACATTGAATATATATTATTATTATTATTATTATTACTGTTATTACTATTACTATAAGTACATCAGCGGGTAGTATATTTTTACCAGCTTTTTTTTTTCAAAACTAAATCAGAGGACATTATGTTATTGCAACACTAATATGTACATTTTGTTAAGCAAAATGTGGGCTATCAAATGTATGTTAATTCATTTCAATCTTTTATAAATGTTATCAAATTTAGCAATATTCTCTTTGATAAGTGCTGCCTCTATTTTTAACATTTTAACTAACAAGACTTATCAATAGCAGCTTGTTACTGTTTACGTGTTATGAACTGAGCATAAAATTTTCATATATGTTAAATACTTGTTTATGACTCTGTTTAAAACTGTATAACAGTCTGTTCATATTGGATTTGTATGCACTGGGTGGATACTCTCAAGTGGAATAAATTCTGTAACCCAAGGGAGGTGAAATCCGAGAGAAAAATCATGATAGGCATTCTTTATAATTGTTTCCAGCCCTCAATCTGGGGGTTACAGTTTCTTCATATATCCACACCCGGGGTGAAGCCAACCCTAACTTTCTTTTTCAAATTTAAGGGTAGGTCCAGTGATACACCGTGTAAAAGCTTGTATTAAGAGGAATACAACGCAGTATTTATTTTCTCAACATTTTAAACATTATTTTGTTGAACAAAAAAATCAAAATCAAAAATAATAAACAAATAAATCCACTCTCTTAGCAAACAAAGTTTCATTTGAAAACTTTCTTAAACTAAACTACGATTTAACGACTTCTCTCCAAAAAAAATCTTTTCTTATGGGGTACACTCATAACTTTAGAGATGTTCAAAATGGTGTCCATTTGTTTCTTGACAAAGACCCAATCGAAAACCATTTCTCACGTTTTGAAACATGTCTTGTGGAATATTTCTGATTTCTGCAGTAATTCTGTCCCTCAGATCCTGAAGGTCGGTCGGTAATGTAGCATAAACCTTACTCTTCAAATATCCCCATAAAAAAAGTCATGGGGTTTAACCCTACAGAAGGCGCGCGAAATTTTATAACACAGGCGGTCGCGTCGGTCTCAGAGACCGATATAAGACTTGATCCAAAATTAGTATTAATTTGTATTATAATGTTTATTTAGAAGTAATTTATAAGTTGCCCCAATCAAGAACAATAGCTTTTATTGGAAAAACACATCTTACATAGTTGTTATTTTGGTACAAAAACCAATAATCAAAAATTAAAATTTACTCTACATACTATATCGAACTAATACTAAACCTACCTAATTATTATTAATCAAATTAAATGCAATTCACTCTACTTCATGAGAAGTACTTCCATAACAATCCCCGCATAACACGACATGTTCTAAACAAAGAAATTTTTCACAATCACGGCAATAATAACGAGTCTTTCAATTCATTTTAGAGCTGCACATAGAACATCTCCCAGTTTCTTTGTTTCTACACTGGTTTTGAAGAACAGGAATGGCACAGATTTCACGAAGTCTTGTTTTTAACGGTTTTGGAATATTTTCCATTGTTGCACGAGATCGCAAATGTGGTTGAATCAGGTCAAAAGATAGGGTACGCAAGAAGACACTACGTTTTATATTACTCGTTGGATTATTTGAATTATACACAACAAACGCGTTAATACCTGCTACATTCAAAATCGAGTAAAAAAAGACTATTGGCCAACGTCTTGTGTTTCGCGAAACATCATAATTAACACATAGTCTATCCACCTCCTTTTGTTCTGTTGTAATCTAGGATTATTTCCGGCTTTCCTGTTCCACTATCCACGTTGTCATAATGGTGTAGTGTGGTATTAGCAAAACATTTTTATTTTTTCTTGGGATATATGATACTAGGGTAATGTTTTTTTGTAAAACCAAACATGCTTGAGCCAGGATGTGTTGAATGAGAAAATTCAAGTGGTAACTCTGGTTTGTTGTTCCGAAGCGTACCAATCATTGTCAACCGATAATCCTTGTAAAGTTTTTCTATTAGTGGTATGCTGGTGAACCAGTTATCTAGCGTCACATTTCTACCTGAGCCTTTGATTATATCACACAGCCTTTCCACAACATCAGACGGACTTTTGCTGACCTTATTAGGACCTCCGGGTTGTTAAACAACATAGACCTCCAACTTGCTTGTGTAATACATCTTGGCATCCGATAATGCAAAAATCTTTGTCCCATATTTATTGGGTTTAGAAGGAATGCATTGACGAAAACTACATCGCCCTCTAAACCCTTCAAGTTTTTCGTCGATCGTTACATACTACCAAAGACCGAAACCGTTCTTACAATTGTCCACAAAGCAATCAAATATCTCTCTTATAGGTGCAAGTTTGTCGGTTTTTTTTCGTTCTTCACGCGTCTCTTTGTTATCAAACTGTAGACACCTTAGTAGAAAATAGAATCTCTTTATAGACATTGCTAATCGAAATATTTCTATTCCGAAACCGTCTGTCTTCCACAACTCCTCCGATTTGCTTTCAGCACTCCTGCATAAAATAGTAGGGCTTACATTTCTGTTATGCAGATAGGTTTAGCATCCCTTTCTCTTCCAAACTTATTGGTTATTGAACGTATACATGCATTTGTATAATTTACAATTTGTTGTAGCATTGTGGTATTCAAGAAATAGCCAAAAATTTCTATTGGTGTCTTTAAAGAACGAGTGGCTAATTTAGACATAGGAAGACGGATTACTTTTTCCACATTTCGTGTACGAACAGATTTTCTAGGTACCCACTTCATCCATTTCGTTGTTTTATTTCTTCTTAGGAATGTACTATGTTTGTCAATATTAGGAACTTCGTCATCACTACTTGAAATTTCTTGGTCGGTTTCACTGTCGCCATTTCTTTCTTCTACAAAATCTATTTCAGTGGGATCATCGTTGTCATCATACTGAATATCTTCGTCGTTAACTTCTTCCATCAGACGTTCCAGTAGTTTTTGTTCTGCATCATACCAATAATTCGACATATCTGATCAAAAGATCATAAAAGTACGGTTGGACAATACAAATAATGAAATGGTATGATGATAATATTGCTGAGAATTAAAAAACGTAATAATACAACATACCGTTATAATATGCAATTCACCAAAAACAGCTGAATAGAACTATAACAGCACAAGGCGCGCCGGTGTATAAGACCGAAATCAAATTTAACTCGGAAACTACTAGCCTGTTTAACGTCACCGT
The DNA here is from genome assembly GCA_036346205.1 of Vesta saturnalis. NCBI lineage: Eukaryota > Metazoa > Arthropoda > Insecta > Coleoptera > Lampyridae > Vesta > Vesta saturnalis. The sequence continues at coordinate 6,653,533 of JARFJB010000793.1, forward strand.
TAGTACTGATGCTTAGAGTTCTAAAATATGTAGCTACTAAATGGGTGGGGCCGATACAACCAATCAAAACTTAAATATTTAAAGATGAAGAAGCAGTCGCTCTCTGAGACCGCGCGCGCCCAACGTAGGGTTAAGATCCGGGGATCGTGAGGGCCTCTTCGACCAATCCATTTATTTGGAAAAATTTGATTTAAATAGATCCATCTAGCTAAAACCAAATTCTCTCATCAAAGTCATTTGGATTGTTATTTGGAAATAGACCCCTTAAGTTTAGGAGCAGGTCATCCGTGAGCATAGAAAGATGTAACTGCCCACCAAGATTACCATTGAGAAAAAATGGCCCTACCACTCGATCTCCAATAATCCCAGCCCATACGTTTAATTTTTGTGGATGTTGCGTGTGAGTTTCCCGCATCCAATAGGGGTTGTGGTCAGACCAATAACGACAATTGTGATTATTCACTTCACTACGCAAAGAGAAAGTACATTCATCCGAAAAGAGAATCCATTCCAACTGTATGTGACCATGGTCAATGAAGTCCATCATTCGTTCACAAAACTCAATTTGTCGGTCTGGATCTTCATCAGCATTTACATCTTGTAAGGGTGCATCTTTGCAGTTTTGAAAACCTTTAAAACGGTTCTATAACTGACCTCATTATCGCGCGCTAATTGCCGTGCCGAAATGATGTTTTTTTTTGAATAGCCAACAAAACGTTCAGCTTTGTATTATCGTCAACTCCGTCTCTTCTTTTGTCTTGGCAGATTCCTGACATGGCTCAATTCTCTATAGCGTCTTTCTATTTTGCTAACTGTGCTTTGAGAATGCCGCGGTAAATCGGGACGATTTGCTTGAAATAATTCAGCTACCTCAGCTTGAGTGCGACTTCGGCCACCATATCCGATCATCATTAATATCTCAATGCGTAGAGCTTCCGTTCAATAATCCCGTCGCTACAAAGAAGTTGTATTACACAGATGCCAGGATACAAATGGGGGTTACGAGTTTATTTACCTTTAGTCTAGTGTATATAGCATTAGTGTGTACACGTGTCGTTTAGTTGAGTTGAATATTTATTTTTATAAGTTGAGTTTTGTGTGACAGGGTTGTACACAGCCCCACAGTGTGATTCGTGCGACAGAAAATTCTCTTAAGTAACTTTTTGTATTTATGTTAATTTTTAGATACTTTATGAATATGTTTTGTTTTAAGTTGTAATAACGTCATACAATTCCAAACGACCTCTGACTGATGCAGAATTGGCCAGTTATTGGGAAGAAGAATATGTTAGTGATGAAGATGGAAATGTTACAATTTTTGAAAACGAGGAGAGCGAGGAGGAGGATTGCATTATAGCGAACGATAGAGAGGAAGATGAACTGGACGCAGAATCCGAAACGGAAGATGATGTGCCTCAAAGGAAAGTATTATATGGTTAAAATGACCATAAAGGGTATAAAACATCGAGTAGTTCGAAGAATTCAAGAACGCCTAAGAAAAATCTTGTGATTCGTCTACCTGCTCCTAAAGGTGATGCTAAAAATGTAAAGACCACAAAAAACACTTGGAAGTTATTCATAACAAATGAAATGGTAGACAAAGTTGTCTTGGATACAAACCAAGAAATCGTGCGACAGAAAATAAAATATAAAAATGCATGTCTGAGTTATTTAATTTCTACCCACGCAACATAATTACGTGCTTTATTTGGTCTGCTATATCTAAGCGGAGTTCTGAAAGATGCCCATCTTACAACTATTGATATGTGGTCCAAAGCGCTAGGACCACCACAGTTTAGGTCCACAATGAGTAAAAATCGTTTTGATTTCTTAATTAACTGCCTTAGATTTGACGACAAGACTAATCTAAGTTCTCAGCAATTAGAGAAATTTGGGATACTTTCATCAGTAATTGTAAATTTAATTATGTTCCTTCGGAATACGTAACAATTGATGAGCAACTGTTAAGTTTTAGAGGAAGATGTCCCTTCAAGATGTACCTGCCCAGTAAACCAGACAAATACGGGATAAAAATTGTAATGGTGTGTGACGCCAAATCTTCATATATGTCTTCTGCAATTCCCTACTTAGGAAAAGAAGAGAGAGATTCTGATAAACCTATTCCATCCCAATATGTTTTACAGTTGTCAGAAGGTATTCAAGGAAGCAACCTAAATATAACTATGGACAACTGGTTTACATCATACTCACTGGCCAATGAATTAGCTAGTAAAAAAAGTTACTATGGTTGGAACAATGCGGAAGAATAAACCAGATATTCCAATGCAGTTACTTGAAACTAAAGGCAAACCGGTTTCTTCTTGCCAGTTCGTATTTGATGAAATATCAACATTAGTTTCGTTTGTTCCTAGAAAGAACAAGAACGTAGTGCTGCTGTCGACAATGCACGATCAAGGATTAATCGACGCTGAGTCGAACAAGCCTGAAATTATCTTATTTTATAATAGCACCAAAGGTGGTGTTGACACCTTTGACCAGCTGTGCCATTCTGCAACGGTCGAAAGAAAAACTCGTAGGTGGCCATTATGAATATTTTATGGGATACTTGACGCCGCAGGAATTAACTCATTGGTAGTTCACAAGTTCAACGAGTTGGATCGAAGGCCCAAAAAAAGCGACTACTTGAAGATGCTTGCTTTTGCATTAGTGGAGGAGCACCTCACGACAAGAGTTAACTCTCAACGACTTCCTAAAGAATGTCCATAAGAGGAATTCTTGGAATTGAAGAAGAAATTCCAGCTAGGGCAGCTTCTTCCAAACCAGGACGATGTGCTTATTGTCTCAGAAAAAAAGATCGAAAGGGACAGACGTTGTGTACACTTTGTTCAAGAAGTATTTGTGCGGAACATAGACTTAGTATTTGCCAAGACTGCGAAAAAGAAATAAAATAAAGTGTTTAAGCGACTTCTTTAGTTTTTTTTTTAGTTGTTTATTTAAAACTTTAAAGCTACAATTTACTTTTCTTAAATTTTATAGAGTTTTTGTAAGTTTATAAGTTACCAAGAAGATAGAATACGATTTTTGTATGTTATTTTTACATGTTTTCTATTTTTCCAATTTTTTATTGACTTATAGCTTTAAGAGTGCAATATATTTTTTTTTAGTTTTGATATAGTCCATTATATGTACAAAATAAACTACAAGTGTTTTATTGATCGCATAAGGCCAGGTATGGGTTGCCGGCAACCCCACGGTGTGATTCATGCCCAAATCCTTCACGGTGTAATTCTAGGATTAACTACCGACCATTCAAGCATTGTCGAAATTAAAAAGTATTAGTGAGTATAAGAAACACAGAAGATAAAGATTTTTTCGTTCAACGATAAGATCAGGCTTATTGAGATAATAAATGAGTGTTATCACTACGGTACATTTTTACCTACCGACATTTCAATCATTTTCGAAATTAAATACCATTGAGCCAGAAAAAGTTGTTCATTTAGGTTTTCCACTTTATTTTTCAATGCCCGAGAAAATAAATACTGCATTGTATTCCTCTCAATACATACAAGCTTTCACACGGTGTATCACTTGATTTACCCTTACATTTGAAAAAAAAGTTAGGGGAGGCTTCACCCCCCCGGGGGTGGATATATGGAGAAACTGTAACCCCCAGATTGAGGGCTGGAAACAATTATAATAATGCCTATCATGGTTGTTCTCCAGGACTTCACCCTTTTGAGTTACAGAATTTATTCCACTTAGAGTATCCACCCTGTACATTTAACTCCATATTTCAGTAAAATGTTTTAACCCATTCGCAATTTATTTTCAACCCCTTCAAATGGCGTGGCTTCATTTTAATTTACCAAAAGCTAAATATAAAACTTGATTCAAATAATAAACTTCTCAATCCAGAAAAACAAAACCTAACAATGTATTTCAAAATTGCAGGTACCACTTCAACTTTAGTTGGTAGTAAGTGTGCAATGTATACATTATATGCA